>JBBMJY010000008.1:9376235-9407171 GCA_037833715.1 Toxotes lorentzi
CTCCTCTTTGGCAAAAGAAAAAGGACACCCCGAAGGGGAGTTTTTGGGGGGGGGGGAGGAGGGGGGTTTTTTGGGTTTTGGGGGAAAAAATCCCCCCCCCCCCCCCCCCCCCCAAAAAAAAAAAAATTCATTAACAAAATTATTCTGTTTTATCACTTAAAAAAAGAAAAAGCAGTATTAGCAACTAAAAAACTTTAAGTCCTGTCAGAATATTCGAGCTCATAGAGTTCCTTCTTTTATCAATTAAAATGCCCTTTTGTATGACATGGAAACTGTATTTATTTGGGTAATGTAGACATTGAAAAAAATGGTTATAGTGTTACGTTGTTTATGACACAAATGGATGTGGCCAAATTTTGGGGAAGACGCATCACTAGCCACAAGCTGAATCCTAAATGACCCCAAAATAACAGGGTTGGTCCGGTGTCAGCCCTGCAGCTGTTTCATAAAGTGTCACAATGCAGTGACCATGTAGCAGCCACACCTATTTTAATGAGCCTGGTTTGACTGGAGTCAAAGACACCATACCAGGAAATGGAGATAAGAGCGTGAGGACACACAGTCACTGCTATTCCTGCTATTCCTACAGCAGAGCAGTAAAAGTGAGGGGAAACTGTTGCACAGAAAGTGCAGCTAAATGGGAAGTTGTACAATGCCAGTTTAAAAAAAAAAAAGAAGCTGCTGTGTGTTGCTGTAGTTAGGAATTTTTCAGTGTGGTATTTGTCAGTGATGGTAAAACCAAGCCACAGTCATTTGTATAACCTGATATCATACATTGTCCGTTCTGTGGTGTATTGAACTAGGTTAAGGGAGACGAGTTAAAAAAAAACAAACTGATTCACATATAAATCATGGTTCTTATCTTCTACCAAACCTGTCAGGACAGATCCTGACATTTATAGACTCTCTCTGGATTACATTAACTGAAAACATCTTTTACAAAAGCCACTGTGCCACTGTGTTTCTTTCAAATCGTATTTGCAGTGGTATATATGAACGCCATTTTTAGGAGGGTTGTGTCTATGACTCTGAATCAGTTTGCAAAATTTCAAAAATCAGTTCTTGCATATGGATAACACTTTGGTATAAAATCGCTATATGTGCTAAGCAGTTCTCAACCCCTTCTTAAACCAGTTCTGTAGCATAATCTTCTCCACTGTCCATCTACTCTTCATCATCCAAAATATGACTAAAACGCTGCTTTTCTTTGAGCTTCATGTGCATTAGTGTAACCCACAAGCTATTGATGTAGCCATTTTATTTTAACAAAATAAAATTATACTGGGAATATAAATGGACAGTGGAGAAATGGATAATGCTGGAGCACTGGTTTGAGAAGTTTTGATACGCTTATTTTTACTGTGGAGAATAGTCACTATTTGAATCCACTGTAAATGTCATATACTCACACAGCAGTCAAGCTAGCCACAGCTGCTATCTTCACTGGGAAGGAGGCTATCAACTTTTTACTTTTAACAACTGTCTTTTTAGCAACTCAGGGTGTGTATTTAGTGCTCAAAAGATAGATTTGGGGATGGAGTGTGACAGTAACATCTTTCAGCCGTGGCATAACAAAATGTGTCAACACTAAGCCTGAGATGAATATCTCATCAGAGGAAAAGAAACAGAAGAAAAAGTTCCCATATCATGCTTCTGTTTTTTCAGGCACTGTAACTAAAAATTACCCAATATGTTCTGCACCAGACAGTTGCAATTTACCGCTTCTCTAAACATTTGTGCACTTGCAATTTTGCAAAAATCTACAGATGATGTCAAATCCTGGAAACGCCTTTCAGTTTAACACAGTACAACTCAACAACACCAGTAACTACAGATTCTGAAAATGGCTGTGAACACGAACCAACCCCTCTCAAAGCAGTTTCAACAAACATTATAGCCTTCATGGAGGTAGTATTTAATGCAGGACTGTTGTATCAGACGTCAGTAGGTATACTTAACAGACTGGCAACTGACTGCACGAATGTTATAGGTCAGGAAAGGTTTAGATGGGTTTACCCTGTATGCAACACACTGTTTAAGTGGACACAGTCGCTTTTTTTAATGCATTAACAGCATATGGGAATTCTTGTTTTCATGCTGCGTTATGTTGACCACGAGACACAAGTAGGTGGATGCTTGGATGTTTGTCGTATTTCCCAGATATAAATGAAAGTGCCATTATTTATGCAGTCATTAACACAAGTACGTTTCAAGTCTAATGACCAGCTGTGACAGAACAGAGGAAAGTGCCCATGGTTTTTCCTTTCATTGTGATTTGAAGTGGAAGCCAAAGTTGCCTTGCTCAATCTAGCTGACACGAAACCAAAAATACCTATCCTAATGATGGCTTCCTCTGTTTCAACGCAATATGTGTGAAGAAGTGTGTCAAAAAGTGTGTTGAATATCAACTGCAAAACTATCAAACTGTTTTTTGTAGTCCAGGTTTTGTGGCAATTAAAATATAACAGCTTTACCTCTCATGATGTCAAAATCCTGTGAACAAGTATGAATTTAATTTCTTTTCTTACAAGTGTTGTTTTAAAAGATTTCCAATAGCAGCCGTCTTTCACTGGATCTTACCACGGCATTTCAGAGTAATTCTGATATTTAGAAGGTGATTATTTTTAACTAGTTTTCATTGATTATTATGTTGTACTCACCATGTTGAGGACACAATCCCAGGGGACTCTGCTATGTCCAATTGGCTGGTGGATTAAGTGGTGGAGAGTGTTTGTTCAGTGTCTCTGTGTGAGTTTCTGTTGTTGTTGAAGAGAGAGAGATACCGAGAGGCAGTCGGTGACAAAGAGTTGAGTGTTGAGTGAGAGTGAGTCTGTGTGTTTGTATGTGGGTGGATGTATACACCAGCTCTGCTGGTGACATAAGCATCTGTCTACAACTGACTACTTCCTCTCTTAGCAGCATGTGTTTTGTGTGAGTGTGGGTCTCACAGCCTCTCTTATCTGTGTGTTTTGATCTCATGAATTTGCCTATACCTGGCAAACTCCCTTCAGCCTCACTCTGTGCTCAACAATTGATGTTCATTCACTGGCAGCTCAACAGCAAAACCATGATGAGAATTGTTCCTTTGCAACTGTTTACAACTCTTAAAACATAAGGTGACGAGGCTAAAAGCTACAGCCATGCACTATAGTGAAGGATGTGGTCATGTTAACAAAGGGTTCGCAGGAGCCCTGAGTGGCTATAATGAGTCACGGTGGTGCTTTGAGGTTAAGGCTACTGCTAGCATGCCAACATGCTAACAGTGACAGTGCTAACATGCGGATGTTAGAACAGGTCTGATGTGTAGAACAGCAAATGACCTGAGATTAGAGTTTATTTATTACATCATCAAGGGCCATGCACAAATATGCAGTCATAAAACCTTAAAGATATATTTGCACCCTGCAGAGTAGTCAGCTCAGTTGAACTTTTAGTGGTTTACTGTTGTCACCATCGCCTGTGTGACCTAATGAGACACAGTGAGCCAGCTCTTGTCCATGTACTGCATGTATATAGTTGTATGTATATACATATATATTTGCGTGGGTGTTTTGACTTTGTTGTCAGTTTATGGCCATATATGACATGTGGCTCACAGAAAGCACCAGAGGAGGTATCAACAGATGCTTTCTTTTTAATTTGTCCTAAGGAAAGCTGAGCAGTCCCTGTGGATGTCATAACCGGCCTAGTATCATCGTTGCACGAAAAAATAGTGTAAAAGGCGGCAGGAAAGATTTATTGGCAAATCAGTGCAAGCTGCCAAGGCTGAGTAGACTGGACTTCTCACTGATATTAACATGATCATGGGTATTTGTACTTTATTTTCTACTTTCAGGACTTGTAGTTATAGTTTGTTTATAAAGGCTGTAATATTGCTTCCTTTCTGTAGTGTTAGCTTGTGACCAGGTTGTTGCGCCTTGTGTGGCCATTTGCTGTCTAATTAACCCTCATATTCTAAATATTTAAGGTCAATCAGACACAGTTTATTGAAAACAGTGCATGCTAATTCTCAAACTGGGTGTTAAAAAGTCAATTTTAAGTCACTAATTTTAGGTTTGGATGGTTACTGGCAGTTTTCTCTTTTACTCCAACTCCCCACTTATCCACTTCTTCTTTTTTTTTTTTTTTTTGCTTCTTTTCTGTGTAGTTTTCTGAAAGTTATGACCACATAATGCTGAGGCATGCTCTCTTTTTCCTGAAATTTGACACTTTTTACTTTTCCGTATTTCACCTTTACATCCCTGTTCCTGGTCTGCCTCAGTTCATTCACTCTTTGCTACAATGATTTACTCCAGGTCATGTTTTCACGTGCTTACCCTCTCTTTCCACACTAGAGTATTAACAGGGGACGATGCCAGAACTTCAGTCTGTTACTTCTCATTATTGTAGTATTGAATTATTATTATTGCATTGTTATTTGTAGCATCAACACTTGTCAACTTGTCAGGATCATCTTATTGTTTTTTGATATTTACTTAATACAGGTAGCTGTTTTGGGAAAACTTTAAAAGTGATCTTTACTCCAGTTGCAAATTACTTTCAAATTAATTTCAAACAGATTCACATTTCCTTACCAGAGTGTTTTCACACCTGCTTTTAACTTTACTACACATAAAAATCTAGAAACTAGAAAAAGTAAAGTTAAATAAAGTTTATTTTTGCATTTGACTTCACAAAGTTTCTCAAAAGTATACTTCCCTCTCTCTTACTGTAAGATGCTGCTGAACTTGCGGAAACTAACGACCACATTTATGCTTGTGTGGTGTTTGTTGCTCATTTTTCTGTGCTGAGCTGCATATCTTCCCATCTTGTCGATTTTAATAAACATTGCCTTTGGATATTTCCTGTGCTGCCTTATTTCTGGACCTTGGCCTAGTCAAGAAGTGTATGGTTGGCACTGAAAAGGACTGAAATGCATGTGTCTGGATGAAAGTAAGCAAAAGTAGCAACTGTAGAAAATGATCAGTTGAACTAAAAGTTGAAATTCTGGTACCATTCTTTTTTACATTGAAGATATATATATATATATTAATCACTTGAAAACTTGTCAAACTTTGAAGAAGAGTTAAATGACCTTGTTCAAAAAATGTTATAAAAGAATGTCCTGGGGCGCGCAAAGAGTCCAACATCAATAATTCATTGTTTTACTGACCCTGAGGTGTCTACAGACTGCAGCTCTTTAAAAACAGATGTTTAGCTTAGAGTTTAAAAAAGAAAAAAAAAAAAACAGTTTCAGCTACACAGTGTCTTAACACAGGAACTTTCCATTTTTGTGCGACACGGTGAATGTGTTTGAAAAAGACTGGACAGATGTGTCGCCAAAAAACCCAATCTGCATGGCCCTGTCTGGACATTCTTCCTTCTCCACTGTTAATAATAACAGAACACCAGCTTTTTCTGCACAACAGCTGAATAGTGCCTTCATGCTTTCATTAAGACTTTCTTGAATGAAACCATTCAACTATTTCTGCTCCACATGTCAGATTTATTAACAAACATAAAATATCCAGCTTATTACTTTGGTATCCAACAGATGCATCATCAACGTCATTTATTTAGAATTTATACACTGAATCCTGTAAGTCCTGAAGATGAGTTTTTGAGGTCATTGTTTATTAGTTTGCTGATGTTAAAATCCATGTGTTCATGTGTTTTTACGTCTCATGTGAAGAATGTAGTTAGGTGTTCCTCACTCCACTGCCTCCTCTTCTTCCTTTTTTCTCATCCTTCTTCTGATTGGTGTTATAAGTACGCCTACTCCACCCTGTCTTCATCATAGCCACCATAGTGTCCCACCTCGCTGCCTCCTCTTCCTCTGTCCTCAGGACAGTGGATCCCCAGTCTCTTCTGCAATTTCTCCTCCTGGAGGCGAAGTTCCATGGAGTCCACCAGGTCGTAGATGTTATCCAAGGACCACATGGGTGATTGGTACCAAGCCTTGACGTCGCTGTCCTTCCCCACGATCAACATGCTGAAGTAGTCCTTGCTGATCTTCAGCTGTTCTCTCAGATTATTGACCATGTCACGGGATAACGGCTCAACCTCACTCTGACTACGACCTGGAAGAGGGATGACAGGGTGAGAACTAAGCAGTTCACTTCACAAACTACAGCAACAATGGATGAAACCAAAAAATATTAACAATAAATTCCAAATTACTGGTTCCATCACTGTCCCATGTACCTGGGTTGCCCCATACCGCTGTGACTCACCATTTAGCGGAAATAACTCAACCGTTCCTGACGCTTTGTCTCCTGTTCCCGTCAGCTTTAACATGGCAAAGTGGCGAATACCTGACAAAAGACCAAAAAATGTGTGTTTTAGCAGTAAGGGTTTAAAAGGAACTTTAGCCAGCTCTTGGATTCAAATACACAAAAGAAAAACCATTACTAGCGGAAATAATAAAACACATTCTTATTTTGTATGCATAAATACATGTCTAGTTGTGGTTGAATATTTGCAATAATTAGTTTCTCTTATTGTAAATCAAGTACATGAATGACCTTTTTCTGTTCATGTATTACGTATGTACATAATGTCAAGTAACGTCGGCTTGGTTTGCCTTTCCCAGCCATGAGGGTCGGAGGGGAAACCTGACTCTTCTAAAGCTTTTGCATATTTTACCAAAAAATACAGAGCAGACAGAAAGCATATTGTGTGGTGTGTTACCCAGCTGACACTCCTGTCCTCTGAGAGCAGAGAGCTGCTGTTGGAAAGAGTAGTCGTCCTCAGAAGGAGCAGAGATGAGTAGCAGTCTTCTCTTAGACATGAACCTAAACATGGTGATTCGGGTTTGAATATTGTGGTGTAGGTCAGTCAAACTCGTGCCTTTCATTCAGTAAAGACCAATAACATCTAAGTGTTTACCTGTAGACCCTTTAGAATATCTATTTTTTTTATGGTAAGGCTTTTCAAGACATATTTTGATGATGATAGCATAAATGAATCATAATCATAAGTCTTTATTTTAAGTAAACAAAGCAAATTTAGATTTAATATCAGCAAAAAAAAAGGATCCAGACTTTGTTGCCTCAAGGGTACTACATAATAATGAGCATTGAAGTGCAGGACTTCACCTGAGCAGGGAATTCTCAGCTCCAGGCAGTTTGTCTTTGGAGCAGACCGGAGGACTCTTTCTCTCTTTTTCTTTTTCTGGGCGCCTTGAGGGAAAGTTGTCTATGTACTCAAACAGAGCTGAGTTTGATGGTGGAGCTTCAAAGACTCTCTGGGGAAAGAGAAACGCTAGTTACACAATTTAAAGAGAGATACAGGGGTCATAAGAGGGGAAAAGACACACTGAACACCTGTCACCCTGCTGTATTTAAAGAGATGGGACGATGGAATATCAAAAGTTTAAAATGGGGATCAGTTAATTATCTTATTTAATTATTTGGTTAAAAAAACAAAAGAAATACAGTCTGTTGTTTTTTAACTGAATGATGCGGGGTTCTTTACAATTTCAGAAATAATTTAAGGATGGTTCTAGTTTGGAGTTTAGTCATACACATGTGAAAGAACTGTTAGAACGGTCTTGGCAGAGGAGGTGACAATCCTGCATCCATAAAACTAAACAGCTTCCAGGTGCGAGCATGTGTAAAAGTGGTGCTGAAAAGGAGCATAAATACTCAGCTACAGTCAAGTAAGAGGACAGAAAAGCAGTAAGAGTATAAAGTTCTTACATTGGGCTTGATGTCGTAGTCTGTGACTGTCATGGAAAAGAGGTCAGAGGACGACAGGCCGAACTCAGCTCTCAACAGGGAGATCAGGCCTGAATCTAAGAACTGCTCTGATAGGTCACTGAGAGGAGGCTCTGATTCTGAAACACACACATACATTCACATACATTTTGAGATATAAATGAGTGTGAGCACATGTAGACCTGCAGTGGAGGGAGTGCACCTTACAGTGAAATGAAACCCAGTACAACCACAACAACACTGACTATGATACCCAAAAATAGCCTAAAGTTGAATCAACACCTCTGAACAGTATTTGAATGTTGTACGCTTACTGCTACTACATAATAATAAAATAAAATTTATTCCAGGGCTGTATTGATTGCATTATGTTGTGCAAGAATTTAATGTGTTAACGTCATTGTGACCACCACCTATACATACACAACGGGTCATGTTAAAATCTAACTGCTGTGATAGCAAAGTATTTTTGTCTCTGAGACCAAACTAAATACTTACGGACCACGTGCCACAAGAGTTGGAAAATCACTGTTGCTTCCTGGTACAATATTTAACCAAACCGGTCAACAAGATAACGCGAAACAGAAAAATAATCTGTCTCTAAGTGAGATGCTCTTCCTGAGCACTGGAAATTCACATTAGAAGTAGTTAGCCATGCCAAGAGGCTAATGCTGGTGGCTCTAGGGATGGCAATGTCAGTCTGTCAGTCCACCTCTTTGGACCAGACGGAAATATCTAATCTTAATCTGGATTAAGATGAGCTTTTGCACATTCATGCTTCCCAGATAATGAATCCTAATGACTTTGGAGATCCCCTGACTTTGTGGTCTTGAGCACAATGCCATGAAATTTGGTTCAAACATTGATGTCTCCCTCAGGATGAGTTGCAGTGGCTTTGGTGGTCCCTGACTTTTTCTCTTCCAACAAACAAATCACATTCCCATTGGCCACAGCTGTGGCTTGTGTTGACTGCAAATTAGCAAATGTTAGCATGCTCACACGCCAAACTAAGATGTGATACCACCGAGCCACAAAGCACCACTCTGGTTTTAGTCCCTAAGTGCTAGTCACACAGCTACTATCATGACTGTTGACTCTTGTTTTCCATTAAAACAGCTGCTATTCAGCTGCTGACTGTCTGAAGTCTTGGAAATCAGAGGTACCCACTGCATATAAACACAGCTCAACAACACATTTTGGCAGCCCAATCAAAGAACAATCTGCAGCATAATTTGTAAAGAGGAACACCAGTATGATCGTTGTTGCAACAAAGGCAAGAGTGAAGAAATTCAGTTCCAGACCGTTGAACTATGGAACCATGGAAGCTATATTTGCCTTTGGTCACGCCTTAGTAAAAAAGTACAGTATGTTCCACTGATAACATCTATATGAGATCTTCTGATTACTTGGATCACCCCTAATGAGAACCTAACCAGATATAATATATGGAAATATTCAAACTTACAACATCACGCACACAGAGATGTACAAACACTTCCTACCGAGCTGGTGGTGTTGCAGCGTGAGCGTGGCGTCACTGCCTTCCACAACGGTAGCCACGGTGATCTTCCTGATAGCGAGGTCACAGTGATGCTTCTCGTTCTCCTCTTTCTGCTGGATGTAAAGCGTTGCGTCTCTGCTGGGCGTTGAGATCAGCTAGTACCAAGACAACACAACAAAACAGGCACATTGCTCAGACTGGTTAGTGGGCAGGTGGTGATTAAGTACAGATATATCTTCAGAGTCCAATGTTTTGCATGCATTTGTAACACAGACACCACTGTACATCAGGCTTAGAGATAAAAGACCGTAAGAAAAAGGAAGACAACAGGATGCAAACACAGAAAATTCTCACCATCAACCTTCGTGTTCCCCTCAAACTGTCCAAAAACTCCTTCAGGGCTGTTTTCTCCTTCTCACCGGCCTCTCGGTTAGACTTTTTCCCTCTTCCTTTTCCTTTCTTTCCTTTTTTCCCTTTGCCCTTCTTCTTGGAGCTCTGTTTTTCCTGTGTGTCATCCTTTACATTATGCTCTTTTTTATCCTCACTGTTTTTCCCTCCCTGTCTTTTCTTTCCTTCTTCCATGTTGGAGTCAGGCCTGCAATGCAGTACACAAAGTTTACTTTGATGTTCATCCAGAACTAAAAAAGCAACTCTGTCTGGTGTAAAGTGACGAGGAGGCATGTGATACCAGGTGGGAAGACTTAGTCTGAGCACAGTGTCCATGAAATTACTCAAAACATGTACACTCTTCCCTTTATGTTTGAAAAATTGACAGAAAGTATGAAAAGACAGCACCTGTCTTTTTTCACTTCTTCGTTGCTCCTTGACACAGATGGAGGACTGTGTGCTTTCTCTTTTCCTTGTCTGTTTGAAGTGACCTCACCACCACTGCTCGAGTCCTCTCCCCCCGTGGACCCCACAGCAGGCACCTTTCGGATTACAAACCTCGACCGTCCACTTAGTATGTCCTGGATCTTACTCCTTAGGGCAGCTTTTTTATCCAGAGGAGGTTTTCTTTTCAATGCCACCATGGAAGTCACATTTCCTTGCCTCTGAGAACTCATCACAATCTTCTTCTTCATCTTTTTTCTTTTCACCACAACCTTCTTTTTAGTGGTTTTACACCTGCATTGAAAAAAAAACACATCAAACAGCATTTTGTGTCAGAGGATTTGTGTAGATTTTTTTCCTAAATAACATGATCTAAAATATCAAAGAAAAACCATTAACTCACATTTTATTTCAAGGTCATTTGGATAACACATATTAACATCTTACACAGTTGGTGAGACATACAGTAAATTCTTCTTTTCACATGTGCATCTTCAGCTCCCAAAACTCACATTTTCCAAAACATGGACATAAAAAGCAGCATAAGACACTAAAAACTCTGAATTATGAATAGTTGAAGTGAACACACTTCTTGATACTGGACCCACAGAACATTAGTGTTTCTTTATATGGTTTTGTCTTATATGGCTTTTTTTCATGTTCTTTTACATTTGCATAGTAAGTAAATGTAAAGTGGGCTCTTAAATTCTCTGTTAGTACAGTACTAGACATAGTGGTATAATGGAACCTCAAGTTGGATCCTTTTCTGGTCATCTTCTCCAGCTTCCTCATGGGGAACTGGTCTATGAGCTCCAAAATTGCTTCAATGCGGACCGGATAAGGGAACCGCTCACTGACCAGTAGATTCTTCTTCAGAACCAGCATGGTGAACTCTTGCTCCTGAAACAATTGGTGTTGAATAAATAGTGAAGAGCAGGTAAAAAGTTAAAAAGAAAAAAAACATTTTCAGAAACATTTCTTTTCATAAAACTGTCTCAAAAGGCAGTAAATTATTTAAATCTTATAAAAGAATCAAAATGTTCATTCCACACTGGTTACCTGGTTGGTAAAGTCCAGGTAGTGCAGCAGTTTGGTAACAGTGTCCGGGTCTAAGTTCTCTACTGTGGCTTCTCCTTGGAAAGTTGTTTTCTGGATCCGACCTTCCATCATGGCGTTCTGGATGATGGTGATGATGAAAGTGTCTCTCTCAGCTAGGTGGCAGTTCAACCCTTTCTGAGAGAGAGAGAGAGAGAGAGATGGAGAGACAAAATAAGAAACAAAAAGAAACAGTTACAGAAAACACAAGATGAATAGTGTTTTCCGTAAAATTTTGATGTATTATTTTCCCTAATTAAACAAAACAAGAAGAAGAAATCTCCTTCTGAATCAATATGATATGTAGCTAAAGAGTAAATAATACGCTACAGTACCTGCTCCATTTCTTCCAGCTGCTTCTCCATCATACGTAGATAGTGGTCATTGTGTGATGGGGCTGTTATCACCCACAGCCGCTTTTTACCTGGAGGGGAGAAGTGGAGTTGTAGGAACTGTAAGTAGGCAGACATAATAAATAAATACATACATCAGCTGATGAGTTCATTTCTTTTACCTGCAAATTCAGCCAAGAAATCCAGCTCTGGGGCCAGGTTTGCTGTCTCTCCAACTCCTCTGTTGTCTCCATGTTCTTCGTCTTCGTCCAGCCCCAGTCCCTGCTCGATTCCTGGAGGGAGGTCTGAGTAGTCTCCCCAGTCCCTTACATTGGAGTCCAGCTGTTCCTTGGGCTTGCTTCGACTAGTTCCCGGCCAGGCAGCAAGCAGACTCGGGTAGCCGAGGCTCCACAAAGCAACAAACAACAACAGATGCGAGTATGAGGTATTGAAACTACACATCCTTACCAGCACGGATGAGTGGTTTGTTTGTTGATCAGCTGGAACTGGTTAGCATCTCACAAATCCTCCTCGGGAATAAGTCATAGGCAGCAGTGTTGCAAATGAAACAGACAGGACGGATTAACCAGGTGTTTAAAAGTGACTTAAGAGTTAAAAATGCTCACAAAACCCCCAGCTGAGAAATAGTTTCCGTTGTTTGAATCCAAACTGAAGGCTGAATCATTCCATATCCTTAAAAAGCAGGTGGACCAAATCTGGAATGAACCTCAAAGGTAAAAGGAGAGTAAAGACTGCAGTGATGGTAAACCACTCTCACCAAGAGAGAGAATGACTGCGAAGACTTTTGTCTGCTTGCACACAGACACACACTCCTGGTTCACATTATACCCCAGGCTTGTTAACAGGAAACCCCTGGAATTTTCTGTGACTTCAAAGCATTTTCTTGCTCAAAAATCTCTCTCTCTCTATTTCTCTCAGACACACACACACACACACACACACACACACACACACACACATTCTCTCTGTGCATGTGTGTGGTCATGTTTTGTTCTACAGCTGACTGTGTTGCTGTCCTTTATCAGTAGACAAACAATCGCTCACATAAGATTGTTCTCACGTACAGAGTATCATATGCACATGGATGTCAATGAACCCACGTGTGCATTTACACACACATTCCAATCCACCCTGATTCTTGTATAACATTAGTAGGTTAGAAGGGGCAGAGTGAGGGCAACAGCCCTGCTCTTTCTTTCATCGAGAGGCTAAACCCGTACCTGCTCCAGGGCTGACCCCGACCTCTGACCTCCCTAGTGTCAGGGAAATTAAGGGAAATTATCCCTGGAAGGATCAGCAAAATGTAGAATTACTTGCATTATTACACATGGTGAAGATTGATTATTTATTTTTTCTTGAGCCTTTTGATTTTCACATCTGTTACTGTCGATCAGAGGCTGGCAATGTACTGAGTAAAATGGATCACAGTCTACTGCAGGCTGCCTAACATATGGAGGGAGAAAAACAAAGAAAAGGGGTTTAAAAAATGTGGGAGATGAGGGGCGGAACAGTGGGAGCTTAAAAGTAGAGCACTTCAGTCTATTCAGTCTAAAACCATTTGTTCAACAGGAGCTGAAGTTTTTAAATGAAAGGAAATGGCACCAACCTTAAATAAGCCTGAAAGGGAAACAGACACTGCAGTCTGAAAAAGGTCTCAGCAGTTCAAAGTTGTGAATGTGAGTCAAATGTGCCCACAGGTGGATAAACCCTGAAGACGTTCTGCCAGGAATACACAATACTCATCCCTCCCACAGCCAAGCCCCCAGAATACCACACCAAAATAAATAAATAAAAAAGTATTTATGTTGCATTTTGAATTCAGATGAATTTAATTCACTAGAAAATGGAACATATGTGATTTAGATTTTAGAACTAAAGGAATGACTCAAACATACTGAAATACAAAGTAACATGAAACAAAACATAACGAAAATGGAGTCAAGGACAGCCCTCACTGAGAACAGAACAGGCATTAAACATGGAAACGTTCCTCCACCTGCCTCCTGACCTCAAAGCTATATACAAGTTGTGTTTGTTAAATTTATAGTTTTAATGTCACAGTAGAAAAGGAAGAAACAGAAAGAGAATATAGGGAAAAAGAAAATCAAAGAAGTACAAGCAAAGCCAATACAATTACAAGAGCTGTCTTTATGGTGAAAGATTACAATGAGAACCAGGCGTAGCAACAATGCATACCACTCTCTGAGCCAGATAAAGAGAACCAGATGATCAGTGTGTGTGTGAGAGAGAGACAGGGTGCATTTTTGCTATATGCAATATATAAAATACTGCTAGCAATACTTTAAGTGAATGCATGTGCTGGTTCAGAGTAAGTACATAAGCCCAATGTAAGACAAAAGACAGACAAAGCAATTATTGCTGCTGTTTCCTTGCATGAGTTTCATCACGGGTTGTGTCCCAGTTTTTGTTTTTCATTAACACAGTTAAAAGGAAACCGAGCACCAAACCAACCACCATCCATGTGTCTTTAACACAGAAACACGGATGCACTTTGTCCCTCATAAGTGCTAGATTTATAGCACATCAGCACTGGAGGAACAAGGCAACATAGAAGCAATATAGAAGCACATTATCAGCTGACATCATTACAGGCTTAAGGTGAATCTTTCTTTATTCACCTTAAGCCTGCAAGCCTCTTTATTCACTTTATTCTTTATTGTGAATATTTGTTTTCGTCTGTAAGTCGCAGGCCTTTTAAAGCGACCTGCACCAGACTATACCCCCTCTCTTGCCCAGTGTGAGCTGGTTCAGGCTCCAGCTGCCTGTGACTCTGCAAAAGATGAACACAGATGTAGGCAATAGATAGACCACGCTGCAAAAAAGAGGGTCCAGGCAGATAGATAATGAGATAAAACTATATTTTAATCCGTTGGTGCATAAAAGATGGTAAAAGGGCGACCCTCCGTGGAAGTATACAAAGGTGCATGCTGTATGATTCGTTTCTTTTCGGACGCCATTTCTGATACAATATAGAACGAAGCATAACTGTACACAGTTATCTGTGTGTTTATCAGTGTGCATGGGTGTGTGTAGGCAGGTGTTCATCTGTAAATCTACCAAAGCATATGCTTTCAACTGTGATTTCTAACATCGTTTTGTGCCAAAATGAAACCTGAACTGAGTCATTATATAAAATATGAACATTAATGCTGTTGTCCTTTAATAAGATGCTGAGGTGACTTTCACCGAACAATATATGTAGATAATATTTATGGGTTTTTTTTGTTTGTTTTTTTGTTTGTTTTTTTGTCTGTCATGCCCCGTCAACGACAGCACATCAAAAGTCATCGGATATCCTCTGATGCATCTCATATGATCCAATAATATTCTTATCCAGGCCGCCTCTGCAGACATCTTCCGGGTCGACAGAAAGTTCGCCTGTGCTGCACAGAGCCAGGACTGTCTGCAAAGGTCAGTCGAGTTATCTGCCGCTAACCTTTCCACCCTCGCTTCTCACCATGCATTTGTTTCGGTTCGCATGTCTGTGCGTGTGTAGGGAGCTTTTTGAGTCATACGCCCGACAAACACGAATACAGATGTGGATTAGCCGCCGGCTAGCGCGCTAGTTAGCTCATTGTAGCTGTCACCCCCCCTCCTCTCCTCTCTTCTCCTCTCCTCTCCTCTCCCACCTCCGCTTGATTTTGTAGTGAGTGGAGACAAAAAAAACAAAAGAGAGAAGTGTCTAAGCTTCAGGTTCCCATGTTGCTGTACGGAAGCCACTGATTTAAACGAGCATTTGTTTTATTGGGGACTTACAGGGTCTCCACTAGAGGTTTATGAGAGTCGCTCAAATCCTGACCCGGGTTTAATCTGGCACTTTTAAGGACTAAGCAACATTACGTTTGCAAATGATGTTCATGGTGTTTTATCTTCGGGTGTATTGTTTTTTTTTTCTCTATGCGCTAGCGTTAGCAAAATGTTAGCTGAATCTCATTCATAATTTTGGTGACGTGTTAGCTTGAGTTTTTTTTTTTTGTTTGTTTGTTTTGTTTTTTATAATAACAGGTCTGACCTGAAAAAATAGTCCTGTACACAACGCACACAGGCTGTAATGTGAGTTAATCCTGTCTGGTCTAAGGGCAGCTTGTTTTTGTGGGAACAGTTTCTCAAGACGTGTTTTAAAAAAGTCGATTAATGGTTTAGTCGATCGACAGTTTCCACTTAGTTATGGGTGAAATTTTGATAAATTCTGATGGTCATTTTCCCACAACATTTTGGCTATTTATGGTCACGGAAATTATTATAATAATTATTTTATTTGATGAATGACTTAAATGATAAATCAGTCATTAAAAATTACGGACAATACATTTCTTGGCAGTTGACTCATTTAACTGACTCATAATTTTAGTTCTAGTTTAAGTGCTAATAAACAAAGCTGTTTGTTATTCTCTGTTTTAATTTGGTTTAGACTTTAAAACCCATTGTATGTTTTTGACCTCTTTCTCTAAAATGGTCTCCTACTGTGACAGAGTGGAGTTTATTGCCAGTCAATTGTAGTTTAAACCCTGCTACACCAGCCAAGCTGTCCCGGTCTATCCCAGTTCCATTATCTCCCTTTTAAGTGAACATGCAGCCCCGCATGCTGTTTTACTGCCTCGGTCATTCAGTGGTCTGCAGTTTAAAGAAATGACTGCGGTTGATTTTGACTGATTTTGTTAATATTGAGATGTTTAAATGACCCTCTTTTTTTTTCTTTTCATATTTTTCCCTAGAGAAAATGGGAGAAAATTTTACATTTACTTGTATAATAGCAAAAACCTAGGGCGGCTTAATAATGTGGATCCAGCAGCCACAATATGTGTTTGATTTAGGTACAAATACACGTAGGAATATTGTCCCAGTGAATGTGACCTGTTGCATAAACTAAGGTCATACATATGTGCTTGTCCTACAAGTGAACAGGGTGGGACATATTTGTGTGGAACTTTTTCAGAATGAAGTGTGTGCAGTTAGCTGATAATGCTGGGAAAACAGTATTGACACTCTTATTTTCACTTTCACACTTTCATCTTTCTGTTTCTTTGTAACCCATAACCCCCTCCTCCGCTTCTCTGTCTGTTGCTGCCCTTATCTCTCACCTGTCTCTCATGACTCTTCCACAGGAGGGGTGCTGCCTGTTCTGTTGAGCTCCTCCTGCTGTGTAAGTGTCGGGTGTGCGTGCACCATGGCGAGCCTCCTACGTGTTGTGGCGGCCAGCTGCTCAGCCCCTGTGTTCAGCGGGGTTTCCAGCTTGAAGCTGCAGAGCAGCCGTACGGTCAAATCGTCATGCCTTCGCTTTTTCAGGACCCATCAAGCTCTTGGACGATGTGCCAGTCCAGGTAAGATAATGTACATGCACAGCAATTTGGAAGGTACACATGTAATAAGGTTAATTTGCAGAAAGCATTTAATGTTATAGTCAGTGCAAAACCTGTAGAAAACTGAGATTTACTGTTTAGAAAGGATCAGACTTTCATTAGATCAACTCAGTGTTGTTGAAATGAGGTGTGGCATGAAGAATTTCCACTGTGGTCACAGACTTTACAGGCAGTCGTAAAGACACAAGATCCATAACAATATGTTTTGTATGTACAACATAGACAGAAAGCATAGAGGGGTGACAGTGACATGGACTGTCCCAGAGTCACAGCAACAGTTACATCTTTTCCAGCCATCCCTGATCGAATAAAACTGTTCCAAACATAAATATTTTGGTAGCGTCTCAGGCCTTGGATTGGTTGAAGTTTATAGATACATGTTTTACTACTGATAGCAACGTGAAAGCAATGCCACCTGTAGCCTCTGTGTGATTTCTCATGTGCCTCTGTATCACATGCAGGGCTGTAGCATGGCAGGTGACCCTTACACATTACATAAACACTGACAGTGGTTATGTTTTCAGTGAAATGGCACTATTCACAATTAAAAAGGACAGAGACATACACTATTCATACCGTTGTCCTTGGTAACAGGTGAAGCAGATCTGTCACTTAGTAATCTGTCATATAGTAATACTGTAGAGCAATGTTTCATTCATTCTTTTTCTGTGCAAGCTCAGTCCTCTTTAAGGTTTGAACATTGTAATTGTTGTGAAGAAGTGAATCCACTGTTTAGGCAAAATAGAGATAAGTAAAACCAAACAGGGGACATCTTTTAACCCCTCACAGTAGCTTTTTTCTTTAAACTCGTCTTAGAAGTGTGTTCTAAAGGGCAGTGTTGCTACCTTCATTTGCTCTGAGCTCCAAGGTCACATTCAGGACAATGCCGGTCTGAGGCATTGTTCTCCATTTTCCATGCCCTTACTTTCTACCCACTGTGTCTGTGTGCTGTGTGTGTGTACTGTGAAAGCCAGTACAAGCTGGTTGCAGGTGCCTCATGTCTGTGTGTGCTGGATTTTTAGTTGTGCCAATGCCCCTCTATCTCTGTGTGGCTGAGTCTTAGAGGGGTGCAGGTGACCTGGTTCATGCTGACTAGGAACTTGACATTCCTGAAGTTCAGCTAGGTCCAGTAACAGCAGGCAGGGTCTATTCTGGACACAAAAGTATCAGCTTACAATCTCGCAGATAGACGCACCGCACGCACTTGCTTATGCTTCGACCTCCAGGGAGCCTGTGGACGTCCAGTATAGACGACGTGGACAGAATGACACCGTGCTTTATGAACTGTGCTGCTGTGTCGACCTTGCTAGCGTTGCCAACTTAAACGCACTTGTTTGTGGGACTAGTATTATGAAATGAATACACTACATATGCTCCTTGGTTAGCAGATGCTGCAGATGTGTCTCTTTTCACATTAGGAAAGAGACACAGCACCCTCACCAGGTGAGACAGATAAATGCAGTCTGTCTCAGGAAGGCACTTTTGAGTCATACATCCAGGGGTTTTAAAGATAGAAAGATAGTTTAAATATGTAGAGTCTAAACTACATAATGTTGGTCACTACCTTTTTTAGGCTTATAGTGGTGGATGGCTGTATCTACTAGTGTCTTCTCCTTCTGAACATAATTTAAACTCAGTTTTTGTTGAGTAATATGATAGCCATGGGACAGTCTACCCAGCACTCTGACTCTAATCTCTTAGTCTTAAGATGATTGCTACCTGAGCACAAAATGTTTTGGCAGAGACAATAGTTTACAGACAGTGCCATGTGATGACTCTTGGTTTATAGACTTTCAAAAATGAAATGGACAGCTAGCAACCTTTTTTTTCCCACTTGTGTTGTGGAGCTTTTTATAAAATAAAAGTTGCTAGAGGACAGGTCATCACAGCAGGGTGAGACGAAAGGCAGCCTTTCAGAGGCTCTAGTGTTTATATATAGATGAGGAGACAGTGGGAAGGAGCTGCAGTGGAATTTTCCATAGAAGCCAACACAACATGTGACATGCCTGTCGCTTGCGCACTAGACACAAATAAGAGTATTATTATTGTCGGCCCCTTTATTCTGTTTTTGTATTCTTCATTTTTGCATTGGTTCCTCCTTAGTGTCGTTTCCTTTAACAACAAGAGAGGAGCTTAAAATGGGATCGACACTGGCTTTCCCTTGTTCTTGCACATGTTGAAGCAGCTGTGCTTTGAACAGCAAAAGTCTTGGACAACAAAACAAGGCTGTTTCCATCCACAGTGCAAACGACATTTATCTGTATCTTTTCCCATTTTTTGAATGTAAATGGTCCATGTGACTTTGAATAAAGACAAGTTTGACATTTGACATATTTCCTTGTTGACGGTGACGTCCTTCAGATGCCGTATGAAAAGTCTGCTGACTCTGTCTACTGTAACTTTTGGCTCAGTGTGAAATGTTCATAGCATCATCATCAGACTAAAATTGTAATAAATTTCCATCAGACTAATTAGAAGATTATAACACACTAAACTAAGCTGGTGAATAGCTTCAGAGAGAGTAGAATAGCTGTCTGACTATAATGTTGTTACAGAACACTGACACTGAAGTACTGCATAAACAGTAATAATGGTAAACTCAGTTTCAACTTCACTCATGCTCATGTCTCCTTGAAGCTGCGATGGTATCTGCATGGATGAGCATGAGTATTTTTCCCTGTGCTATTGTAATGTTTATAAAAAATCATGAGCTCCATGTGAATAATTGAATTAATATAACTTCTGTATTGTTTCTCTTTGCCTCTCCAGGTATTCCATACAAGCAACTCACAGTCGGCGTTCCCAAAGAAATTTTCCAGAGTGAACGCCGCGTGGCGCTGTCTCCCGCCGGCGTCCAGGCGCTCATCAAGCAGGGCTTCAATGTCGTCGTGGAGTCGGGGGCCGGAGAGCCTTCCAAGTTCGCTGACGAACAGTACACCCAGGCTGGAGCAACAATTAAAGACATTAAAGATGTCTTGGCGTCTGATGTGGTGGTTAAGGTAGGATTAAAGTTTATTGATAACAGTTCATCAAGGCCAGAGAGAAAGAGGAGGAAGGTCTAAGAAGAGGAAATGAGGGATAAAGGAAGGAACCGGGTGGGCCAGTGTGTGCTTTGAACATGGCCGCAGCTCTTTGCACCTAACGTGAGTTTTATGGTGTGGGGTGCAGGAGGAAGAGGGAGAATCACAGAGCATGGTAATGTGGGAAAGAACCAGTGTTCATAGGCTAAAACAACAAATAACTGTGAAGTATGATTTCACCTCAGACACGATGACTGAGGTAGAGAAATGGAGAGGGAGGGAAGCAAAGAAAATGAAAAGCAGGCTGATACTTCCTGGGATCTTTGTTCTTATAAAACATTTCCAGGTGTGTAAATGAATGAAAGAAAGAAGTATAGATCTGAGGACTGAAAGGGGTTTCAGTAGTATGCAGTAAGCCAGAAGAAATGCGTGAGATGGTGGGAGGACGGTGGAAAGCTTTTAGTCAAATATTTTACTTCTCTTCTCACGTCGTCTGTCTCCACTTATGTTCTCTGACTGAGTTTTTCTCCTTCCAGGTCCGTGCTCCCACTTTCAACCCTGCGTTGGGCGTCCATGAGGTGGACATGATGAGGGAAGCAGCCACTTTGATCAGCTTTATCTACCCAGCCCAGAACCCTGAGTTGATGGACATGCTGTCCCAGAAGAAAGCCACTGTCCTGGCAATGGACCAGGTGCCGCGAGTCACCATCGCCCAGGGTTATGATGCGCTGAGCTCCATGGCAAACATTGCAGGGTGTGTGCATGGTGCCTTCAAGTACCATTTTTATGAGCAAGGTCAACTTGATAGATACACTGATATGATTATTGGTTTCTAATGCATGAAAACACAGTTAAGTGTATACTCTGTTTAGAGAGACTGTTAACACTGTATTTTGCAATACCCTTAAAATTTTAAAAAGCAAGCAGTGTGGCAAAAGTTGGATCAACTTGTAGCTTAAAACATTTGTATCATTAGGTCGAATGGTTGGCTGGCTAGTTTCTAACAAGACGGCAGTGTGTGTTCCCATATTAACAAACAGGATGTTTGAGTGTTTTTATATATATATATATATCTTCCTATGTTGTTGTTCTTTTTTTGTACAAATTTTAGGTACAAGGCAGTGGTTCTGGCAGCTAACAGCTTTGGTCGCTTTTTCACTGGACAGATCACAGCAGCTGGGAAAGTGCCACCTGCAAAGGTGTGTGTTTTTGTCAGCAGTTGTCTTATTGGCAAAGAATGATTGCAGTGGGAATGTGTCTATTCCAGTTTTAAATTTGAAAAGACCATGTGACTTTATTGCCATCCCAAAGTATTACATGTATGTGTTTTTGAATAGGTGCTGATCATTGGAGGTGGTGTTGCTGGATTGGCAGCTGCTGGCACTGCCAGGGCCATGGGAGCTATTGTCAGAGGATTTGACACCAGGTTTGTAAATATGATATGTCTGAATTACAAATTAAAAGAATACTGATTGGAGTTCAATAGATTCAATAGTTCAATAGAATTGACAGCTGTAGTGGCAGCGTCTGATGTGTTGTACATAGAAAAAATGAAAAGCATGTGTACACTTGCTTGACACTGATCAGCTGGCAGTCATGAAAAAGTGTGAGTTGGTAATATAATAGAGAGAGAAAAGAATTTTTTAATATGCATGTGTTCTGATGTTCTATCAGAGATATTTTCCCTCTGCCTGACTAAGAAATCACCTCTGACATTTCATCCCCCTCCCTCTCCCAGAGCTGCAGCTTTGGAGCAGTTTAAATCTCTGGGCGCAGAGCCGCTGGAGGTGGACATTAAGGAGTCAGGAGAGGGCCAGGGAGGCTACGCCAAGGAAATGTCGAAAGAGTTCATAGAGGCAGAGATGAAGCTGTTTGCCAAACAGTGTCAGGACGTGGACATCGTCATCAGCACGGCTCTTATCCCTGGTATACACAGAAGCGCAAACTGAAGGGCAGATCGACTGTCCTCAAACTCAAGGCCATGTAAACATCTTTTCCCCAGGTCGTGAAATATCTGGAATATCACAGTATATGAGACATGTATTCTGGGCAGGTGGTCAGAGAATTTAGAAATAAAAAAGGACAAGTCACGGAATATTGAACATGAGAAATGACTTAAGCAGAATGTACCAGAACATATTTTACAACTGTTTCGCATTTGTTCTGTTACTTTGTGGTTTCCAGCACTTTTTGTACATGGCCAAGTATCCACAGAAAGGCTCAGCTGTTGTGAGTCATTTGTTGGGTCATAACGTGTCCTGGAAGTCTGTGTGTATTCTTAGCTTTTTCTCTTTTCACCATATTTCTTCATAGCTTTTTAGTCATTTGATTTACCTTAATGGAAAGTAAAGGTGACAAGCAAGAGATTCAGTTGGTTGTCCGCATAACCATAATTCCTTTGTCTGTTTTAACATTGAAGGCAGGCGGGCACCCATCCTTATCACCAAACCAATGGTAGAGAGCATGAAAGATGGGTCAGTGGTGGTGGACTTGGCTGCCGAGGCTGGAGGAAACATTGAGACCACAGTACCTGGAGAGCTGTCGATACACAAGGTCAGTGCACATACTGTCCATGCACACTCCCATCCATACCGCATATAGTATAATACATTATCTGCCACCAGTCTTCCCTTCCAGTTTAGTCTAATATCACTTTTTTTTTTTCCTAAGGGAGTGACCCATATCGGCTACACAGACCTGCCCAGCCGTTTGCCAACACAGTCCAGCACTCTGTACTCCAACAACATCACTAAACTGATGCGTGCGGTCAGCCCCGACAAGAACAACTTCTACCTGGATGTCAAGGATGCGTTTGACTATGGGACCATGGATCACGTTGTCAGAGGATCTATTGTAATGCAGGTACGAGGTCTCACGTGGCCAGCAGTCGAACAGACAGGCGTGTTATGTGCGCAGCTCAGATTTCACACAAATGTCTCAGGTGATAAACAAGGAAAGAAAGTAAGGATACATGCTGTCATGTAGAAAATCATTCAAACTGGCTTGTAGGTCTCTGCTATGGTCACTAGATGTCACCCTAAAAACCCATCATTTGTTTCTTACCCTGTTTTTATTTACAGCATCTCTACAGTCACTATGGATCAGTTTCCCCTCAGTATACCTTAACATGCAGCTGCATGTTTTTCTATCTTTATTGCTTGTAGCCTTTCAAGTGGAATAGTATAGTCTCTAATAAAATGGTTCTTGGTATGTTTCTTTGCAGCAAATAAAATGGCATCATAAATTTGTATGAGTGTAATTCTGGCAGAATCTACTCTTCAGAGCTTTATTCGACTTTTCAGTAGTATTGGCAGTATACCACATCGATAAAGCTTAGATTTATTTAATGAATGTCTTGTCATTAGGACTGTAGATCGTTTTATCCGTACTTGACCAAATTAACTGTGTGTTTTGCTCAGTAGATGCAGTTTTATATTAAGCATTGCTTTGTTAAAGAAGCATTCGTCATATTTTTAATATTGTATCTAAAATGCTCAAGATTTAGATTTAAAATGATGAGATTTTCAGTCAGAGCCTGAAAAATGAATCAGGCTGTTGATATCATTGTCTGCCAACAGCTTCTCACAGATATTCTGGTTATGGCAAGTTCTTTTTTTCCACTGTAAAATGTAAGATTTTATGTTAATGGGGGAAAAAAAATCGATTTTTTTAACTCTTGAGTATGAATGTCCGGATCGACCTCAGAAGTCTAGCATCGGTCTGACCCTATTGTTAGTTACAGAGGTTATGCATAATTACTGAGTGTGTATGTGAGGCAGTGATGCCCCACCACAACAGCTAATGTAGATCTGGCTTTATTTCTTCCGTATTTTTCAGCGCCACTACTGCATTTGAGTAAAAAGGGATTTTTCCGAATTCATTTTTTTGGGAAATTATTTGCGCTAATCAGTCTCAGTCAACCTGTGCTCACTTTTTTTTTTTTTTTTTTTTTTTTGAAAGTGAACATAGATCAGAGATTGCAGGTATTATTTTGAGCCATATCTGATCACAGCAATGGCCTCACATCTTATAAATGATGCTAGAATCCAGACATTACTTACTGTACCCACTGATCATTAGTTTGCTTACTTTGATCTTGACAGCGTAGTCTAATGTTTCACAGATTTACGAATGCAGCAGAGGTCACTGCAGACAATCAGGTAATGAGATCAGGGAATAAAAGCAGTCTTCAAATCACCTCTTAATAGATGTCATTTGATATTGTTGATATAACCAAAGAATGGTTGCCCTGACTGCCACTTTCAGTGACCATTCCTCTCTTCTCTAAGGTAAAGGTAACTGCAATCTGAGCCGTGAATATGACGTATAGGAAAGATTGATAGAACCCTCTTTTTACCTTTCACATTGCACCATTCTCCGTTTATTGTCACTTTCAGAATGGAAAGAACCTGTTCCCCGCTCCTCAGCCTAATAATGTGCCCACTGCAGCTCCTCCTAAACCCAAGGAACTGGAGGCAGCGAAGGCTGCACAAGTCTCCCCCTTCAAGGCTACACTCACCACTGCTAGCATGTACACTGGAGGTCAGTTGTTGCCGTTGAAAGCGAATGTACCATTAAATTTAGATTTTCTGGTTAAGTAGAGAATTGAAGTGCTCATTTACAAAACGTATTCTGTTAATTGTTCTCGTTGGGTCTTATGGGAGGTTTAGGTCCAGCCATAAGGTGAAGGATAGGTTAATGATCAGCTTTTTAGGTCACTGCTGGAATGTGCACAGGAGGTGAGAAGTGACAGAGGCGGATTACAAGCACACACATGCACAGACACCCTGTTAGTGTCAGGAAGTGTGCATTGTAAAAACAGTGTCACGCTGAGTTTTTGTTTGAAGTAGTGCTGTGGTGAGTGATTCCCATGGTGCCGCACAGCGCTCTGTGTAAGTGCACCACATGCAGTTAATGTGGTTCACACATTGTTTAGGTGCTGGAGTTGTTTCCTACTTAACACCACAGCACAGCTACTGATGTTAACTGCTCTTTTTTTTTTCCTGGGAACGTGGTTAGTGCTGGTTACATGCTTATTAGCCTGGCATGTAATTTAGTCATTTTAATATTTTTATATCAACAGTCATGGATGTAAACAACTTAACAGTTAGTCTGGTAAAGAAAATTTGTTACATGACACCAGTGTCACAAACGTAACCAGACAAATCTCTCTTTGACTGATAACTATGCATGTGAGTCGAAGTAACAGGACATAAGGACAACATGGGTGGTCAGATACCTACCAGATCTTACAGTCAACCCCAGTTGGATTCCCCAAACAAGTTGCTGTGTAAGAATATGCAAATAAAAAATAATAAAATCTAGAAAACTGCTCAGGGAACAGAATATCTGTTGTTCTATTTATTTGATTTTAGTAAAATATCATAATTACTTTCAGTTTCATATTTAAACCCAATTCATTCAGATAAAGATGTAATTTATGTATAGGCATTATCTGAAGACATACCATAACTTCCCTTTACTTTCTTTAACTTTGTCTCTCTCTCTGTACCAGGTGTTGCCACCCTGCTGGGTCTGGGTCTGTCGGCTCCAAATGCCGCCTTCACTCAGATGGTCACCACCTTTGGCCTCGCTGGCATCGTGGGATACCACACAGTGTGGGGGGTCACTCCTGCTCTGCACTCTCCGCTCATGTCTGTCACCAACGCCATCTCAGGTTAGTCGCTTTAGTCGAGCTGGATATCGGCACTGAGTCACAGAGTCGGTTTTCAGTCTATAAGACTGTCATGCCTCCAGGCACCTCCTATACCCAGCTCTCATCTGTTACCACTGCCTACAGTCCATCTAATAACTTCAGAAATTGTGTGCACCGAACGCAGTCTCTCTCAATTCAGTTAAACAATAAATCAAACTTTATTTATACAGGGGAGTGCATTACAGATGATTAACAACCTGATGAGACAGTAAACATGAGACTGATGCACGAGAAATATAAATAAATAAAGTTTTGCCATTCAGTCCAAATAAAATCTTTAAAGATTGTGTCCTTATTGTCAGCTGCCACTTAACACAGAGGGGTTAAGAGGTTACAGAGGTAAGTGCATGTGTGTGTTCTCGTGGCTTTGATCACTTGAAGACCCACACTGAGGGTAGGAAGTAACACACCGTCGGTGATCTTTGAGGGTCAGGGAAGTCCTTTGCTCGTTTACTCATGCACACAGCCGGACATCAGAGCTTGGCTGCCGTATCGCAGCAGTGTAACAACCAAGAGACAGTTTTCACTTTCTTTAAAACTTTATTAGTTGCACCTATGCCCGTTTCTCATTCTCATCTTCACACCATTTTCCATGTTCCTCTGGGTCTATATGTCCATTTATACTTTCTTTTTCACTATACAATTCACCATGTGCATCATCGACTGTGATTTTTTTTTTTTCTTTTAATTTGGACACGTTATGATGGAATCAATCTAAAAAACATAACTCTACAAGCTCATCATTGAATATCAGAATCTTTAGACCACAAATGAAAGAAATGAATTTATCAAGTGGCTTACTCGTCCTTACAGAGGAACTTCTCCTCTCTTCTCTTCTGCCCTCTGTTTGCCCTCATCTCTTCTTCTCCCCCTTTCCTTTTGGTCCAGGTAGTTTCCCCTTCATATCTGTCATGGCCTTGTTATCCCCTTTTTTTTTTTTTTTTTTTTTTTAATATCTCTCAGTGACTGCGGTTATGGAAACAGTGAGACCAGTAGAGTTTTGTTGTTGTGCCAGGCATCATAAAAGACACACACACACACACACACAATCACTCAGACATTAGGGAATCTTATTGGAATTCAGGGTTGGAGTGAGGGACAGTTATATTCTTCATGGGGAGATTATAGTGTTACAACCAGTAGTGACTGTGACTGGTGGGTCATCTTAAATTCTTCAGACACTGGTTTCATGTCTAGCGGCTCATTGAAGTACATCTTTATATCTGGTGTCTGATATAAATGCTTTAATCTACTTGAGAGCACTGATTCACGCTAACGCTCTGCCTGTAGCCTGGTACCTGATGTTTGTAACTGAGACACACCTACAGGTCATTGGCCCACCTAGTTTGTATGTATATGCATGGGTGTGTGTGTATGTGTGTGTGTGTGTGTGTGTGTCCGTCCACTGACACCTTGGCTTTCTTTCTGGCTAATCTGTTAGTTGTGGTATCCAGACATGTCTCTAATCTCCACCTAAATTTTGTAACTCTACCTTTTTTCTTCTTCTTTTTCTTTTTTTTTTTTAAACTAAAATTTATTTTATACTAACTTGGCTTTGCCACTTCACCCTCTCAATCATGAAGGAGGTTTCTTAATGATTACTAAGCAATATTAGTTGTGTGGAGAGCAAAAACAAGCTAGAAGAACAGACGAGCCCAACTTTATCAGTCAACTTTGAAACTCAAAGGACACTTGTAGATGTTTCAACTTTTTGGAATACTTCTGCATGTAGGTTGTCAGACTCAGGCTAAAACGAGAGGAGAGAGGTGTATTTGAAGGCGTGATGAGGTTTCAGGTTGAATGTGAGCCGTGTAAGACTAGATACACACATACGAGGTTACCTTACGGACGCTGGCTTGCGTCGGTGCCAGCAGCAAAAACGTGCTAATCATTGGCATATGGAAAAAGCTGATGATTAGTGGCGGCCTGACACTCTTTCAGGTATTTATGTGCCAAAAGCCAAACTTGCTTGCAAAGCTTGTTATTCCTGTGAATTCTGCTCTATCCCATGCTCATCACAGCAAAGTTGCGTGTTTCCTGCTGGAGTCGTCTCTTTCAGTGGAAATTTAAAATTAGCTTGTGTTTATGTCGTAGAAGTTGTGAAATTATGTTTGGCCGCGTTTGAAACTTGCTTTGTTTAGGAGCTGATGTACACACGATTATAAAGCCGGCTTTGTTTGCTCGTGAGGAAAATCTCAGACTTCACATTTTCCTCATTTGAAAATCTCAACACTATTGACACAAACCCGCTCGCACGCATACACACACCGGTTTTTCAACTTAAATTGTACACAAACAAGTCCGTGTGAATGCAGGCTCCAGGGGTGCCGTCTATTGCATCTTACTGCCTGTAAGTCATTACAGGACTGATGTTATCAAGGTTTCCTGAGCCTCTTTTGGTAAACACACTTACACACACCCTCTCTTTCTTTTCTTTTTTTCTCTTCTCTTTTTATCTCTAAATGTCTTTTTTTCCCCAATCTGGGAAGCAAACAGTATTTTAAGTATAAGACAGCTATAAAATTTGTTTATAGCTGATAATGATGGAAATATTAATGAAAATAATTCTCATCAGTGTTAAGATGAACTTTTGCAATGACTGCCTGACTTGAATGTTCTGTTGAGATCCTGTGCTGTTTTCGTGAGATCTTCACCGAAGTGTTCAGCGTCCTGTATAATGTATTATGAAAGGGGAGGTTCATGAATGCTAAAATATCTGTGCTCTGCAGGTCTGACGGCTGTGGGTGGTCTGTCCCTGATGGGAGGCGCCTACACTCCAACAACCACTGCTGAGACACTGGCTGTGCTCGCCGCCTTCATCTCCTCGGTCAACATTGCCGGTGAGTCACCCGCACATAGACACCTCTCAGTGATCCCTGCCAGTTACAGCAACCTTTAGCCAGTAAAATATCAACTTAGGCTGAAGATTGAAGTGTTTTATATTGATTATACAATAACATGCCTTCGACCAAGTTTTGCAGCTGCCCTGTCTACCCACCTGCTCAGACGGGAGTCAGTGGCTCTGGCTCGGACCACACACATTCATTCCTGCTATTACCCTTAATAATTCCCATTATAATGACAAAGTGTTCCTGGAGTCATTATAATACTCATCACTCTCTAATAGTCCTGGGAAACACAGTGTGCCTCCGGGGCTGAGCCATCAATTAGTTTTAATTTCTCCTATTGGCGCACATCTTGACACTAGGGGAGACATTGATGCAAGCAAATGAATAGTTAACTTGCATAATGGTTGAGTTCAGCCCCAACGTCTGCGTGTGTTTGTTAGGCCTACACCGAAACATATTTGAGATTTGTGTGAGAGACGCAGGACATCACAAGGTTTTAAGTTCGAGGAAATGCTGTGAATCCTGCCGCAAATCACGAGCCCTTTAGGCTCTGCGACATTACCACTTTCTTTTTGTTTTAGATCTCTTAACGAAAGCACGCTGAAATACCACAGTCTTTATAGAAATACCTAGTTTCTTACCCTAGTTGTTTAATTTCATTTTTGATGTTCTTCATGGGTTTGGTTCCACACGCACATTTCTAAGCGGTTTACCACATCACCCATAAACCCCTGAGAACCAAAAGAAAAAAAAACATTCCATGGAAAGGGACGAAACACACTAGTGAAATTTAGCTTCAATAAAACAGACCCTGAAATTTTTCGGCTTGTGTGTCTGTTTTGAGGAGCAGGTCTCTGGCCGTAGCTTCTTGTTCCCTTCATGTCTTCATAGTTGTAAGGAGAAAATCCATGTGGAAGTCCATGGAAAACACCTGGGTCTGTTGAATATCTTGAGCTAACTACTGTTGTGTTAACTCACTATGCTATGTAACCGTAAATTTAAAAATAATGTTGACATTATTTTTGACTGCAAAAGTGGATGACTAGTTGGGATTTCAGATGGACTTTATTAGAGCTCATGATGGTGTCGCTGATTTGCTTTTATTCTTGCAAGCCTTCTAAATATAGTGCCAGCAGACCCATTCTGGGGGAAAATATAACCAGAAGAAATGAGTGTATACTGGCTTTGCGTTGTTTAAATACATTAACATTCCTCCATATTAATATATTGACACAGATTGGTCTGCAATAATGGTAGTCAGATTGTTATTACATGTTTTAACTGGGACAGTCTAGGGCTGAAATTACATGAACTGGAAAGAAACAGGTGCTAGCCTCTGATTCACCCTTGTATGTATGGGTGCATGTGTGTGCACGTGGCTACAGTCATGCCAGAGGGGAAAAAAGGGAGACATACACACGGTAAATTGATCTCCTCCTATAAAGCAGTGAGACACTGTCTGGTCCCGGTTTGACACCTCTGATGTTTTCTTCATGAAATATTTACACTGACAAAGTAGAGTCATTAAATTCCTAACATTGGTTATTGTGCTTGGCAGCAGTTTTTAGTGATTGGCTTTAAAACACCTGTTGTCTTTAAATAGATGTTTTTCTTGTTTTTCAGACACCTTTACATCCTCATCCTTTTTGAAATCAGTAATGATTGTTGTTTTTGTTGTAGATGACTTATCTGTTAGTAAAGCACTTTTGTAAACCTGATTTTGTGCATGTTCAAGAACAGGTGTATTCACTCACTCTGTCTCTCACCCAGGTGGTTTCCTGGTGACTCAGAAGATGTTGGACATGTTCAAGCGTCCCACCGATCCTCCAGAGTATAACTACCTCTATCTGCTTCCTGGTGGTGTCTTCATCGGAGGCTATGCAGCTGCTCTGCACTCTGGATACAACATTGAACAGGTGTGAGAGGATGTTTTTGCCATGTCCACGTGTTTAGTTCAAGGGTGTATCTGTGGTTTCCCACAGAAACCATTTTCTCAGTCCCTCAGAACTGGTGCAAAGCAGCCCATGACCATATAAAAGTTGGCTAATCATCCTCGAAGTGTATTCTTTGTTTGCCCAGATGTTGTACAGGACCTTCCAAGTGAATCATTTGGTCTTTTTTTCCTCATCATGTGGTCCCTCAATCCTTGTCTATAATCCCTTTTTTTCCATTTTCGCTCTCTCTCAACAGATGATGTATTTGGGCTCAGGTCTGTGCTGTGTCGGTGCCCTGGCTGGCCTTTCCAACCAGAGCACAGCCCGCCTGGGTAATGCTTTGGGTATGATTGGAGTTGCCGGGGGGGTCGCCGCAACTCTGGGTGCCCTCAAACCGAGTCCTGAGCTTCTGACACAGATGAGTGCAGCCATGGCTGTAGGTGGCACTGCTGGTGAGTCTGTGTGTAATTACACCACAAGAAGGAGAAGACACACACACACACACACACACACACACACACACACACACACACACACACACACACACACACACACACAC
>JBBMJY010000008.1:9407271-9444498 GCA_037833715.1 Toxotes lorentzi
GGACGGAGAGAGGGGTAAAAACACACTAAGAAGAAAGAAGGAGAGGACACACACACACACACACACACACACACACACACACACACACACACACACACACACACACACACACAGGCAAACTCTAAGACTTGCAGAATTGTGTTACAGAAGATAGAAAGTCTTTCGAGTCTGTAAATGACTGGACATACATTTTGCTGTGTGTGTGTGTGTGTGTGTGAGTATTTGTGTTTATGTGTGCATGTATTCCAAGCTTGGCCAGATTAAGCAGCAGGTGTGCTGAGCGCAGAGACTCCCTGTGATGTTTACATCAAACACAGCATGACTAACTCCCCATCAGACACAGGGGGTTTGTCGAAATGGTCGGCATCACGTATTACTCACTTTCTCTCGCTCACTTGATCTCAGCAGTTTAATCATTTCAATGCTAATTGTTCCAGTAACAAAGCTGAAACCTAGACTAAACTATCCAAACAGACAATAATTCCCTTTTCCAAATGCAGCACCGTTGCAGTATAGACCCACTCACAAACTTGGAATTTCCCCAAACAGGCCTCAGCAGCAAACACCTGGCCCTTCGCATGGATCCACTTCCCAGCATTCCTTCCCTTGAGTGTGTGCGCACATGCTTGTGTTTTGCATGTCATTTGTTTGCGTGTCTGTCTGGGGCCACTGAACTTTATTTATTTGTTATCTCCCTAGGCCTGACCATTGCTAAGAAGATCCAGATCACCGACTTGCCCCAGCTGGTGGCTGCCTTCCACAGCTTGGTGGGGCTGGCTGCCGTGCTCACCTGTGTGGCCGAATACATGATCGAGTACCCCCACTTCGCCACAGACCCTGCGGCCAACCTCACCAAGATAGTCGCATACCTCGGCACCTACATCGGTGGGATCACTTTCAGCGGCTCTTTGGTGGCATACGGCAAACTGCAAGGTGAGAAAAGCGCAGTCGTGTATGCTTAGAATTCCTCAGACTGCGAAGCAGAACTTGCGTTAATGTTGTTTTGGTATTATAAGTCATGTTCGTCACACTGTTGATGATACAGCTGGACAAAGAGAAGAGCTAAACTCCTTTGTATGTTTGCTGGATAGACATGATGATACGTTTTTATTAATCTGAATGAATTTCAGATGCTGAAAACAGGATTAGTGGTATATTTACCACTAAGATAGCTGCAGACAGATGATGTGTCGGCTTGGTCAAATTGTCATTACGAGCACGGGAAGATCTGATGCTTCATACCTGCTGTTCCCTGCTGTGAATGGAAAAAGAAAACGAGTTCATCAGGTTCATGTGCTGGCACCAGTCCCGGCAGCCACACAGTAATTTCCATGTTGGCCGCAAGTGTTTCATAATGACAAATTATGCGCAAGCATGGCTTTCAGTTAATGACAAGCCTCAAGTGGTGGCTGCTGAAGGAGAACTCTAATGATTAATGCTACTGCTTTAAAATTTTTTCCTGTTTATGAGAAGTTCACAGCTGAATGATAAATAAATTGTAAGTGTCTATTTGCAGTTATTAGTGGTGTGTTTTTTCCCTAACTCCTATCATTTTCTCTTTCCCCTTGTCTTCCCATCATTTTCCTTCCTTGGCTTTCTCTCCGTGCAGGTCTGCTGAACAGTGCTCCCTTGATTCTCCCTGCTCGTCACGCTATGAACGCCGGTCTCATGGCAGCTAGTGTTGGTGGGATGATTCCCTACATGCTGGATCCCAGCTACACCACAGGCATCACCTGTCTCGGCTCTGTCTCTGCTCTCTCGGCTATCATGGTACACCGTGTGTTCTCCTGTTCTTGAGGTTTATTTTTGCATTCATTGAAGCCACTGAAGAGAAAAATCCGATTGGATTCAGAATTTTCTTACATGCTGACAGACTGAACATGTTGTTAAAAGACCTTAATAGACATCAGGCAGGGGAAAAGGAATTAAAGACTTATTAATAATTTAATGCTGGAGACAGACCAGGATGGATTAAGTGATAGAACGGTTTTACTGAAAAAAAAAGAAAAAAGTAAGCAGCATCTTGCACAGGAAACAGTAGCAGCCCAGAAATTCATTCAGAGTTGGGCAGAGGGCTGTTAATAGTCTGGCTGCCATAGTGGCAAACAGGCTTGACTTTGTAAATCTGCCAATTTCCTGCTTGTAATCGACTCATTATATTAAGTCTTGCTTAACTTTTGAAAATGTGCCACAGAGTTTGTCAGAGACAGAGATGTTTGCAGTCCACAGGAAGATGTAGATATTTTTTCCTCAGTAGTAGTAAATATTAAGTCTGGGGCAAATCATCCTCTTGCATGAGTTGCCAAATGTTTAAGAAGAAAATTTCTAACTGACACACGCTGAAAAGCACTTTTAAAAAGCTTAAACATTTCAGAGATATTAAAAAAAGTAACAAAATTTCCTAACTTTTCATAAAGCAGTCAAATGGCAAATCATTCACCTGATCAGAAGAAAAATCAAGGAAACTGATTACATGGAATTTGTTTGAATAATACAGTCTTATAGAAACTGTAGTTGTGATAGGCCTTGTTAGTTTTTTATACTGATGTTGAGTTTTGAGTTTTACAGCTTCTGAAAATAGATTTTAATCAAGTGAATCCAAGCAGAGCAGCCAGAGGCAGAGAGCACACACTAATGCAATTACTATAAAAAAGAAGAAAAAAAAAGACGTTAACAGTGTTTCAATTTCAGTATTGTTAATTTATCTGCTGCTTTGCATATTTACGTGTCTTTTGGGAAAATCAGCAACTGGATTCAGTCCCAGAGAAAAATGATCAGTGCTTCTCTAGAGGTTGGATGGAAATCATTTCAGTTACAGTTATTAATGAATTAGTTTCAAATAGCTTTGTCTGATCTCCAATCAGACTTTAAAGTACAGTATGATGTATCATACTGTAAGCGTGAGCATTCCTTCACTTGTACAATTTGTGCACCTGTGCGGATCGAAAAAATGCAGCCCACAGTCCTGGAGCGTGCTGCCGCTGTAGTAACTAGAGTTGGCCCATGTTAAACAAAAACTGTTCAGATGATAGAGGGAGAGAGAACAAGTGGATTTGATTGTGAAAAATGTATCTCAAGCTGGAAAAGTGTTTTCTCTCCTGTGGAAGAGAATTGGGTGGATTTTTATTTTTTTTAAATTTATTTATTAAGGCATCCTAGAGAGATTCAAACAGTTCATCAATAAACTTTCTAGTTCCAGTTGTAATGGAAGGAGAATTTGTTCATACTTTATTATGTTTTTCTTTACAGATCACTTCTCTTCTTTATAACCGCCGTAATCTCTGTATTAAACAGTTGGATAAAACTCCTCTCCTTGTTCTTTTCTTCTTCTTCTTCTTCTCTCCTTCAGGGTGTAACCTTGACAGCAGCTATTGGAGGTGCTGACATGCCAGTGGTAATCACCGTACTGAACAGTTACTCAGGCTGGGCCCTGTGTGCCGAGGGCTTCTTGCTCAATAACAACCTGCTGACCATCGTCGGAGCTCTCATCGGGTCGTCTGGAGCCATTCTGTCATATATTATGTGTGTGGTGAGTGGAGCACAGTGTCACTTTAAAGAGGAACATACACTGTAACGTTGCTGCTTTGAGTCTCAGCACCACTGTTTGAAATTTTAAAGCAAAGTTCTGCATTTGATCAATTATTGTTGTTGAGCACACATTGTTTCATGTGGTTGTTCCTCTCTCGTCCACCAGGAGGGACTCTAAGTTTACCATTACAGCACGATAGTATAGTGCCTGTATCTGAGTAAAATCTCAGGACTCAAATGTGTGTTTTCGAGAGGAAATTTCCCTTTCAATTTTCCCCAGTTTGCCACAATTTTCTCTAAACAGTCAGCGAAGTGTAAGCAATGTTTAAGGTAATCATAAAACAGGAAACGCAAAATATCTTTTCTCCCCTCTCAGGCCATGAATCGTTCGCTGGCTAATGTGATCCTGGGAGGCTATGGCACATCTTCCACCGGTACAGGAAAGCCCATGGAGATCACAGGCACACACACCGAGGTTAACGTGGATCAGACCGTCGACATGATTAAAGAGGCCCAGAGCATAATCATCACTCCAGGTAAGACACACACAAGTACAAGATCACACACATAACCCCTGCACATATTTCAGAGGTCTTGTACGTGAGTGGAAAAACGTGGTTCTTTGACTTTGCCAGTCAACTTTTTTTTTTTTCAGCATTAGCAAAGTGTGTGTTCTGTTTATTTAACCTTTTCTTGACCCATGTTACATCACCATCTTTCTAGGCTAATTGACAAGTCATGGTAGAGTGGCTACATGCACACACACACACACACACACAGATTTCTGTGTGGTCGTCAGTCCATGGTAAATAGACATTCTACAGTGCAGAGTATATATGCAAGGTCAAGGGAAAATTCGATGGGATGAGGGTGTGTTGGGTCTTTGTTGACAGTTCAAATACTACATTCAAATTTGGCTGGTAGTTCCTTTGTTGGGGGAGTTATAGCGTGGGGTTCAACCTTCCAGCTGCATGTTTTTTTTTTTTTTATTTCACATGTTTTCAGTGTTTGACCAAATATGCGCCTGAAGCCTCCCACTACTACGACTGTTCTCAGAGCCACTATCCTAAAACCATCATTGTGTGGCCCAGTGACAGTTTAGTCCTTCTCACCAGACTGTTGTGAACCAGTCACTGTTCCAAAGAGTTGTTTTACTCACGTGGGCACATGTAAACACAGACTAAAGGCATCTAGCCTGCAAATTGGTGATTCCAGTCACAGCGCTGAGTGCCTATATACAAAAACTAACTCTTCAGAGGAAACTGCTGCAATTTACAAGAACTCCTAAATTTAAGTGGTCACGGGGTTGAGAAGAGCATACAAGTAACAAAAAAAAAAAGTAATCCATGGAGCAATGTAGGTTAAACTGTCTTTTGTTTCTAGCTTTTTTTTTTTTTTGGAGAGGAAAACGTCTGACAGCTAGAACCAAAAACAGGCCAGAGAAATTTGGAGCTGGAAGGAGTGGGAGAAATGAAGGAGCGGAAATGAAAAATTATGGTTTTTTTTTTTGGTGTCTTTTCTTAAAATGGTCTACAAAGAAAAAAAACACCAAGATGAGACGGATAATAAAATGCTAGACATTTCTTTTAAAAATTAACGAGAAGCATAAAGAAAAGCATAAACCGGTGCTAATAAGAGCATTAAAATAACTAAAAACAAATTATATGAGTCATTTTCTAATTAGAGCAGTTTGAAGGACATTGGTTAGTGAGCCAGGCTTTGATGCTCAGAGTTCATCCATGGTAATAGACAACAATAAAATGACACGTCAGGTTAATGGGTTAAAAGGTAATACATCACATCGGCCATCAGGTGTAAGTAACACTTTGCTAATGACGTCAGTTTCAGTACACATACCATGCAAATACCTAATGCCTTTCTCTGCTGTAGTAATCAGTAGTCAGACTTGTATTGTTACACCACGCTGGCTCTCAGTCAGTCCCCTTGTTTCCATTTTGACCACTCTTCCTAATTGAAGCCGTCACAGTCACTTTGCGTGATTGACATCTGTGGAAACGGTTAAGACTCTGCCTGATAAACATAAGCGTTTTCCTGGCTTCGTCTGGCCCATCTCTCCATGGTCTGGGTCCACTTGTTTTTCTTATAGGAGAGACTCCAGAGAGAATATTGGAAGCACAAGGAATGAAAGAATAGTGACGGAGAAGGGGAAAAAAAAGTGAAAACTATTGAATTGTTGAGCTGTACTGCAGACGGTAAAACCATGTTTCTTGTGGAGTTTTGTTTTTTTCCACTATGCTGAATTTGAAACTTCGTCATTTCCATTGGTGTGTTGTAACAATATAGTTCCGGAGTAGTTTTTGGACAAGGCTTGTAAACACCACTGGACATGTGTGTGATAAAAATGTTGAATTAAAAATTAATTATTGACGACATCTATTCAGAAGACATGAAGGCAGCGCATTAAGAACAAGGTCTTGACGGGCTGCCGTCATGTCAAACATGAACAAAATAAAGTTACAGAAAACGATCAAGTGAAGTAAATTAATTTACAAAAGATTCAGTCAGTCATTTGTGAGTTTCTTCCTACGAGTCAGTTCACAGACCCGCACTACGAATTCTCACCTTTGTGTCTGACCTCACGCTCTAGCTTTGCTGAGTCCTGATCAGTGAGACACAGTGGCAACACTCCCAGACCAGACCTTAGCACAGAGCCAGCATCGAGGAAACAGACATTTATTGGTGATTTCTCAACTTCAAATCACTTCTAATGGAATTCTTTTGAAGCCAGTTCATGTTTTTAATTTTTAAGTGGTATTTCTGTTCAGACACACACATATACTGCCTTCCTCAGGGACACAAGATGACAACCTTGTTGTCTGGTTGTAGGTTGATTTGTGTGTGCTTCTTTTCAAGTCAAGCACGTTAACATTTAGTTAAAATGGTTTGTATTTATGCTCATTTCCCGTGCTTGCGTACTACATGTTCACTGTTGAGAGTCTTTATCCAGTTTTTTTCCTCATTTCAGTTTAGTCCTTTTCACCCTGTGTGAAATCGGTCTGATAAAATCTGTATAGCACGTAATCTGTGTCAGACTGTGCAATATCAGTTTTAGACAAGTCAAATTGTGGGATGAATGCATAGTGAATCATAGCTCTACAATATAAATAGAAAAAAGTACAGCGTAAGACAGCGGAGGCATGCCATTGGCTCGTGGCATCCATCTGCGCTGCTGTTTTGAAAATGTAGCAAAACAATAAACAAGCTTTGGTCAAAGTGCAGACACTTAATGAAACTTTATTCAGTGATGCGTTTATGAAATGTTGCAATAGGTAGCGTATTTGGCGTTGTTTCATGTCATAATCCCATTGGATGGGTCGTATTAGCAGCTTTCAGAATTTTTCTGCAGGTTGTCTTTGGTCGCCAAAGCTCCAAACTGGCCATCAGTGCATGTGTCTTAGTGCGATCCAGCACCACCATTTTGGATTGTGACCGGAGTTTTCCACGTCTCTCTCATGATTATCATCTTTCGTGTCATACAGCCCAAAGCTGCATTGTATAAATGGGTCTTAAGTATTGCTGTATTGCTCACACTGCCATACGAGACATTTTTCAGATTGCTGTCATGTTGATGTGGGGGGTGCACAAATTCCACAGCTGATCACACAGGAGATGTTCAAGAAGATTACGTCAGCTGAAGAGATCTTCGACCTGAGCAAATGAGAGCAACATTGACTAAAATGTATGAGTAGTCGCTGTGTGTGTCCGTTGCCTCCTCCTTCCCTGTCCCCAGTTTCCTGTTGCGCGCTCTATGGTGCATCAAATCCAAACACATCTTGTTTTTGGATACAGCAAAATCAAACATGTTTGAAAACTGTCATTGTCTTGGACACTTCACGAGGAGGTCAAGGCCGGACACACTTGTACCAGATAACCTGTTGCGACATCCGTGCTGATACAAGAGTTTTTGTGTCAGAAGTGTGAGTTGAATGTGCAGATCACAGCAAGAGTTGTGTATTCTGCACTAGGCTGTTACATCAGCTCATTCTTACCTGTTGTTTGTTTTACAATCTCTTTTAGGTTATGGACTCTGTGCTGCAAAGGCCCAGTACCCTATCGCTGAGTTGGTGAAGATGCTTAAAGATGCTGGCAAGAAAGTCAGGTAAAGGGGACGACGAGCGAACTCACTTACTTTCACTGGATGTGAATTGAATAAAATAAAAAAAAAATAAAAAAAACTAGAGTAACTAGGGTGACACAGATAATGTGTAAATAAAAAATAATTATAAGACATGGATGTAGATTAAGCAGGGAGGGAAATAAAGAAAACTTTTTCAACCAATACAAGATGTCAATTGGTGCTATGAAGGACAGAAAAGAAGAGTTGAAGTTTTGGCCTGGATGACAAGAAGATGTTATCAGACAGATAGTGCAAAGAAAGCATGGGAAAAAGGAAATCCAAAAGAGAGGAGAGGAAAAAGGTACAGCGGAAGCTTGTGTAATTGTCCTGCCTCAGTTGTTTGATCCTGGCTGTTGCAGCTGCTGCTACTTAGAGCATTTGTACTTGATTAGAGGAAAGTGGGTGGTCAGTGAAAAATAGAAAAAAATAGAAAAAACCTCCTTCACCCAGATTTCTTGCTTTCTCTGCTCTGTATTATAATTCCAGTGCATTTCCTCAGTTTATCTCTAGTTTTCTTGCTCCTCATACATGCCTCTGTAATCCTTCTACACCTCTTCTCTTCCTTTGTGGTCTTGGTGTGCTTCCTGACGTTTTACTCCTCCTTCTTGGACATTACATTATATCAGCAGTATGAAGTTTGGAAGCACGTCACACTATTCTGCATCTTCCCGCTGTCCTCAAATGCTTGCGGACTGTATGGAATAACATGAAGTGCGGAAACTGACTTTTTCAATCAGCAGCCAGAGTCGCTAATAGATCCCAGAACCGACAGGCCATCTGGACTCTGTGTCCGCCTAAACTCGTCGAACAAATAGAAAATAAATCTCCAAATGGTGGTCGGTCACATGGCGGAGTGGCTCGAAGGATAAAGGGAGAGCCAGCCACCAGAATTCAGTGGCTTTCCTACCCTGATTACATGACATGGTTAATTGAGTTTGAGAGCTTCTGTATACCCAGTCACTCACATGCACACATGCCCAGCTAATATAATAGATGGTGAAAGAGTGTAGTGGGAAGGGAGTGTGTGTGTGTGTGTGTGTGTGTGTGTGTGTGTGTGTGTAACCAGACTGTAATCACAAACATCTCTTAGCTCTGCTTGTCCAAAATCTCCATTTTACCTCACCCTCCTCCGCCCGAATCCATTTATTTTGATCTCTACCAAACCACCTCTGACATCCCCTCTCTCCCCTTTACATGTCTTTCTCTCTGATTTAAGAAGGTCAAGTTAAAGTTAATGGTGGTTAATAACCAGATCTGTAGAGGAGGGACCGTGTTCAAGTATTCGTTAAAAATGAGCCTTTTGTTCCCTCAGGTTTGGTATTCACCCGGTGGCTGGCCGTATGCCTGGTCAGCTCAACGTGCTGTTGGCTGAAGCTGGTGTCCCGTACGATATTGTTCTGGAAATGGAGGAGATCAATGAGGACTTCCCTGGTAAGACCGACCTCTTCTCATCTGTACCTGCCATTAATCTATTAACTGACTGAAAACGATTATGACCCGTTATGTTGGATTTTGCTGTGGCTTTTTAGAGAACTTGCTCGAATGAAGGCAGTTTGCATTTTTAATTATGTGGTGGGATTTGAACAGAGCCAGGCTAAACCAAACTAGCCTCACATTCAGGTTTGAAATCTCGTAATAAAAATTACAGCAATGAGGCAGACAGACATAGAATCAACTGCTTTTCTGTTTTTGCCAGTAACATGGAGACCACTACATACAGTAATTAATTTTTCCACAGATTTCTTTGTAAAAGCCAAATCTGTTGCATATGGTCACATTAATTTCCATCCTGTTGGATTTTCTGCCAGTCCCCTTTTTTTTAAGCCTATTTTTGAAAACTTTCTCCACAATATTGATCCCATCATCTCTAAATTTTTCATGCACCATCTCCGACTAAATGAGCCATAACTCATAAGCCGTATCTGCAATCGTTAAAAACAGGATACACATACTTCCCCTAAGTAAAAGTGCTCAAACGATTCCTGGCTCTGTTATTTTAGAGCACGACACATGTTTGATGAAATGAGCTGTGACACTTTTTTTATGAAACCGTGACATAATTGGGTTTGAAGATAAACTGAAAAAACTGTTTGTTGACTCCTAAACGTTACAATTGCAGTGTAGCACAAAATTGGATGAGGCAGAAAGGATATCACCTAATTAAAAAAACACATTGAAGTAAATGTTTCACTTTGGAAATATAAAGAGTCAAACACTGAAAAAAATTGAATCCAGATAAGTGTTGTGACGTTGAAATGATGGAGATAAAGTTAGCCATGTTAAGTTGTTGTGTGTCCAATCAGAAACTGACCTGGTCCTGGTGATCGGTGCCAATGACACAGTGAACTCAGCTGCCCAGGAAGACCCCAACTCTATCATTGCTGGTATGCCTGTGCTGGAGGTCTGGAAGTCTAAGCAGGTGAGACATCTGGGACATGCATGTGTTATAATGATGTTGTCCTGAAGCCCAAAAAAAAAAAAAAAAAGGAGGAATGGAAGATTTTACAACAACTGGAATGTTTTTTATCGCCGCAACTGTGTGTTGCAGTCCACACTCATAGAGGGGTCTCCATCTGAAGACACACATAAATACACTCACACACACAGACACAGATTCTTACAGTTCCAGGTGCAGTCCCATCCTGATCCCATTAGTGGTGCCTGTGTCTCTGTGGAATGACGACATTTAGAGCATCCCACTGGCACCGCTCAGAGATCTGGGATTTATACAGCGCTCCCGCTAGTTTCCACACACTTTCCACTGGGGGAAATCAGAGTGGACATTCTGCCTCACCACACACACTCACACAGACACATACAGAGACACACATCCGGGTGCACAGATAGAAACACACACGGACTGTCGATTTGGGTTTACAAGAAGTCACGAAAATGCTTCTAAATAGTGCCCAATGATCCATGCATGAGTCGTGTGAGAATACACACTACTTTCAGACTTTTGCTCAAATCAAACTCAAGTAGAAGACATCTATATTGAATTAATTGTCCAAAACAAAGGACAAAGGCGTTTTATGTAGTTGGATATTAAATTGATTGATGCTCAGTAATTTAAATGAAACCAGGTTTGTTAAATATGTGGATACAGCAGCTGTTAGTGAGATTTTAGCCAAGATGGAAATCAGGCCCACTCACAAAAGAAGCCTTTTTAAATTTCACAATTGTAGGGGATCAAAAAAAAAAAAAATAGAATTAATCAGTTTGCTTTATTTCTACATCCAAGGTCAATAGACAGAGGTCGTTCAAGAAGGAGAGAATGGCAGGGATGAGGGAAAATTTCTGGTTGAAAAGTTGGAGTAGTTTGCACAGAATCTGCATCTCCCCCAAATTATTTTTTAAAATCTTCTGCCTCAGTACCGTCATCTGTAATCGTGCAATTAGGAGCTAATGGGTGTATATGACCGTCCCTCCTCCCATCTAGGTGATTGTGATGAAACGTTCGCTGGGCGTGGGATACGCAGCTGTCGACAACCCCATCTTCTACAAGCCCAACACCGCTATGTTGCTAGGCGACGCCAAGAAGACTTGTGATGCCCTGCAAGCCAAGGTCCGCGAGACCCAGAGTCAGTAAGGCGGCTCTGCTCCAAACAGAAAACCTGCACAAAGAGCACACATGTGAGTGAGGAAGGCAGAAGACAAAAAAAAAAAAAAAAATGTAACATCAAGATCATCTTTTTCTGATTGTCACTCAATCAGTTGAGCAAAGATGATCATTAAACATTTTTGGCAAACCTTTCCTATGATCTGTAAGTAAAAGAAACAGCAAAAAAAATTAAACTAAATATGCATGTGCAGCATGTGCAGTAAGGGCCAAGCAATGCAAATACTGTAGATTTTTGATTCATGCTCCCACTGCGGTAATCTTTGACACTTCTTTTATTTCTAGATATTACAGGAAGGGTTCGTCAACAATGTGCATGTGCTCTGCGTAATCTTGGGAATACCTGACAGTGTCATCTTCTTGTTAGACACCTATATTAATATAAAACAACAATCAGAAAAGTAGATGCGTTAAGATGTTAGATATGTTAAAGTTCACTGTTAAGATATTTTAGGAAATAGCTGTTAAAAGCAGATTTTAGATGAAATGGAATGAATAAGGAACAAAAGCAGAGAGATAAAGAACCACCAGAGAAAGAGGTATGAGAGACCTAAGCACTAACATTTTTCCCAGTCTGTAAAGAGTTTTCTCCACTTATTTCTCCAGAGTGTGTTTCTGTGATAGTAAGGTAAATCATATTTCCTTTAATAGTTGCTCAAATGCTTATGTCAGACACAGTGTCTTCTCCTCTTAATACCGTCTTTCTTTGTACAAGTAAAAGGAAAAAAAGCAGAATAGTGCAGCATTTTTATAAAGTTCTTTCAGTTCTAGTTTTATACAGTATCGGGAGATTTTTCTATTCGGTCTGATAATTATCGCAAACCTAGAAAATGTGATCACGTTTTAGAAGCCATAGCCACTTATAGAAATCTAGTCACATGCTATTTGCTTTTTTTCCTTTTCACTTGAGTGTGTCTTGTGGCCTCAACCTGTGCCTCTTGTGCAACAATCACATGGATCCAAAAACAGTTAAAAGTCCATTCAAACCTCGTCTGTCGAGCATTTAACGCAATAAACCAAATAATTTTTCAACCTCAACTGTCCTGTAATGGTAGTAAAGACAAACAAACAAATACTCATGTCGCTCGGAGAGTGCTGAATGGATTTTATGATGTTTTTGAACCCAGTGTGTCCCATCATCCTGTGTGGTTCAGATATTTGCAGTACATGTGATGATAGCTGTTGGCCTTTGCGGTAAAGAAGGGTTTTTTTCTGGGGTGTTTTTTTTTGTTTTTTTTTTTTGAGTAGGTGAATGTGTCTCATCCACTCCAATATGTGTGTCCTCGTTATTGCTCCCGAGGGAAATGAAGGATCACCGTTTGTAAAGTAGGGCCAGATGTTAACCTGACAGTTGTGTGACGAGTCTGAAACAACGCTGCAGTTATTTAATTATGTTTCGTTGCCACATTTCAGAATACATGAACTGTTCGTTAGTATTAGGATTACTAAGGAGGACTGCTAAATTTAAATTGTAAATTAAATTGTTTTTTTTCCCTCTCTTTTGTCAAAGCCCAACATTTGCCATGAACTTGTGCCAAACCTTCCCCTTTTACAATCAGTCTGGATAGATAGAGCCTACGGCACACATATAGATGGTTTGGTCGCTATGTAACCACTTAAGTAGCTGAGGAAAGATCACTGACAAACTGACAGTAGCTCCCACTCGACACCTGTCCTTACTGAATCAACCTGAATCAACCAAACTTAGAACCACCAGAAACATAGTCCATCGATGTTGGACTTCTGCCATTTACTTTTTCACTTTCTCTGAGTTCTTTTTACCAACAGCTGTATATGAAGATGGACGACATGACAGCTTGTCCAAAATGATATCATCTCAGTCGCCTGAGACATCTGGTGCCTGGCTGCAGTATAGGAAATAAATGGACTTGTTGTCCATCTTTATGTACAGTCACTGGTCATGACACAATAGATGAAGTAGTAGGAATTTATACTGGTACATGGTTTGAGGAAAAATAGCCCATGAGGTGACATGTCAGCAGTCTTTGTCACTTTTAAAATTTATATTTAAGTACTGTAAGAAGTTAGTTTTCCTGGGACCTGATATGTTGACCATGACAACTATCCTACCTCTCCATAAAATGACCAATAGCTTTGCATAGGACCTTCATCAGACCAATCACCTTTTACTGAAAATACAGCAGGATGTCTAACGGACCAGTCATCTTCCATCCACCCACCTTACACCCTAAACCTGACCAATTGCCTTCTGTTTCTGTGTTCACATTGCATTTTTGAACCATCAGACCTCAGTTTGCTGCTGACAAGTTTACTGTATGTTGTGCTAGTGTAGAGCTGCAGAAGTCATTAGTGCTCATGAGGGGTTATTGTTTTTACATGTCAATTAACACAAGCAACTGCAGTCTTTAAGGACTATTAGATTGAGAAGTCGGCTTAATATTTGTAGCTGGTCGCCATTTTTGAGGTGTTGATCAAATTAGGAGAGATGGAAAATCTTGATAATTTTACCAATCTGCCCCCCCCCCCCGTGCCCTTATTTTTTTTTCTTCTTAAGGAGAGTATTTTTGTAAAGAGGCATCATATTTGTGCAGAGCAAACAATGGGTTTTTGAAGTTGTACAATGTTTGCAGGAGATAAAATGATGAAATGTACTGTGAATGTGTTTTTTCCCCTCTTTTGTTTATCATGGAACATTTTCATCCCTAATAAACCTGTATTTACACTAGATGTTGCCTGAAGCTGTCATTTCTTCCCTGACACACTCTTAAAGGTGCAACTGAATTCCCTAATAGTAAACAAGTTGATCCTGCACGGTTTTCCCTGAGGTCTACCACAGCTTTGATGGTAATGTTACCTGCCCAGTTTTGTACGGCGGGGTTGAAAACTCAAATATTTGCTGCAATTACCTGGATGAAGGATCATGAGGGGAAGGAGCTGTATCCACGCTGGCAAACATACTTCATGTGCACAGTGCTGCTTTAAAGAGGGTAGACCACATAACGTAAACATATTGTGCAGGAGAATTTTAGGTTTAACAAAATCAGCACTTTGATGGGTGAGTTTCCAAGGATGAACTGGCAGCTGACGGGGCTTAAAAGATGCCAAAAGTTCAGGTTCATCTGCTATTAAAAAAATAAATAAATTGAAACCATAAAAAAGGGAAAATAAATCTGTACAAATGTAGAAAAACATGACTGTTTCCAAATTGCTAAATGCAGCTGAACAATTCAAGGTCACATGCTGGAGGTCAAAGTCACTGACATACAGCAGGAAGGCAGTTTCTTTTTTTGCCATCCTGCAACCAGTGTCATGCAACAAGCTTCTCTTCTATACAAAAAAAAAAGAAGATATGAGATGAACACAATAGCTCTGCCTTGATGAGGGATAGTGAGGAGAAGATGCACACGCTGGTTAGGAAAGCCGCCTTTATAACCTCAAAGTAGCCCTGTGCAACATGATAGGATTGCATGAGTCAGTCATGAGGGTTGGGATAATGACTGAAATGTAAATATCAGTTTGTGTGACATTTTCACCTACAAGCGGCACTTGATTGCTATTCATCAGTGGAGAGTGAACTGGAGGTACTTAGAAGGGGAGTGGTGTCTGCAGAGAAAGAGTAGATTAGACCGTAGATAGATTTATGGAGATGGGGATTGCATGTGTGTGCGATGAGGGCGGCTTCATCCTGTAACAAGTAGCACTCAGACGGGCTGTTATCTGCTCTCAGGCTGGAGGAGATCTGAAGAAGAACTGTCACTCCCACAGCCAAGGCGAGATGGAGCGATAATGATAAAAGAATGGGTTGAGAAATTGCTATCAAGAATTTTGTGTGTTTTTGTGTGTGTGTGTGTTATTGCTTATTTTGTGTGTATCATCTGTCTGAAATTGTGATCTTCTCGAGTGTGTCTAAAAGTCAGTTCCTTATCTGTCTTCATCTAATTTAGCTCTTGCAAATATTTATTTCTGATAGTGAAATGTGCATCTGGAGGGTCTGAGGTCCTGATAACGGCCAAGTGTGTCTATTCGGAGTGTGTGTGTGTGTGTGTGTGTGTGACAGTGAGAGAGAGAGGTAGAGAGAGCATGAAGATCCATGATCTGATAAGTGCTGAGGTGACAGCCTCCTCAGCTCAAGCTGGTCTATTGTCACACTGCCAGTATTTATCCAGAGCGCTGAAGGATAGCCAGCATGTTCCAGCCACAATAAGCCTCCATCCTTCCTCCTTACAAGGATAGTCTGTCCTTCCTGAAAAAAAAAAACACACACACACACACAGTTTGTTTTGCCTAGCCTTGCATGCAATTTGATGTGGAGAGTATTTAATTATTTGTAACGAGTGTGTTTTGGTAAGTGAATCCTTTTGAATCTGTTTGATGATGACACGTAATATGTGGATTGCATGTTTGATAAGGTCAGTGAGCGTGCATGCTCATGAGCGAGAAGAAAACATGCAGCGTTGGATGAACTATTCAGATTCTTTTACGTAAGTACAAGTAGGAACATCACAGTATAAATGTATAATTTTCCATAAGTCAGCTTAGAATTGAGGTATCAAAAGTGAAAGTAATAAGGGTCAGGGGCCCTGGCACAGCTGCTTGCTTTGTCCAGTTTTGCATCCTTGGTACTTAAACAAAAACAAAAATGATACTCAAATGAAGCCTATGATGAGCTGGAACATGTACTGGCTGCAAAGTAACTTTATCGAACTTTTTTTTTTTTGAAAAACGTGGTTAATTTGAACCATCTTTGCTCCACCCACTCCTTTTCTCCACAGGTGCTCCTAAACTGCGCGTAAATTAACCAAAGACGCCGCCGATGATCTGCGCAAACGTTGCGCCTGCAGCTTCTCATGCGTATTTATATTTTTTGTTGTTAAACAACACTTTTGTGGAGGAGTGATGTGTTTCCTACTGTGAAGTAATCAGTCATCATACCAGGCCTTTCCTAACACGTGCTTCTGCCGCGCGCTCTTTCCAAATGTTTTCTGTGCCGACTTGAGACGCCGCAGACTTCACTGCACTTCACTGAGCTAAGTACTGCTGCTTTTAAGTTGGACTATTATTGTGTTTGCTTTGTACACTCCGCCTCCGCTTAATTGCCAACGCTGCTGTTGCGGATGAACTTTTTTTTTGCAGTGTTTCGGTTGTTTGATGTGATGCTTTGAATCTGTTGATTTCATGTTTGAGTAGTGTGACTTTTATGGGCTAACTGGCTTTGGCCTTGATGTTGTTGCTGTTTGTTTGGGTGGTTTCCTGTTGGCTCAGTGTAGTGGATGTTATGGTAACATTACAATACTATGGTCTGTTGACTTTTGTTTTTCCGTTCTACCCTTTACATTACATTGCTGCTATATTCTAGGCACTAAAAGTAAAGTGAGGATGCTTTTGAAAATGATTCCACGAATAGTTATAATTTGTTATTTAAGTTCATAGAAAGTGCAGTAAACAAACATTTGGTTTGGCCATCCTTTGTTTAAAGGCAAAGGGTGCCTTTTATTCTGGGTACACCTGGTCGCATCCTTTTTCAGGGTACTTTGCCGGTAGGTTGTTCCAAACATGTTGAAGAACTTGCCACAGTTCTTCAATTGATTTAGGCTGTCTCTGTGTCTTCTGTGTCTTCATGTAATCCCAGACTGACTCCATGATGCTTGAGATCAGAGATCTGTGAGGGCCAGACCATCTGTTGCAGGACTCCTTGGCTTTGAAGATAGTTCTTTATGACTCTGGATGGATGTTTGGGGTTGTTGCCGTCCTGCATGATGAACTTGAGACCCATCAGAGATGATCATATTGTACTATGTGATGGATAAAGACAGAAATGTTTAAAGTGCTGAAGACTTTCCCAGAGTACTGTATGTAATTATTTCCCTGTAATATTTGCTTTGTTGCTTTCTTCCCATATTATGTTTACGCTTTTTATTCAGCTGAGCACAGGAGAAATGTTGAATTTCAGAAGAAATGTGTTCATCAGTTATTTTGCTTTACTGCTCTTCATATTGTGCTGGCCTCTTGTTCTGTGGTTTACTGTTGCAACTCTAAATGTCACTCATTCCTGATCTTTAAGTGCACTGTTGGTAATCTCTTATATGCTACATACATTTTCAAGATTGTTCCAATCCTTGATTTTTGTAAATTTAATGGTAAATAATTATTAATTTGAGCCTATTTAACTGATGCCTGATTCTGCATGACAGGTGGGCTGCTTGTTTAAAATATTTCCATAGCAATACATCTTGTAGTTTATTTCCTCCGATGGATGGAAGTTCTGTATTTGGTAATGGGCCAAATGCAGGGGGCAAATTTATTACTGTCACTCCTCAAGAGTTTGCATAAAAAATGTGTTCCTTGTGAGAGGGCTTACAGAAGTTACTTTTAAATCCCCTCAAACCACAGACGTCATGGTCAAGCAGCGTCTTCCCTCGCTTGACTCTATGGGAACCAGGCTCTTTCCAGGACTGCTAGTTCCACTGACACATTTTAAATCAGTGCTACACAGACAGGTTCGAGTCTGTGCAGTGCGTTTCCCTGCATCACTCAGAACCATCACTGCATCAAACTCACAGACCCTACTTATTTGAGAGAGAGAGAGAGCACATAGCCATGTGAACAGGAAGTAATCCTTGCTGAAAGGCGTGCAGATGAAACTGTGTGTGATTGGAGAGATTTGTTGATGGTCCCCTCACCACAAATAAAGTAGATCTGTGGTGTGTGTGTGTGTGTGTGTGTGTGTGTGTGTGTGTGTGTGTGTGTGTGTGTGTGTGTGTGTGTGTGTGTGTGTTTCCATGTGTGTCAGAACAAGTCTTTATACCAGGATCAACATCTGTTTAACATGTCGTTGTCAGGCTAGACATGAATACTGACATTCAGTATCTATATAAAAAAGCCTGAACTCACCACGGGAGGCATTATTAAACATTTTTACCTCTGGTCCCAAATCAGAGAAGTCTGTTCTTGTAACCACACAGCAGAGGCTCATTAAAGCACGTTATTGCCTGTTATTGCTCGTTATATTAATGCTCCAAAATATGCCCGCAATATTTTAAATAGGCATCAGGTTAAAGTGACTGTTTGAAGACATTAACCTCTGTAATGTCAGAACACAGCCAAGTGTAACGTGTACTTAAATGTGACAATATTAAGACTTTTGAAATATTTGCTTTTGAATATATATATATATATATATATATATTCAATATATATATTCAAAAGCAAATATTTAATATGGTTCAGTCTGATCTTGCATTTAAAAAAAAAAAAAAATTATGCTGCAACTATATTCATCATGGCTTTGTCCGACTGTTTTTAGTATTGTTGAAGAAGTCTTCGAACTCTCTTACCTTATTAAATGAAGGTTAAATAAAAACAAAACAACATGTTTACATTTACCAAAACATAAAGCCTGCCAGCTTCTATAATATGTTTTGTTTTCATTAAGGAAACCATCATCATTGGCTGAGTAGAGGTTAGAAGCAGTATCAAATAGGAGCTCCACCATCCTAATCTATCACCAGAGCACTGGTCTTGTTGTATCTACAGGTGGAGTGATGGTGTATCTGTCGTCTGTGGTAAGAATGGTGGACCTCTCAACGACAGGAATCTCTTTGATCCTCAATCTCGGGCATGTTCCCTTCCTTAATGTCTAATCTGATCGTCCTAACAGCTTGTTTGGAGAAGCCTTAAAAGCCCCCCCCCCCCCCAGCCCCAGGCCTCTTGGATACATCGTCCCATGGACACACACACACACACACACACAAACATACGCAGTGCCTGGCCCAGATTAACCTGAAGTCGTTTTGACTGTGACAGCCAGAGATAAATGTAGACACACTAAACTGGCCAGAGAGCAACACAACGGGCCTCTTTACTGTTGAGTTTCATTGCTGCTCAGGGCTGGCTAACATAAACATTCAGGGACTGTGTCCTTTTAAGCTGCTTTTATTGTCCAGCTGCTTCCCAACCTCTGGATGTAAATTGTTTGAGAGGTTGGGATGGAAGGATGAGAGGAGAGAGGAATAAGGCAGGGGGAAAGAGGTGAGGGGGTGGTTAATGTAGTGGTAAGAAGTGAAGGGATGAGATTCTCTCTGAAGTAAGGCAGGGAATCATTTAGTGATTTCTCTCCCCGTGTGTGTGTGTGTGTGTGTGTGTGCGCGCGTGTGCGTGTGCGCGCGTGCATCTGTATGTTTGTGCATATGTGTCATTAAAGCGGATGCATCACAAAGTTCAGAGAAACAAAATGTTTATTGAAACATCTTCCCAGACCACTTAGCATCAGTTTGTTATTGTCTTGTGGCTAGGCGAGAGTTGTAGGGGCAAAAAAGAAATGCAAAAAGAAACAAATTGTATTTATGCTGAATGGTTAGGAAACCCAACCTATGCAAATTAAGGGGGGGGGTGCTTTGAAGCTGCTGGGCTTTGAAGCTGATGCAGCCTCACTGTGGGTGTCAGGCACAAACTCTGGCATGGAAATCCTTGAAAATATGTTTCTTATGCAATAATGTTGCCTTCCAGTATGAGGTTTATTTGATTTATTTGTTTTGTTCGTAAGTTGTCAGTATAATAGATCATCTGTCTTGAGACAATAATCTTGTTTTTAACAGGTCTTTACTAAATGTATCTAAATAGTCTACAGGATCTTGGGCTTTTATTATTCATCTAGTTACCTTTTATATTCTAGTTGTGTATTTATATTTTATTCTGTTCTGCCTCACGGCTTTTTAAATTTTGGGTTGCACAGACAGGTGCTGCTGCATAGACACCAGTGGGCTGAGTCCACCTGTATTGCTTTGAACGGTGATGGCTTTTATTATGTTTACGGCCTCCAGCTTTAAAATCTGTGTTCTAAAATATAAAATATGGTAACCAAAGTTTGTAAATAACTGAGCTCCCATGTCCTATAAAAGTTCTCTCTTAATTGAGTCAGATAGGAACCATCTATTTAGACCTCTGTAAGACATCTACCCCATAAGATCTACTTGAAATGAGACAGTTTGGACACAGATATTCGGACAGTTTGCTCATGTGTGACTTCATTGCCTCCTCCATACCTACCTAGCGGGTATGTGTTCAATGTGTACACGCAGTGTGAATATGGATCTGTGCAGTGTGTGTATTTTCAACAGGCTAAGTAAAACAATATAAAGGCCAAATTGTGGTTTGACAAACCAGTATTCCATGCTGAATGTGGTAATATTTGACAAACTGCTTCCTTTGTTTTCTGATTCTTATGAGAAAACATATTTCCTTTTTTTATATATTTATTGCATAAGGGTTTTAAAATTACCCACAAGGCAACACACAGACACCCACGGCTTCGTCTGAAGTTGGGGTCAAACCTTCGCTAACTTCGCCAAGTCCCCGCTCTGTGAAATTGGGCCTGTCTGGTTGTAAAATGGATCATCTATAGGGTGGTACTTTGAACAGCTCTGTCTCTGCAAGGGACTGTGTGTCTGTTTGTGTGTTTATACTATGTGTAGAAAGAGTGGGTCAGTAAATGCTCCATCCGGTCACTTTTGTTCATTTTTTTATTACACAACCTGACTCATTGGTCTGTTTGAATGTTTATTAATCCTGGATTTTCAGGTGCGAAAGTACTGTACAATCGCATTCTGTATCATAGTCATGAGATTTATATCTGTTTACAGAGATGCACAGATACAGTCATTGCTGTTCCAGTGCTCAGTGGAGATATGCCTTTTGTTCTAGCAATTAGAGACTGTGCATTGTGCAGTAAGCCACTGATACGGGTGTCTTATGGACCCAAGTGACTTGACAATTTATGTTTACTTTCGAGCCTTTTATGGCCAAATCTTTTTGCTGGCAGTGGATTAAGTCTAATCCTACAGGTTTACTGTATGGACTTAGATGGACTTGGCAACAGAATGCTTTTACATTCTGTGTCAGGGCAGTCCAGGACAGTAAATCCTAAACATGAAAAGGTTCCTGGAAACTCTTTTCAAGGATTTCTTAAGATGAAACAGTGGTAAAGCCTCTCAGAACAAAAGACAGGCTAGATTATTAAAACAAACCTTGATAACTGTGACTCCGCACGTTGCTGTTCCTCTTTGCTACCACTATTACAGTTGCCACTGCCACTGCCACTGCCACTACTACTACTACTACTACTACTACTACTACTACTACTACTACTACTACTACTACTACTACTACTACTACAGCTGTGCTATTGCTTTTACTGCTACTTCAGTAGTACCTGTATCACTCCTCCCCCGTTTCCAGTTTGGTCAAAACATTTGTCTGTAAGTCCACTTAAGAACAGGGGCTTTAAATTTATCTTTGCAAACACCAGGTAGTGGACATTGAATTATGTTCTCATGATGTTTTCATTGATGTGAAGGCTCTTTGATGTACGACAGTTTGACCGCTGTCTGAGTCATGAAAAATGCAGATACAATCAGTTCTTAGTTGCAGTAAAAACGTCAGTGTGTCAGATATATGATCTGCAGATTACACACAATATACATATCATAGACTGACTGACTGGTAAAAAAATACACTGTCTCCTTGGCACTGTATATACCTGCTCCAGAAATTCACATCATCAGTGCTTTTTAGGCATATTACTACAGTACCAGTATTACACATTTTTATATATATATACACATAACACTGTCAAATTTCAGAGAAGGGGTCTTATGTCGTACTCTGCATGATGTGAAAAAGGTTTACATGAGTTTGGTTTGCAGAGAACAGGAAGTTCACTGTGATACTCACGGTGTTTTGGCAGAGCTGTCGTCTACAATGGTTGGGGCCATTGGTTGTTACAAAACAACCATAGCCCACAATAGTAAAATACCTGTTCCGTTGTTTTTTAACAGTGTTAGTGGCACCTGAAGGGAGGGAAAGAAATGTGCTGGTCACAAAATGTAATACAGAAAATAGCATAGATGATGATGTATGCAGGCCAGCTGTTCATGGTTTCCAGAGTTGTCATCAGGCTTTTGTTCAGACACACACTGCTTCCCCATGTCTCATCATACCCAGCACTATATAGCACATTCAGCCTTATCTTATGACATGGTGGCCACTTTTATCTAAAGGGGGAACTCCAGAGTTTTTCGTGAGAGGAAGCTCTGGCGCTCACCAGAGAAACCGCCAGAAAGAGTGGAGCTGGAGCGGAGCTTGAATCCCTCAACCTGACCCAATATGGTGTCCTGTATCTGGTTGGACGGGGGTGGGTGGAGAGTGCTGTTAGCGAGTTATCTTTTGAAGGTGATGAAACTTGACTCATTTCTGTTAATGATAGAAATATGGTCTAATCAAGAAGAGCTTTCTTTCAAAACCACAGTATCACCCAAGGGTGAAGGAAAGGATCAATGCAAACAGGAGGCAGGGATGAGGGAGATGGGAGCGGAGAAAAGATATGTCCCCTCGTACTCCCACTCCACCCCTGTCCCTTCCCAACGGTGATGTAAGTGTTGTCTGACACTTCTTCTGTGGTATCTTTTTGTGCTGTGACCTGTGTATCTGTGTTAAGGTGGCATAGAGGTGACTAGAGAAACAAAGAAGAAAGGAAGGAATTGAGAGACAGAGGCTTGTAAGAAAAGAGGGTAGTGGATGTGTGCGTGTGTGTGTGTGTGCGTTTTCCAGAGAAAAGTGTCTTCAATGGGATTCAGGTATCAGCTGGATAACCTCCTGAGTGTCAGGGGGGGCCTCATCAGAGCACACACAAAAGAGCGACTGACACACTGAAGGAGGGAATGACAGAGGGATGGGGTTTCACAGCCGAGCCAGAAAAAGGAAAACATCAGATCTTTCCCATCCCTTTCTCTTTCTGGCTCACTCACTTTCTGTCTGTTTCATTAGTGTTTGTAAAACTACAAAGGGAGAAACACCCGAGCCCCTTATTTAGCCAGCACTATGTCATAGAAGGAATGTGGCACTTATGTGCGTGTGCGCTTGTGTGCAGGTGTATGTGCGTGTCTGTTTGGGTGTTTGAATGAGATGGAAACGGCAGCAACCAGCATACCTCACTTGCCTTACCTACCTGAGAGTCTTTGAACGCTCCCCAGCTGTATGGTGGCCCATTCAGTGTTCAGCGGCAGGCATGAAGTGTTTGATCACACAGCCTGAATGAGTGTCTGATGAAACCTGTGTGTTAACCAGGGAGAGACTGATGCTGATGTTTTGGGCTGGATATCAAATTGGAAATAGGGCGACCACTAACACGCAACAACAGACTCTCATTTTTTTGGACTGCATACATACAATGAGTGATTTTACTACTGTATTGGCCCTGCATGATTGTTTTTAAATCACAGTCTTGATTGTGACAGTTCACTCAGTTGGCTGTTGGTCATTCATTCCACTTGACAAGTCGAATGAGTTGTTTGTTTATCCACAAAAAACTTGGCACTCTGCTGGTCTTTTTGACAGCAAAAAGGCAATTTTCTGTTTTTCCAAACAACAAAATCATAGTTGTGTTTCTTTCTTGATTTTAAAAAAAAAAAAAAAAAAGATCTTTGGTTAAGAGTAAATTGTTCAGACACCACCATGCTGAAAGTACATCAAACAGAAAAAAATGAAAAATGTGATTTTTATAGTTCGGCCAACTCCTAGAATTAATGGTAATTAGTTACAGCTGACTGAACCACCAGTTTTTTACAACTTGGTAACACATGTCTGGTATAATTAAAATCACATTTCTTGCGACTTGATAATTCCTCTGTTACAAATTGGAATTTCAAGATAAAATCATTAATCTATCGGCACTAAATTCTTCACTATATACTGTCTTTGAGGTTATGCATACAGAACATGATATATACACAATATCTTGGCGATTTTGTTATGACAGAAAATCCTGGTCATTTCAATATTTACCACCTTTTTAGACTGTTTATACACGCGCAGGTTGTAATGTTGGTATTTTCATCAGGGCCCTGAAGGCATAATGATAATTTGATGGGAATGCTCCAGAGTAAACTTGGGTGAGTGAGAACGAGCCAAAGACCTGTTAAGTGAGATGAAAATATAACACCGTAACACACACACTGTTCCAGTCAGCCAGTATAATGCAGATCAAGCTGAAAAATATGCTTTTTTTCCCTTTCATTATTACTAAATGGACATATCATCAACCCACAGATCAACAATTCCCACCACTCCTGCTATGCCAGCAGTCTTCCCCATATATAGTAACTTATGTTAAATAACAAGGGCACAGTAGATATAAAGTGATAAAAGTGAATTTTGGCAGCACTGAAGGCCTGTCTTGATGATGTCTACAGTATTATAGTGTGGATGGCTGATGATGGTGTTGATGGTGGCAGCGGTGGAGCCTTGAAACTCTTGTGATACCCTCATCATCATATGACTGAGGACCTTTTAAAGCACAGAACAGAACTTGATGTGATTGTGGGCGTTTCATGTCCATGTGTGAGGGATGGACAATAGATATTCCGTGCCACTGGTGAATAGGGATGAAAAGATAGAGGACACGGTACAGGGCTGTCTTTTCCTTGCCTGAATTTCTGGGACAGACAACAAACAGAAATCTGCCACCTCCATTCTTACTGAGGAGATTAATGCTTACACACACACATACACACACATCTTGGACTGATTTTATTTATTTTTATTAAGTACTCACGTGTAATCATTTTAACAAAACATTGGTCAGTACATGGGGAAAGTGCTTCAGTTTATCTAAGTGTCTTTTGTTTCCACTCTACCCGTGTCTTTAATCAGCGAAGACGTCATTACCATTCGGGATTTATTGTGTTAAGTGGGAATATTAGAATGTGATGACAGCAAATATGCCACTATGAGCTCTGCTGCATACACACTGAGGAGATTATATTTTGGCATCATGGCTGTTTTGTACAGCATCAATCCCTGCACAGTGTCACTGACAGAAAGCAAAATTCAAATGCAAAGGAAGGTAAACTGGAAACCATGAAGACAGACGTGCAGAGAGAGAGATGCACAGACAGCAGTAGCAAAGCAACAAAGAATGAGATGCTTTTTGTATTTGAATCAATATGCACAAATACCTTTAAACCATCAGGCACTAAAAGTTGCGTCTGCCGCGGTGAATCTCTCCAAAGTCTGCAGGAAAGAGCAGTAATATCCACAGGCTGACTAACAGGCACTGATCTACTGTCTGACTCTGGTACATGAACCGCAAGTCTCAAAGCCCTCAAGCTGTCTCTTCTGCATTCTTTGTCATACAGACTGCACTGTGACATGTACGCGACGTTTGTATGTGTTTGCACTACTGAATGTCCTCAGTTGCCAGTCAGCTATGCTAAGCCTTGAGGGGAAAACTTGATTCCGTCAGGCATCATCCGCAGCACTTAAAGCTAAACTTAAATCACATAGTACTTGGTTGGTTTTGTTACACTTTTTAAGATTTTAATGCTATCATGTCTACGGCTGGCAGTTAATTTGGTAACATGAAGGCCGGGTAGGTGGGAGAAGGTGAAAGCTCTTGCCAGTGTCGGATTTCAGAGTTTGATCAGCTATTTCCCTGAGGCAGTACAAACTCACAAGAATACCAGTAGAAAAGATTTATTTGTTCATTTTGGGCCTGTGCTGGCTCAACTGGCACATCCAGTTTTCCATAGCACAACACATGAACTAGGTCTGCAGAAGTCTTTTGATGTGACATTAATTATCACACAACATGGTGGCAACAGGCAAGGACTCTTTTAATACATTTTTAACACATTTTTTTTGACAGTTTAGACTGACTGCAAACAGACAGTAATAACAGAGAGCAATCAATTCCCTGCCAACCAAACAGCCATGAATAACATATGACAGGCTTTGACACAATGAACAGATTACAGGCAGAGAAAAATAACAGCAGTTACATGGTGCCAGACAAGAAACAAATTTTAAATCAATCACTCAGATAGCAGAGATGCTGTGCCGTGCAGATGTTTTCAGAATTGTTTTTCAGATGTGCAGAGCAGCGAATACGTCAGTCTGTCTCTTGGGATTATTATTATTTTATTTTTTACTTTATTTTATTTTTTTATTTATGTTTCTCTGCATCATGTTATCCAGTTTCAGTGGCAAAGCAAATCTGGTACTTTTGTCGTTGTGTGTCAATGCTAAATAATACAGCTGAATATTACCGAGCCTTACAGAGAGTTCAGACTGAAAACCGCTCTGTGTTTAAAAATAAAATGCAAGGGGCTGTTCAAAATACACTGAGCTTTTCAGCAAACAACCACTACTGTTTTCTGGTCAGGACAGTCTAGTACAATTACACCATGCGTTTTTAAGTAACAAATTCATTTATTGCATTGCTACGTTGTGTGGTACTGAAAGAAGTCATGATGGTGAAGACGGCGACGATGATGATGGTGATGATTAAGAGGAAGGGAGTCTCAAAAACAGACACACCAGAATACGGAAATAAACAGAGAAGGAGGGAAAAAAATGGGATAGAAGTAGGGGAACCCCTCATTAGTGTGACAGTAGGATGAATCACCCCTTGGAATGGTAATAAAACTTAATTTAGGGAGGTTTTTGTGAAACTCTCATGTGTTTGTGCAGCCAGGGCCACACACTGCAGCAGCACAGCTCAGTCTGCCAAGGGAACACTCCAGAATAGGAAATATTAATAAGAGGTCATGACCTGCCTGTGTGCGTGTGTGTGTCCATGCATACAAGTGCAAGTATGTTTCGAAGTGTGTGTGGGGGTGGGGGTTATAGAACTGTGTTCGGATGTGTGTATGTTACAGCATCAGTGTGAGATGTTCCTCAGCTGTTGGAGTTGGAGCGTCAAAATCCTAAAGAGGAGCTGTTAAGAGTTAAGTTGTGCAAAGACCTAAAAGACAGAGGTTGTAAACAGTTGTAAAGAAAAAAAATTAAAAAAAAATGTCTCTGAAAGGTTCTGTTCAGAGGGCTTGCTTATAGTTAGTGTTATTGTGGGCAGAGAACACCATGTACACCATATCTGAGCTCTTAAAGGGCTTTAGACAGATGCAAGGCAGAGCAGTGCTGAGCATTTAATGGTTCAGTTAAGATTATTTCAGATCTGGGTCACATTACCATACACATCAGCTCTAGACAGATTCTTCTCTGTTTGGTGGAGATTTCTTTTCAGGTTGTGTACAGAGACCACTCAAGGGAGATGTAGAGGGAGTTGCCTTTATGTGTCAATCATGTAAACAACTGATCTTTGTTTTGGAAACCAGAGAAAGCCGCAAGTGGTCCAGCTTTAAAATCGATGCACTCGGGCCTAATGAGTTACAACCTTAACATTTGTGTTTTCATATATGCCAAGAAAACCTGACACGCGAAGCATGTGAATCTGCACCTTACCGTACCCAGGATCCTGAAAAGTCATTTCACGATTTTTCCAGCCTGCTGGAGTCTTTCCTGAGAGGGAAATGTTGTTCTAGCACAATGGGTCTGCATTCGAGTTTGATTCTGAGTGTGGTTTGTCCCGCTGCCTGATAAAATATGCACCGAAATCATGGAATTCTCTCCAGTGTCTTTCCTGGTGATAGAGTGAACCCAGAGACCACAATCAATTCTTGTTGGTCTTAAGATAATTCTTGAGACCAGAGCTACAGTCACACTTGTCTTTTCAGTTTGACTTTCCAGCACAGAAATCAGATTTAGCAAAAAGAGCTATTGAATCTTCAAAACCAGATGCGGAAGCGGTCGAGCTTGCGTTCAACCCAGTCTGCATGCAAGCCACCCACATAGCACATAGCAAGCAATACAAAGACATGGAGAGTGAGTAAAAACGTATGCAGACAGTCACAGTAAGACAATACATTTGGTCACGTTAAACATATGGACCCATTTTGAGGCCAAATATGTATGTAAAGCAGTTTAGATTAATTCACTTTGAGATGGCTCGAGCTGAAGGTTATGACTCTGTAAACTGGAAAATCCACACAGCAGAATCAACAATAGGATTTTGGACAGTTCAGTCCAGATGTGTCAATGAGGCAGTCTGTCCAAAACCTAGAAACAAGATAGGTATGACTCTGTTGATAATATTTTTAAGCGACAGGTTCTTAACTTATTTAATAAACAGGAGTATGATGGACTGTGTTAAGACTGACAGATGGCGATTGTACAAACTCCAAGCCTTTGAAAAACACAATTTTTAATCCAAATTAAGCGAAATAGGAGATAAGTTCTTTGTCATAGTGTACGTTGGCTCTGAAAGTGTTCTTGTTTACAAAATGAATTCATTTTAAATGAATAAATATTAGGACAATCAATAGCTTCTAATAACTAATAGGCAAGACTAATGCTCATTATTTACTGCCAAGTAATTTTTCCATCATCTACTCACATCAATTCTGGATGTTCATTCCAAATTTTCCACACATATCGGTGTGTGTGTGTGTGTGTGTGTGTGTGTGTGCCCTGTAAAGTCTACCCTGTAAAGGTACTTCATCTTTGTTTCTGAGCAGAATTGGCGGTGTGCTTTGAAACGTTACCCCTCACACACCGGCATACACATGGATTGCTCCACATGCCAACTCATCACCATGTGCAGAGAATGACTGAGTGTACTTGTGTGTGTTCGTGTGTGTGTGTGGCTGAGTGCACACTGATTTGCGGGTGTTCCTTGATTACTCTGTAGTCTGCGAAGGTATAAGGTTTACTACCAGGGCAGCATAGGCTGAAAGACTACCCAGGAAGGTGCATCATCATCATCAAAACTGAGCTGATGACTTCATGATGACAGTAACATGAAGTACTGACTTTGTGCTTTAACCCGTCTTCATCTGTTTCTGTGTTCTGTTCTCTTCTACATACTTTACTGGATGTAATAAAAAACAAAAAAACAAAAAGAAAAATAACTATATCTATTTAATCAAGTGTGTGAGTGTGTTCTCTTTAAGATTTCTTTTCCACATAAGTTTGACTAACCTGGGGGTCTGAAAACTCTAGAAACGAAATAAAAAGGATCATTTTGGTTATTAAAACAAAACAAAATGATCTTTCCGTGGTATTTCCAAGCTTCTCATCCGATGCTTGTCTCTGTAATCTTCAGATTCAGATCCAAAAAAGCTTAACAAGACTGACAGAATTTACTGTGTTATAGAAAATAAGTCCTCAGAGTTCAAGCACCAGCTGACTGTTGATTTAATATCGGAGCTCTGACGATAAAGAGGCTAATTCTCCACAAGTAAACGCTTGAGTATAACGTCAGACTGTTACATTTCCTTCTTCCATTAAGCAACATTGGTGTCTCTGCGTGTGCATGTACAGTACGTGTGTGTGTGTGTGTGTGTGTGTGTGTGTGTGTGTGTGTGTGAATGCATACATGCGTGTGTCCATCTGCATGTGTGTTTCCCTGAACAGCTTTACAGAGTTCCACCTCTAAAACAAATAGAGCAGGAGGTCACGGTTAAAGATGAGCCAAGAGAGACACCACAAAGAGAAGAAGAGAGAGAGAGGGAAACGTCAAATAAACTCGCTGGCCTCCAACATCTTGTTTATCTATCAGAGTTTACTGGTGACTCACTCTGAATATGCTTTTTGCTGCTTGCATGTGTGTGTGTTTGCATCTGTGTGTATATATGTATGTAAGCACAAACTCACGTTCTTGTGCGACACGTGCGCATTTGTATGTACATTTGCAATATTTGGTTATTTTCATGCCTTTGGTGTATGTTGTGGGTGTCCCCACCCACTGACAGTGTTACGGAGTATACACGTGCAACATATCTGTGGTTAAACTGGGGTGGCCTATCTGCCACTGCTGGTATATATTTCAAAGTGTATGTTTAGTTTTGTTTTCTTGCTTCAGCTACTGCTACTGCCTGACATGTGGTTAAAAAAAGAATGTGTTACTGATGCATTGTGGGTATTCTCTTGGCCTAAGGAGAAAAGCGATGTCACTTAGACTTCCAAAATCTGTCTGCATGATGGATGTCTTCCTGAATATGTTCTTAAGTGTCAGTTTATTTCTTTTTTTTTCCCTCAGACTTTTATATGATTTTATGTTGAAATTTATTTCTTCATATATCTTTATATTTATAATCGTATTTATTCAGTTGCATACCATGAACACACCGTTTATAGGTCAACTGAAGAAAAAAAAAATTATATATATCATTATACCAAACCGTAGTTTTCAGGGAGAAATGATCTTTAGCCTACAACAGTGTTTCCCAACATATTTGGCTTGTAGCCCCTGAAACTGTCTGCTTGTCATTTGAGCCAAAGGTGTATGTGGACACCTGTTTCTATTATTTGTTCCACTCCATTTAAAGCAGTAGGAGTAGACTAAATAACAGAAACACCTCTCAGTTCAACAGCACCAGAAACTACAGCCTCCAACGTGATCATATGGTTGAATCAATGCCTCTCTAAAACAGTTTAACCAAAAACTAAGTATTATAACCTTCAGAAGGAGGATTTATTACAGGACTGTTGTATTAGTTTTAACGAGGTGCACCTAATAAACTGACTGGTTGACTGGCTTAGTTCCACATATCTGGTGTGGTCATCCCAAATGTACCGACTATGGATTTCACAATGATAATGAAAATGATGATGATGATGATGATGATTATGAGGAAAATTATTATGAGGACTGTGGGTTCATGACTGTTTCTTCTGTTCTTCTAACACTGTAGATTCAATTGTAGATGCGTCACTTTCCTTCGACTCTCCAGTTTGATCTCCCCTGTATTTAATTTACATTATAAAACCCGTTCTCAAAGGTCAAGTGCTTCAGTGTACCAAACATGTTTTGGGACACTTCGGGTTCATCGCTCATGTGCATGTGTTTCTGAGTGGCACAGAGTTACTTTGGGGTGACTGTGTTAACAAAGGGTGAATCATCCAACCCCTGGATGGATGTCTCCCCACCAGGGACTATTGTAAATATTTGAGAGGAACTGTTGACATGAAGATAACACTGACTAATGGATATACAAGCCTGGACTGAGGAAAGCACTGATGGGTCTGTGGGAGTGATGGAGGAAAGGATGAGTGGGAGAGATATTGGAAGGGAGATGGAGGGAAGGTTAGAAATCTGGTAAAGGACAAGGAGTAGAGAAAAAGAGAGGGGAGTGACGTAACTGAAGAGAAATTTGGGAGAAACTGATTATGTGATTGGGGAAAAAGAGGTGACAAGGCAAAGGCAGGTGGGAGAAGCAAAGATGGAAACTTATACAACTGAAGAGTGAAATTTGGCACCCAGAGGCGCCTGTGGTAAGTAACAAAAAAACAAAACATGAAACTCAAATGAATACTGTAGTCGGCCCACTATGGAAATGTAACATGATCTGATATTCAACTATATAGAAAAAAAAAATTATTCCTATAGAAATGAAATTAAAATTAAAACAAAATAGAATTTGTTTTAATTTTGGACTTTTTCAGAGTCCTGCCTTTTGACTGCGCGCCACAGTTTCATTCTGGGGAGTGGAAAGGAAGAAGTGAAAGGATAAAAGGCAGGAAGGGGAAAACTTTCCATTCCAGCACTGGTGTTTAGTTTGAGATTATATCAATATTGATAAAACTGTCTGTAACACTGATTTCACGCAGATTACCTTTACTATTCTGAGAAGCGAATTACAACAGAAAGGAGGTGACTGCTGCTATCTAATACACAACTTAATACCAAGCCTGATAACAATACGGTCTCATTCGTTTTGATTATAGTGTTACAGATGTAGTAGTGTTTGCAGTATTAAATGATAATGATTACAGTGACTTCTATTAACAAAAGAAAGGTCAGACCTTGAGATTAAGTTGAGCACAAACAAATGGTCTGTTTCTGCTGCTGTTGCGCATCCACATGCACACACATGCCCACACGCTCCACGTTGGGCTCCATCCATCCTATCATAGTACCAGATAATGCTCTGCTGAAACCAAAGAGCCTCTGCTACCGAAGGATCAATCAAATAATTCTTTTCAGGGAGGGTTCAGGGAGTTCAGTGAGGCACCAGGTTCTAGCTCAAGAGTGAAGGAGAACCACTGTGTCATCCTAGAGCTACAATTAATAGCATTTCATTCATTTAATTACCTTCAGTTTGACACCATAAAACTCATTTAAGTCCCATGTTTCATATATGATATGATTATTTATCAAGTCTGTTTCTGTTGCACTTTTGCATATTGGTTTTTATTGATGCGCCAACTTTTCCACCTCAGGCTCCCTCCAACATTTTTTGTGAGTTTTATTCATAGTTCTGTCATTTCAGGTTGTCTTTTTTTTTTTTTTTATTTAGAGAGGAGGATTTAATGTCTAAGATCCACCTGTTATATTTTGTGACAGTTTACCTGTTGACTTACTCTGGTGAAATGCCAGGCCAGGCACTTGCTGAATGCTGCTTTAATTTTATGTTTAGAAATGCTGAGTTCAAATAATTGCAATGGGGCTTGGCTTTTTTTAAGAGTCAATCTCATCGATGAAACCATTCCATGGAGTTTACTGGCTTAATAGATTCTAGTGGATGTTCTGCAGATTGATATCCTGTTACAAAAATGTAGCCCTTGAGATTTAGGATGGCTCCTCCAAGACCAAACGGCAAAGCAGAGTCATTATGTAGTTGGAAACAGGCACGTTAAGCAGCGAAAAGAATAGTCAAACTTTTTCCCTTAAATGGAGGGGGGAAAAAAAAGCAGTCTATGCAAAGCAGCATTCTCTTTCATCCAAGACTAATATGTGTGACATTTGGAGGATGGTGGCTCTCTGTTTTGCATCTTTACTCTTTATGGTGGTGGTTCTGTTCTGGCCTGTTTGTGTTCCTTAATGTTTACTGTCTATAACTTGACTTAATCCAGGCCTGGATAGAGTATTTGGCTGAAATGTTTATATTGGTCATATCTGTATGTTGCCATACAGTTTTGTCCTGAACCACATATTTATGCCCCTGTCATGCCTCTGCTTTGTATCCATTTTGATTGATAGCGGTTTGCCTGGTTGAAGGAGTACACGTCATGTCTTTGGTATATGTTGCCATATTCATCAATAAGATCACTAATGGTCAATCAGTTACTACACATTAAAATTAGTTTATTTAAATTAGATTGAAATCATGCCTTTACTCAAAAAAAGGAAAAACATGTTATGTCTAATCTGATTCATAGTGCCAAACGAAGTTCAAAACAAGCATGCACTGGCTTTCTGTAACAATGGAAAATACAATCATTCTCCAATGCTCCAACCATAAAAAGGGCATGTTAAGAATTCAGAATATGAGCAATGCCAAGTTTCAGTCAAATAGCCATCATGGCAAAGGGAAACCACAATTTAAGTCATGGAATCTCAACAAGCCATGAAGAATGTCGAAAAGTAAGACTGTAAAAAAACGTAGACAAAAAGTCTACAAGGAGAAGGAAAGGAATCTTCAGAGGAGGTCTAAAAGGCACTCAGCCTTGTTTTACACTAAAAATTCAACACATATGTTGGCTTAGCAAACTTTTGAAGAAATTGCATTTACTTGCAAGCATCAGGGAATTATCTTAATGTTTATTAAGGGCATTCTTTTTCTGTGATTTCAAAGTAGATTTATAGATGTTTATTTGCAATGAGATGATGATATCCTCTCACAGTGAATGTGAAAGCATATGTATCATCTGTTGAGATGTGACTCACAAAACTTGCAAAATTATTTTAATTTTATTTTTTATTTTTGGATGTAAATTGCAGCAATTGGACGCTAAACGTTTCTCAAGTACCTTAAGTGCCTCCTTGAGCCACGTGTCGCAGCCTCTGCTTCCGCTGCAACTGGTGACCGTGTTGATACATGGGCCAGACTTCAATAACTAACTTTATTATTTTCAGAACACCAGCATGCACCTGTCCTTTTCACCTGGCCTTACCTCATAACACATAACACATATGTCAAGGAAAAGAGACTTTTATGTGATTGATTAAATCAATTTTAATTTTATTGTGAAGTGAACCTAGAGACACCCAAATCCTTCATGCTCAAGTTCCAACTAACCACTGACTCAGTTTGAAGGGGTGAAAAATACAGTTGCTTCTTCAGTTTCAGATAAACACACATTTTTGGCTTACAAATCATGAGCTCAAGTCCCTGTCAAAGAAAGCTTTGGTGCATCATTTATTTCAGCCATGCAATGAAGTCTAATGTGCCTTCTTGATTTTATCATGCTCTTAATTTGAGTAAAATCAAAGCAACATTCATGAAGGTCACAGTGATTCAGAGAGAGACGGGGATGAGTCAGTGTGTCACTTGCTGGTTTAATTGAATACAGCATTTGAGCTGTTGCCCAACTTGTTGTCATGTCTAGTTAAGTGTGTGTGTTCATGTCCATCGTTGTGTGTGTTTGTTTGTGTGTGTGTGTGCGAGCACGTGCACGCTGATGCATGTGCTAAGTTAAGTGTTCCAGGAATCAAAGTGAACTGAGAGGGGAAAAAAAAAAGCTTGAGCTCCAAAGGACCTTAACTACGCCCTGGAGGCCAAGCACCCCCATGTCCCCTCCACATGCACACACACACACACACACACACACACACACACACACACACACACACACACACACACACACAGCAAAATAACCTGTAGCCTGTAGGTGAACCCCAGAAAAAGAAGAGAACAGAGCTGCCAGCTGCCCGTAAAGGCTGACTGAGAAAACAAAATGAACCATGCAGCAAAATGGAAGCCATTTTAACTTTCAGAGTCGACCTCAATCAAATATTTTATTGATTTGTATTTGTATAATTATTTCTTTTAGATTTTTTTGACTGTTTTCTCCACCAGTGATGAAATTAATTATCAACTTGATTTGCGGTAGTAATCTAAAATGCTTAAATTCCTCAGCACATTTTCGAGTGGTGGCAGTTAAGTATGATGGTAGAAAAACCAATAACAAATCCATCCGAAATATTTTAGCGGTAACGTAGTATAAATTAAAGGTGGATGACTTCCCTGTGGTGATGCTCAGAAGCTTTAAAAATAAACATGAATAAAAATGTTGGGCATTGTTTTTTTGTCATTAAATGATTCAGTTAATGTTTTGTCCTCCACATCAAAGCACACATCAGTGGGTGACATGGAGGTCCTTGTAGTCTGATTCAAAATGTCTCCAGGTTTTTCTTGCTTTCTTTTTTATTTTTAAGTATTGTGCAGTCGCAAATATGTGTTTGAACATGCATGTGTGCATATGCTTCTGTGTGTTGTACATCCGTGCCTGTGTGTGTGCGCTGCTTGTGTTTTTATCTTTTTGGTCAAGGTAGGAGTGTGTGAGTCATGCTGCGTACAGCTGTGGTCCAGATGAAGGAGGCCACCTGCTCCCTCCCTTTCCTTCATTTTCTTCTTACCTTCATCATTTACACGTTCTCCCAGACATACAAACAACCTCCAATTAGGCCAACCTTGACTCGCTCTACGCCTGGACATTATACACACACACACACACACTCTGCCACCTCGTATCTGGTATGCACTCATGTTGATGCAGTTTTGTGTCTGTATGAGACAGAAAAAGGGGGAAATAAGACATTTGATCCAGTTCATTGGAAGCGCTGTGTTTTGTTCAGGTTTTAATCTGTGCTTCATTGTGTTATTTGACAGAGATTAATCCCAGGACTTCAGAAATGATACTGCCCAAACTGAAATCCCAGACATAATTCTCCAGAAATCCTGCACACCAACCCCGGCTGACACCATTGTGGTTTTTGGCAGGGCTGGTACTTAAACATGTGATCCAAATCATATTAGTGCAAACATGCCAAACAGTGGATATCCAACTCGGCATGGCAGTTTTTCGACTCAAGTGCCCAAAGAGACGTATTTCCAAAAAGTCTGGAACAAAAAAAGAAAAAAAAAAACCAACAACAAAAAAATAAAATAAGCTGCTGTATTTATTTTTTTTAATGAATATTCTTGCGACTCTGGTCAATTTGATATATGTGTGTGTGTATAATATTTTTGGCTTGTTCCCAGTATTAGAAACCTTGCCTTTGTTAGCTACATTACACTTCAGTTTTCAACCTTAATGCATGGGCACAGTATTGATATGCAAAAGTGAATTTGCTTGTTCACGTCTCCCTGTACTAAATTTGTGCTCACACACGTGATGCATTCTACCAAATCAAACTTTTACACGAATATTTTCTCAGTCAGGAACGACTGAATGCTTGTGGTTTGTGTGTTTGCGTCTCATTCAGTCACGGTGGTCGTCGGTTGGACCACACTAGGTGTGTGTATGCTTCTGTGTGTGCGTGAGTCTGGAGTGATGTAATGTGTTGGTGTGTGTTGCAGAGGCAGATGGCTTGCGTGCTTCCTTGTGTTTGTGGGTGTGTGTGCACGTTGTGCAGCGGAGGAACCATATCAACCAGCCATATCAAATCTGAGGATAAATATCAGGATAAATATCAGGCATCGCTTTGCCTAATTTCACCCAGCCAACCAACCAATCAACTTGAGTTCAGTCTCAGTCCCGATTGGTGGAGGGGATGTGATCTGAATTCCTGTAGGTTATGCTAATTACCCAGCATGCTGTTCTAGTTGTGTTTTATCCTAGAACTGTTGCCATAGATCAGGTCTGTATTTTGTGTCTTGTGTTTGTCTTTCCTGTGTTTGGGCTCCTGTGTCTGATTAAAGTTAAAAAATATTTTGACTCTGGCCATTTTAGTTTTTCCCTTGTACACATTTGATTTAATTCAAACTAAGAGAGCAGAATGTTTTGAGTGAAAACAGCCCATGTTAACACAGACATGTTCAAAGATCTGCTCTGTAACTGTCTTCCCATCCTGTCATCTAAGCCATACATTAACTTTGGTATATTATATATTTCTGTGAAACTATGACAAATTTCTTCTTATGAAGTTATGCCAAGCTGCATGAAATCAGAAAATCCATCAGTCATTTCACAAACAGCAACAATGGGGGACAGCCGTGGCGCAACAACTTAAGAGTGCAGCTTTGGACTTGGGCTGGCCTGAGATCGGCGGGTCGTGGGTTCGATCCCTTGACCAAGCGCAATAAAATGGATATGGTGGTGGTGAAGGAGACGCGCCTCCCCTGCC
>JBBMJY010000008.1:9451024-9480402 GCA_037833715.1 Toxotes lorentzi
TGTGTGTGTGTGTGTGTGTGTGTGTGTGTGTGTGTGTGTGTGTGTGTGTGTGTGTGTGTGTGTGTGTGTGTTCACCAGGCCAGGGTAATTCCCCCTCTGTCTTTGATGAGCAGGTTGGTCCAAGGCCTCCAGGGTGAGTACTGTAAGATGCTTCACACTTGAATGATACGCTGGTGTTTGTAGTTTTCCACGCATTGCTTCTGTCTCTCATGTATCATGTCCAAAGTGGGGACCGCAAGAATACTGAGAACTTCAGGAAACATGAATGTATGGCTGCTTTGACATTGTCTTTGTATTTTTTCACAATTTTATGGCATTTTATAATAAAAAAACTCACAACCGACTTCATCATTTTTAATTAATGATTTACTGAATTACTTTGCCCTTGGTGGCCCAGTCAGGACTTTGCAGAGCCAGGCCCATAGCCATTTAAATTAAACATAACTCAGAAAGATTCTGAACTAGAAAGTTAACCAGGTGCGTGAATTATCATGTGGCTAGGTTTGTCCTGAACACTGGACTCTCAGATGAGAATTCAACACTGAATATGCAGCTGGATGTCATTCACATTAGATGCCATGATTTTGGAGCAGGTCAGTTTACACTTTGCCTCTATACTTGATTTTCTTTTGGAATAACAGACATTATTTATGTAACTAAAACACAAGAAATGGCAACGCCAGAATTACACAATATTTTCACTCCCATTGTAATAATACTTTTCTTGATATCGGATATAAGGTTTCATTTGTATGATTCAAAGACACGCAGGTGTACTTGGACGCACACACAAACAGATGTATGAGGTGACTCATCGTCATCACAAAAACAAATATTCTTCTACCAATTAGCATGACATTAGGCAGCTGGTTCTCCACATTTGCATATTACCACAGTTATATTCAGCCAACAAACATCACTGTTTAACTGTAGCAGTCAGCTGACGTGAGCGTGCGTTACTTGGTGCATTAGAGAGGATTTGGGTTTCAAAGTTTGATAACGATCCTTAATCAGGCTCCTGGCCCTCAGTATTCACATGGGGATGAATGTGTTCTAAAACCTTTTAATAATTTTATACTGTCCCTGCAGCTGCATGTTGAATATGTATAGTATAATAATAGATTGAAGGTGGTAGTTGCGTTCTAATATTTATTTGTTTGTTGTATCAGAGTTTTGTCTTCATCATGAAGCTTTTAGAGCAGTTTAAAGCAGGAGGGCATCTGTCAGCCAGTCTTATCTTATTGTCACACTGAGGCTCCATCAGTCTGCTACTATCCACTGGGATGTCTGCATGAGACTTGTTGAAATATACCAAGTCCTCGAGCAGCAACATCTCAATGGACATGGGACAGATTTGTATAAGCCACATGGTGTAAATAAGACCCCAACCCTTTGTCAAATCCAATGCTAAATATTCAGTGGTGCATCAGCCCTGAGCGCAAGATAATCAAATTTCGACACTGAATCCATGTTGCGGCATTACTTATGGCAGCGTGTAGTGCAGTCACGCTGGAGTACATAGACAAAGCTGCAACAGTCACTGTGGGAATCATCCATTACTCCCTTTTTCAGCTTTCATTCTGCCAGAACAACTTTTAGCTTGTGTTCAAACAGGAATTAGGAGCAAGACCACATCACAACTTTGTGGGAAGCTTCAGTGTGGCGGTGCTGCTTGGACCATTCATTCACCCAGCTTTGTTTAATTATAGGTCAAAGACACCTCAAGGTTTGTGGCCACGTACATGCAAAAATTCAAAGGGGGGAAACCCCCCGGAGGGTACTTCCCGCACTGTTAATAACATGATCCTACAGTTTTTCTCTGGCTGTCCTTGTGCATCGATTTGTGGATCACTGCAGTGATCCATAAATAGTTTTGTCGAGTGTTTTGTTAAACCAGCTCCGATGGTGGGAAACACTTGTACAAACTAATTTAACGGGCAATATTTTGTCCAGTTTGTGGTGTGATGATATAAAACAGGCTGCAACATTCAGGTTTTATGCAGCAGAGACTGCATCAGACATCGAGTTGTGACACGTCACCCAAAGTCTTTTCACATCAGCTTCTTAGAGCCAACAGATTCCCTCCTCACTGTCTTCACTATCTTCCTAATCAAACAGAAATATGTCTACTGTGTGTCAGGGTGCACGAGGATAGTGTTGTGGACACATGTTGCTTCATGTTTAGCCAGTTTAGTGCCAGTGTAGTCCTGACCATAGTGCACTGCAGGGTGTCACCCTGGGAAACTCTGGGAGTTTAACAGGCTTCCTTCAGGCCAGACAGAGTGAGAATGTAACAGGGGTGCATGAAGCTGCCTTCTGTTGGGTTCATTACCCAGATGTTAGGTGCAGAGATCAGGGTGCAAGACTTTGCAGCTAGGCAGTGGTTGCTTGCAAGAGGCTAAATGTTTCCCAAATCAGCTAAATGTTTCATAGTTCACTCACTGGTGAGGACCCTTGGATGCAGCAGTAGCATTACTATTGATATGGTACTTGTAATAGGTTAGTAAAACTATCAAAGAACACATGAAGGATTGCAGGCTTTCATTTTACTCTTTGTGCTACATCTCTAAAGTAGGGTTTATCATTTCTTCTTGACAGTGATAGCAAGTAGCGTCACTGCAGTGTGTACACACATGAAGAGAAATGTATTGTCATCATTAGGTGCTCGGCCCATCTCTCCTTCTCACCGTGAGGTCCCTCATTCCCCTCTTTTGAAGTCTGTTCTCAGTCCCTGACTCTTTTTAATCATGTGAAGGACCTGAGTTTTAAAACCAAGGTAAGATAAACTCTGACTGAAGAGTACATCTGGCTGCGAGAGCTCTGCTAATAAAACAACAGGAGAGAGAAAGGAGGAGAGAGAAGCCAGTAAGATGTCAGGGTGAGGGCAGCTGCAGGAAGAGCAGGATGAGCAAGACAGGGAAGCAAAGAGAATGGTATAAAGATAAAGGGTAAAAAAAAAAAAAAGCAGGGTTGAAATTTGAACTGGAGAGTTTATAACTCTGCATACCGTACTGTGGCTTCTGAGAGCATGGCCTTATGACTGTATGTTCTCCACCCATAATAAGTCAAGGTGGGAGAGGATTTACAGAATCAGGTAAACAGGAGCAGCAGAATCCTTTTTTCTGATAACTGTGTTGTATCCTCAAGAGATCATTGTCATCATCTTTAAAAACTTACAGTTCATCTTGCAGTCTCTATCCCAATGATATGAGAAAGAAAGCCTTCATGTTTTCTTCTCTTGATACTACTAAGAGTCTGCAAAAGCAAATTAAATATGGGAAGCCGATAACTCCAGATGTAGCAGATTGGGTAAACAGCACAATTTTAATTGTCTCTTTTTGGCTTTTTAGTGTGGGGAGCTGTTTTAGGTTTGTACTGGCTGTTGGGCAGATTTTGTATTGTTTTGTCTGCAGTCTTGGCCAGGTTTCCTTCGAAAAAGAGGTTTCGGACCTCAGTGATGCTTTAGTGTTAAATACAGGTAAAATAGAATAAGAAACTAAAGTGTGGTGATGCCTCAGAATAACTTATTTTTTAATTTTTATATCTTTTTCTTTAAGAGAACTTTTCTCAGAAAATTCTCATTGTGATGATGATAAGTTTAGGAGTCGTCTTTTACTTCCCAGTTCAGTGTGATATGCTACAGAAGAGTCATTAGATGACAGACATGAGAGGTGGGCTAGGTCTGCATTATCAAAGACACATGGAAGTGAGCACATACAAGTCTGAATGTGCATTTGTTATGTGCATAAGAACAGTACAGTAATTATGTGTCTGTATCACTAGTTTACAATGTAGTTTACATTTGCTAGTTTTTTCTTGGATGTAAGCATATCATATAAGTATGAGTACTTGTCTGTGTGTTTGTGTGCGTCCGTGTGTGTGTGTGTGTGTGTGTGTGTGTGTGTGTGTGTGTGTGTGAGAGAGAGAGAGAGAGAACCATGAAAACTCAGGAAAAAGCTTGGGCCGTCATCAGTTCTACCCAATCCATTTCATGCAAGAAAAGCACAACATCATAACGTCCGCCATATGGAGGTTGTTACTATGGAAGGCAAAGCAAAAGAGGCTGCTTGCGAATGCAGGTCGCGCAGAATGGACTCTGCAGGAGAAGACAGCGTGCGTGCACACACACACACACACAAAGGATATTGGACAGTTACCAGGGTGAATCGGAGATAAGGAAATTGAAGAGTCTCTTTCCTCTGTCTCATTCAGCTTGTTTTCTCTCTAAATAAACAGCTGGTTACAGCACAGCATTTAGGAGCCCTTTATGAAATAGTCTGACATCCTTTATGGGACACACACACACACACACACAAGCAATCACGAGTTTAAAAAAAAACTCGACTTTGACACACAGGCACAACAGAGGTTAACTAATTCCAGCAAAATAACTCTTCCCGCCAAATTCAGCAGCTGCAATTGCGGAACGCTTTGAACTCCTGGAGGTCTCCACCAGACGCCACCAGAGTCACTGTAGGTTACAAGCTATCTCGCATCTGGATCTGTAGGTGACCTGAGGGGATAGACGAAGAATGCCAGTCTAAACCACCACTGTCCTCACGCAGTCTCTTCGCTATAGGGATCAAACGGTGGGGTGGTTAGTTGACGGATGAGAGACAGAACACACGCATGTTCACACACTGTAGATGCTCACAGATGGACATGCAGCTCAGGCGCTTTTACAACACACACAAATGCCGTCACACATGTACCCACACAGAGTCTGGGCATGGTGCTGTGAGTGACATTGTGGTTGCTGGTCCTAGTCTTGTTCTGCCATAACCACTGTTCTCTCTGTAGTTTAAAAAAAAAAAAAAAAAGACTGTGAGGCGGACTGCATTAGATTCAGGCCACAAAGTCTCCAGTGACCTGCGGTTCGTATTAGCCGGCCATCATTTTTGACAGTCTAATAAAGCCCAATCTTTTCGGGAAGGTTTTTCCCTTTTGTTTTCTCTCGTTTTTAGCTTTAGTTTTGAAGTTAATGTCTGGTACTATTGTCCACAGTGTCTAGAAAAATATGAGCAGGAATGCACTGTGGAACGGCTGCCTTTAGTTTTATTTGTTAAAGCTGTAGCAGTAATTATTTGTACGTCCATGGGTGAACCAGGGTGCCGGACTGTAGGGACACCATTGGGGCACTAGTTAGCCAGTGTCTGCTAAGGACACATTATAGCTACTGTAGAAGCAAGCATGCTAACTATAGAGAGGACACCTGCATGGAAAAATATGTAACTGCTTTTCTTATGTACAAGTCAATGTCTGACTGCTAGTAAGAAGGAAACTATTAAGACCAAGAATAAATAGCTTATGTTGGTGGGCATTATTTAACTCTACGAACCCTTAAAAAAATAAATATCCAGTATATAAAGATGAAATTATATTATTGCTTTTCAGTTTCTCAACATATGCCTGCAGTATGACAATCAACAACTCCTGACAATCATATAATAGAAAAATCAAGTCATTACTAAGATTACACTAAGCTTTCACACATGACTTTGATTAGGATTTCAAACTGTGTGATTAATGGCGAATGATTGTTTCTCATATAACCTTGGGGGCTTGAAAGCACTATATACTAAACAATTAAATGCAATAAATGTGTTTTGGGCAGTCATCATTGCTATTATCTACGCTCGCCCTGTACGATGGCTGGAATTGAGGACATGGGGCTAGAAGCTGTTTATTGCTTTCATATGGAGCCAACACGTGTTTCACATTTGTGAGAAGAGGTTTTTTTTTATGCTCAGGGTGCTCTTACCATTGAGACATCATCACACTGCCTCTATTGCACAGTTATCATTTGTTAGCAAAACTAAAACTAAGAGATGAAAACAACAGCCAGTTGCTGCACTTTATTATTTTTTTCCTTTCTTTGTGTTGCTGCAATATAAATTACACGGTTTAATCTGGTAATGAATTGGTGCAGATCAGATTTTGATACATGCAAAGTAAAATCTAAACTGTAAAGTGTAGAATTACAAGAGTGTGTTGCTCATCTGCATGAAGGACGGCTGTGGTGTGTTTATAATTCATCAAGTAAATTTATCTGGCTGCTTTTGATTACAATTTGACTATCATTTTAGTATAAATAAATCTAGTTCAGTTGCCAAAATAGCCAAAACATTCTTTCCTCATGAATTACTGATTTGCAAAAGCCCCATAAGTGCCCCTGTTCCCCTCAGCATCTTGAGCCTGTATGGAAATGGAGATCAGTCTAGCGATCATACGCTGGCACGGAGCACTTACAGAATATGACATCAATGGGACGTCTTCTACTGTGCTGAAAGGCAAAGTGCATCACTGAAAACCTCATCAGCGTTCCAGTGGGCTCTGTGCTGTTGGGACTCAAACCATCACAGGGCTCATCCTCTTCATGATTACCCCTTTTGTGAGGCCCAGTGGGAGCTGGCTTGGTTGAAGTGAAGTGGGCATTGTTTTATTCTGAAGTAGAAGAGGAGACCGATAGGACCGATATTCTGATAGGTCCGTGTCCAGTTTACCATATGAGATTAGTGGGTTTGCAACTTAGCCAAAGGTAAACGTTAACTTCAGATTTGTGGTCTCATGCTGAAACAAATCACATATAATTATTAGGCACCGCACATCTAATCTGCTCCCAAGAAGGCCAGGTTAAGACTGTCAGGTCCAAATTTTTCAAAACAAAAAAAAAAAAAAAAAAAGAAGATGCCCCCCTGCCCTCTATCACAGCGAATGAAACAACATAAATATGGCGACTGCATGGACTAGTCTTTAGAAATAAGTATCTGTGAGGATTTGTGAGATCCCCCTCTGGTGTGCATGGTTTTGTGGATTTACAGTGTGATGCAAAGCAGCCCTCCACAGTGGTAGATCCATACATCCCAAAAGCTGTTTCTGCAGGCTCCAGACTTTAGGCTGCACTGTGCCACTAAAACCCCTGATGTGGTGCACCCACACAGACCCCTCTCAGTGCGAAACCAGATATTGCTTATTACCACACAGTCTTAGACTATATCATGCTGAATCTGAGATGGAGGGACGCTTGGGCCCAACAGTCTGTGCAAACGATCATGTACAGTATGACAAGTTTTAAGACTTGTGGTGCTTTTTCTTTCTCAAATTTGTTGATTTTCTTGGCTTGTGTGTCATTAAGTAGTCCAAGAGTCTCCAAGAATGAGCTCTATTGTAGCAACAGCCAGTGGGAGGTTAATTCAAGGCAGAGTAAATGAGAACAAACTGAAAAAAGAAATGTGTTAACTCCCACTCATACAGGCATTAGTGAGTAGTAGAGATTCCCAAGTACATGATGTAATTATTAGCAAAATATGTGATGGGGAACCTAATACATTACATTTCATATTTAGTCAGACACCACAATATTAACGGAATTAATTAATTAATGGAATAGGATTCAACAAGACCTAAAGACTTAACAATTGATGGAAAATGCTCTGTCAGGTTGAGAGATTTACAGTATTATTTTTTTAAATACTATAAATACTATTGTATGTGCATATGTTACTTCCGGCAGAAAAGTAGGGTTTTATAAAAACTAAGTTGATGAGAGAATGTGCGTAACAAACATTTTGGAGAGTGGGCAAGTTGGCGACACAGATGGTGAAGTAATGAATTGAAGCCGGATTTTATAGACCTTCTCACGGATTTAATTTCACTTCATATTAAATGAATAATCCTGCATTATAACCACAGTGTCATAAACATTAAGGCCAGCTGTGTTACATTGTGTTTGTGCTCTTAAGACACCAATTATTCCATCTACCTCCACTGTGCTTTGAAAGATACAGACCAACTCATATCTTAACCATTCACATCTGATTCATTATTGAACTGCTGAACTCCCATCACTGGCTCATCTCCACATGAACGCGCTGTCAGGGGCACCAGGCGTACAGGGCGTGCTGGAGACGTGGTGGGGCACTCTGCCTTCTTCAGCCACCTCATTTACACCACCTGCACATCAACTGTGAAATTGAGAGAAACACCTATATCCTGGATTTTGGCGATATGCACAGCATTTTTAGATATCAAGTGTGATTTAATCAGCTGTGTATGTGTATGTAGCTTATAGATGTTGAATAACAAGGTTTGTGGTTACTGTGGGAGTGTTTTGGGCAGAATATGAGGCTCGCCAAAGTGCACACACACTATTATTTGGCCTACTCCTTTTCTGTCTTGTGTGCACATGTAAACTTTTGGTATGGGCCCTACGCACAGCTTTATAAATGAGGCCCCAAAACTGCAGAAGCATTTGATCGGCATGATGAGGAAGTGTAGATGAAGAATGGGGAGATTTGAAAGGAAAAGAAAAGACTGAATGGCCGAGCCCGTGCAAACAGAGTTTTGAAATGAAAATAGATGGCCTAAACACCTGTTAGAGTGTAGAAAGTTAAAAGCAGAACACTCTTTTCATGGCCACTTAACATGTACTTGCAATCCACAATTTTAAACTTTGTAATACCAACTCCGTTTAATGCAGAGTAATCCAGCACACACACACGCACACACACACAGTTGCTAAAATTGCACACTCCTGCCACAACCCTCTTGTAAGGCCTGCACCACAGCCATCTCCCCACACTACCACAAAAACCCCCACTGACTCCTTTTGCCACCTTAGCTCATGTTGAGCACGTTCAGTCTGTTCTTACTTTACACACTCTCACCACACAGAACACATCAACCTCAGCCACAACCCCTCATACTGACAGTGATATTACCAGAGAAATCGTATGGGCTGCTATAATGCTGCACAGCCCCTAGTTTTATCATATAAAATCTTTAGAAGTTACTGATTTGTGTCAAAATACAGGGAATAGAAAAGTGCAAGACTCCATAATTGTTAAATATGAAAATGATGGTGCACATTTTCAGACAGCTTCTCCTATAAGGCACTCATTTTGTTCTACTCGTTGTTGTTGCAAGTTTTAACCTTGCCAATTTTCTCACCACTCACTGTGCGCAGGGCAACGAATTTCAGATTGTAGGTTTTGGTAAGATAAGCAGAACCTTGGAAAGAAAGTTTGACACCTAAAGGTGCTCTGGAGATAGTTTTGTTTGATCCTGTGGTACTTGCATTTGGTACATGTGGCACATGATGAGGAACAGAGACAGCTCTGCAAATACAGTGACCTTGTATGAGTTTGCCATTATCACTGCCTGTGGTATATTTGGCTCACAGGCAGTGATGTCTAAATGAATTTAATCCATCCTACAAATACCTTCACATCAAGTTTGGAGGTCTGAGCAATTAAAAAGCCCTCAGGGAGAGTGATACTGTGATTTTAATCTCTTTCTACATGAAAATCCGCATGAATCAATCACAGATGGTGAAGGTATTCTCTATCATAACAGCTTCTAGTGTTTTGTATCAAAGTCCGTACCCTGCCATGTAAACATGACATTTAAGCAAATCCTCCTGACTCTTTTTAGAATCAGCAAATGCCTTTCAATGCAACCCCCCCCCCCCCCCCCCAAAAGAAAACAGTTCATTAATTAGTTTCAGCTAATTTAATTATTAAAAAACAAAACCGGGAAAGGGAATGGTTAATGTGATTTTACTATGTCCAGGCACCCAATAAATTAGTCTTTATTTGATCCCATGTCAGGCCCTAATGCCCTGCATGTTGACTCTGCTGTCAGGCAGCCAGTGATCTAATAGAGGCTTTCTGCTGCCATAGCCGCTTCCAGCGACCCTGGGTCTAAGGCTAAATCACGCCAGTGGAGTTAAAGGAGAGAAGGCCAACAAAAACAACAAATATATTTTCATTTAGACTGCAGGCCTATTCCTCTGGAGAGTAGGGGTGGAGGAGGGAAGGTGAGGAAAGGAGAGAAGAGGTAAAGCAGAGCAGAGGAGAGAAAGGAGAAAAAAATGAATTAAGTGAGGCAGATATGACAATTTATTAAAAAAAAAAAAAAAAAGGACTTCTATTGAAGGAGGGAAGAGGAGAGAAGACTAATTTTGGGGTTTTGGCCCTGCTCTGGCTCAGGCTCTGGAAAATGTTTCATAGGTTTATCAAAGCCTTGACTACAATATTAGTACAAAATACATGTTTACATTCTTCTTTCTATCTCCATGTAGCAGCTGCATTAAGATGAAACACACGCTACTTGAGTGACTCACATTTTAGGACGCTTGTGTCAGAGTGACTTTTCCGAATATTTCTCTCTCCTGTTGACACACTTGAACTTTATCGGGGGGCGGGGGGATTTTTTCCTCTTTATTTCTGTCTTTCCCTCCCTCCCCGGACTCTCCTCACTCTTTCCGAATCGATAAACAGAGGCCTCACCTCAGTGCAGGCCAAGGCAAATGTTTGAGCCACCTGTTGCAGGAAACTTGAAGCCCTCAGGAGATGTGACGATGGAGCTGGAGCTAAGGCTGCGCTCCAGGTACAGGTCGCCTCTCAACCAGGACAGAAAGGGAGACAGAAAATGCAGAGCAGTGTGTGTGTTTGTGTCAAGGGGCAGGCAGGGGCTGGACTACTTGATGTGACACCGGTTTCTACCCCACTATAACACGGTGCTCCCAGAATGCAGGCTTACTTATGGTTCCTAGAGTCTCTGAAAGTAGAATGGGAGGCATCTTCTAGTTTAGATCTGGGAGGCAGACGCCCTCTCTGCATTTAAGAGTAGGCTTAAAAGTTTCCTTTTTGATAAAGCTTATAGTTAGGGCTGGCCCAGGCCCTGGCTCTGACTCTGGCCTTGAACCATCCCCTAGTTATGCTTTCATAAAGCTAGACTACCAGAAGAACTCTCCTCTCTCCTCCTGTCACTTTCTGCAGGTGTTTCTTTCTCCACAGCTGTAAAGTCTGGATCTGTGATTGCAAACCACTTACTCCCCTCATGATCTTGCTCAACGCCCTCTGCTACAATTATTAAGACTTGGTTTTAAATTAGATTCAACTTTATTGTCATTACACAGGTACAAGGACAGGGTAACGAAATGCAGTGAACATATATACAATAAACATGATATACAGATGAGTGTTCTATGGACAGAATGTGCAGTTAAATAGGTTTTATGAACATACTATACAGGTGAATACTATACAGATGTATTATGCCTCTAAGTGTATGTAGAGGTAGATAGGTAATATGAATATACTATATAGGGTGTGGTGTAGGAGGTAGAGGTGGGGGGTTATGGGGGGCCGAGTTCAATAAGGAAACAGCTGTGGGGAAAAAGCTGTTCCTGAGTCTGCTGGTTCTTGTGCGGAGGCTCCTGAAGCGCCTCCCGGAGGGCAGGAGGTTAAACAGTCCATGTGCAGGGTGAGAGAGGTCCTTGAGAATGTGGGTCCCCAGGAATTTGAAGCTGGAGACACGTTCAACAGCCATCCCGTTGACGTGAATGGGGTTGTGCGTGCCTCTTTTCACCTTCCTGAAGTCCACGATAAGCTCCTTTGTCTTGCTGGTGTTCAGGAGCAAGTTATTGTCGCCGCACCACGTGGCTAGGTGCTGTACCTCCTCCCTGTAGGCAGTCTCATCGTTGTTGCTGATGAGACCAATCACCGTGGTGTCATCTACAAACTTGATAATGGTGTTGGATCCATTTACAGGCCTGCAGTCATGGGTGAAGAGGGAGTAGAGGAATGGGCTCAGCACACAGCCCTGTGGTATGCCAGTGTTGAGTGTGATGGGGTCTGCTGGTCAGAAAATCCATAATCCAGTTACAGAGGAAGGTGTTGATGATGACTGTGTTAAATTCCGAGCTGAAGTCGACAAACAGCATTCGGGCGTAGGAGTTGTTATTGTCCAGGTGTGCAAGTACAGAGTGCAGCGTTGTGCATACTGCATCCTCTGTGCTCCTATTGCTGCGATAGGCAAATTGGTGTGGGTCCAGTGTGGGTGGGAAGCAGTTTTTGAGGTGAGCCAGGATCAGTCGCTCAAAGCACTTCATAACTATAGGTGTGAGTGCGACAGGGCGGTAGTCGTTCAGGCTCACTTGGGAGGAGTGTTTTGACACTGGCACAATGGAGGTGGACTTGAAGCATGTGGGCACAGTTGGAGTCATGTGTCTGGCTAACTAACGAATCACTCTTCTTTTAGCTTTGTTTTGGTCTCCACCTGCTTTTAAGTAAAACATTAGACTCTTTAGCTGTTTGTAATGTTGACTTTCCTCAGCAGCTATTTGATAACTTTTTTTTGTCTGACATTTGATGCAAGGCTGCTCACAGATAGTGGGTTTATTGGAGCTTTTTTTGGTAGAAGTGGCTGCTTGTGTCTGCCTAAAACGGTGTTTGTGAGAGCCGTGAGACTGAGCCATCGCGTAAATGGGAAACAAATCAAAACAAGAAGCTAAAAGAATTTTGTGATAGCTTTCTGTGGGTTTATCAGTACATGTAACCCCATGTATGGTTCATTGTTACTATCAAAAATATTGATTAGTTCTATTTAAATGTCAGCGGTAAAGTTATGTGTCAGTGAGGATAATAAGGACGGTCACAAGTAGTTTGACTATCAAGGCCTAAATGGTTAAAAAAAAAAAGAAATTAAGTAAAGGTACTGAACATGAGAGGAGGAGGAGGAGGAGGAGGAGGAGGAGGAGGAGGAGGACTCCTGGTTCACCTCCTGGGTTCCAGGAACTCCCTTGGTCTGCTTCCAATGATTGCCCCCAAGCCCCTTTGCCCCCCCAACCCTCTTTAACTCTGCAAATACCTCTTTAAACCACCCCTCACCCCCACCCTCCAACCCCAAATTTTCTGGCAACTCCTTTAATCGCCCCCATCACCCCTTCTTCCTCTCAACCACTCACCCCCTCCTCTCACCCTTTGGCATCCCGTCCAAACTGCTGCCCTCTCAGCAAACATCTCCCCTCCTCTCTGCATCCCCCCCCCCCGACTGCTGTAAATGCCCCCAGGACTGTAGTTCTTTCAGTTATTCACCTCTCCTCCAAACTCACACGTCTTTCTCCGATTCAGAGCTTGCAACTCCTCTCCCTCTCTCCCCCTTCTCTCTCTCTCTCTCTCTCTCCCCCCTTCTCTGGCTCTCTCTCCCCCTCTCCCCAGGATGTAAAATATTCACAGCTGCTGCTGCGGTCAGGTCGCACGGCCACAAGACTCTCTGAGCAAACAGAGGAGCTGTGAACGTGTGAAGCTGATGGTGTATGTTTCATTTGAGGTCCGACACAGGTCCGATAGATCCTGATGTAGTCAAAACAGAAACCGCATACTGAGCCTCGCCACATGCCTCAACAAACCAAACACTAACCAAATATACCCAAGCACAACACTAAAAAATGACATTGGCAAACAGTTTTTAGAAACATGTTAGGCGCACTGTAGAAATGGGAGAAACGATGTGTGGCTTGGTGCCGCTGAACAGACTAACTCAGATGTCATTGGGGTTGATAATCAGTGTGAAACATCTGTCTTGAATAAATGCCCCGCTTTTAAAGTCTGGCCTTGTTATGTATTACGGGTAAAGGCAAGAGCACATTAAGTCATGTTAAAGTTGCAATAAAAATACATCGAGCTATTCCAAGAGGTCTACACATGATATATATGCAGACTTGATTCCAAGTTTTCTGAATGAACAAGTGGACGAATTTGTCTCAGATATCGTTAGGTTGAATCCAGATTTCCATGTCATACAGAGGACTTAAATGGGAGGTTTTACATATGTAGATCTCTGAAGTTGTACCACCAAATATAAAGACATCTTGGCTTAGGAATGCCAGCCCTTGAACTTTATTAGAGAGGCAGAAGGGGAGGGCGAGGGGGGGGGCACTCAGTTTCTTGAACACATTTCAAAGTAATTGTACTTGATATGTCGTTTACAGAACACCCAAGTAATCATATAAACAAAGGACTAGATGCCCTGGGAGGATGAAAGGAAATTTGAATATCCCCCTGATGCATCATACTTACTCACGTTTTGACATGAGTGTGAGACACTGAGGATTCCTGAGCACAAAAAGAGGATCAAGGACCTTTTTGTAATAAACACAGCAGGATGGACCGACTCCGGTGGGTTCCATCGTACTCGGAAATTAACTTGGGCACACACAGACATGTACACACACACACAGAAACAGATGGCAGAGAGTTGAAAGTGATGGATGCAATGAACAAATTACAACTGTTGCAGCCTTGGCTATAGGGAGGCTGTGTGTGTTTGTGTGTTATAACCTCGCTCGAGGTCCGATCCTGCTAATTTCTGGAATCTATCTGAACTTTACATGACATGACAAAAGACTGAAAAACAGTCGGGGAAATCACAGGACCTGGACAGCAACAACACGAGAGCGAGTTAAAGAAAAAGAAGAGGGAAAGCAAGAGAGGAATAAAGAAAACATGACATCATAGATAATTAGAATCAGGTGATAAACAAGGGAGTGATATTTACGTTATACCATATGCCCTGCTCCATGTGTCTTTCTGTCTCGGGGGGCACAGCAACAGGTTTCAGGCAAGTAAGGTCAAGGAGGAGGCTTTTCCCAGCTGCTAGACCACACTGATGCACACACCTCTTTACCCAGCCTCCCAAGTGTGATTGTGTGTGTGTGTGTGTGTGTGTGTGTGTGCGTGTGTGTCAGCCATTTCTGAAGCCTGTTTTGTCTTTGTTGTTATCACATAAAAGACAGTGTTTATCCTCCAGGAAGCCGCGTTTGCCATGTGTACTTGTAAGGGAGAGGTTTTTGCAGCGAGAAATGAAAACCCCTGAACTCATCAACCAGGTTGTTTGCTGGGCTTCTTTCAAAAGTCTAATCTTTTACAGATTCCTGACTCACGTCTTGGTTTTACAAAGATACTCCACTGACTTACTCACAGTTTGTTATAAACCCTGATTACTTAGATAAAGACAATTATGATGCTTTTGAGTTGCCAAAATGTTTGAATATTTGCACATAAAAGGGTATTCTTGACCTTTGGAAATAATCTCAACTCATGGTCCACTTATTATCTCTGAGGCTTTTAACCACACAGTATTCATCGCTGAATGGAGTTTTCTCCATCCAGGCAAAGTGAGTAAAGTCTAATCCACAGATGAAGACCATGAGATGTGGGTGAAAGCCGAAGAAAAAACTTCTGTGGTCTTCATCAGTAGATGGTCTTTGCTCAGTTTGCCTTGATGGAGCTGCCTACATTAAATGATGAATACCATGTGGCTGAAAGCTCTGGAAAAAGCATCTAGAAATGGACCTTAAGTTAAGATTTCCAATCGATTTGTACACTGAATTCCAGTTTAACAGTTGACTGAAGAACTTCGTTGAATGTTTTATTAATATATGTTTTTTATTTCTATCTCTTTGTTGTGTATTTACAATACGAGCAACCAATGATTGAACTGTGAAAAAAGAAAGATTCAAAGTCAGCCGGACAAGTTAAAGACAAATATATTTTTTATATTTATTCAGGTTTAAATGATTAGTATTCAAAAAAGAAGCATAAATGGTAAAAAAGACAATACTTTGTCCTTTTTGTGTTTTTGTGTTTTTTTTTTGTTAAATATTACACAAAATAAATAAATTTCAAGAAAAACATGGTACCGTTAGACTTGCTGCTGTGTTGCTTTGCTCCCTTGACTAAATCCTTCCTTCTGCCATTTTCTTATTTCCTGCCTTTCTGGCCTTTTGTCCTCATTTCTATCAGTCAGCTTGCCATCAGTACTTCCTTTTCTCTTCTCTGTCTTCTCCTCTCTTATTTCTTTACCTTCTGTCATTTCGTTTCATTTTCATTTCTTCCTGGTCAAGCGCTTCACATGTACACAAATCTAGAAATGTGAGTTACTAAATCACATTTTGGCACAGAAGTCATTTCTTTTCATATTTTCTACTGTGCCTATGTACTTTATAACTTAAAACAGAAAATAATATATACATTGTATACCAATATATCTTTTTTCTTTCTTTAAAAATAGAAATGTCTTTATCCGACAGAGATAAATGTCTCTAGGTTTCCATTCTTTTCCTCCTCAGTGCATCATTCAGATCCCAGTCTGATCTGTCCAATGTATCCATCACTGTAACTCCAAAAGAGTCCGATACCCTGCAGAGTGCAGAGTTCCCCAATGACTGACGTGTCCAGTCATCGTGGTTGTACCACAATGGGCAGGAAGTGAGTGGCTGTGTTTTTCCTCCGTGTCTTCCTCCCCTTCATTGGCTTTCCGTTGGCGTTCAGTCCCACAAACATGTGCTTCTTCTTGTTGCGCCACTCGGCTGAAGCGTAGGTGTTGTACTTGTTCTCCTCAATGCGTTCAATCAGACGACAGTCTGGACCAAAGTCCCTCTGTGGAGGAGAAATAAGGAGTGTAAATGGGAGATGGAATAAAAATCAGAGCAGAGAGCCTAAAGATAAAAGATTATATTTAGTGTTTGTGCTGTTTTTTCCCCTCTGCCTTCCTCTTCCAGCAAAAAGACTGCATTTGAAAAAAAACATGAATTATCTACTTTTTTTTGTTGGAACTCAAAAGTCTGTTCATATACTGTGCATTTGTGGTAGATCTTTTTTCATGTAATGGAGCAGCAGTGTTCCTGGTATTCTTCAGCTTTATCTTTATCACCTTCTTACTGTGGGTTCTTCTCAGTCTTTCAGTTTCATTATTACTGTTCTAAGTAGCTATTGGTGATCAGTTACTGGGCACTGCAAAATGAATATTTTCATGCTTAGTAATGTGTACTTTGTTTTTTGAGGCTTTTGTCCGAGCACAGCAACAGCATGTTGATTAATCAACAAATGGTCAGCCATTGCTTAACAACAGTCCCCAGTCTGATAGATGGGACGGGGCGGCAGAGAGGTAAAGGTTCAGGCTCGTTGCCAGCAAAGAGCATCGTGACACCATGTTTGTGGCTTACATTACCACAGTGACCACCCACTGGTAAATGAAGAGAAAATGATCTGAGAGAGTAACATTTGTCAGTTTACTGGAAGCTGCCCCTGTGCTTGAGGCTAACGTCGCTTAAACAGCCTGTTAACTGGATGCAGTTGATATTCACGAGCAAAAATGTACTTGCCCCACACACATACACATTCACACGCACACACATACACACACACACATTCACATGCACAATATAACTCAGTCTCTCTCTCTCTCTCTCGCTCTCTCTCTCTCTCTCTCTCTGGCCACAGCTGTTCAAATTGGTTCCAGAAGCAAAACTGAATGTTCCCAAAGCAAAATGAGAATATTTTACAGACACTGTGCAGCTTTTTGACTAATGCTGGTGCTCGGTACAACCAACCAGTATGTGTGAGCTGGCTACCTTTCTATTAAAGTGATTAGTAAAGCAAGTAAAGAAACTGTAATCATAAATAACATCAAACTGCAGTACTGAATCATAAAGTAATAATAGTGTACCGTTTTACTAAGTGACTTACTGGTCAGACTGAACAGAAGTGTTAGATTACAAACTATTTACAGTGTATATCCCAGAACACACAGTGAATATATCATCCATCCTTCACTGTTGGTTTTCTCTGAGAATTTTATACAAATTGACTCATGGTAAAACCTAAATCCAGTCATAATCATCTGTGTTACATGTATTAATCTGCCAATATAATGAAACAATGATTTCGTTTGATTGCCACTGGATAAAGAAGTCACTGTGTAAACCCATCAGGTGTAATCGAACACCAGCCCTTCACCGCCGTGCTACTGTGGTTTGTGTTGCACTGAGCAGAAGACGTCATGGGAATTCAGTTTCAGGCCATGCAACAGAATGCCTCTTTTTCTTTCTTTTCTACCGTGTGTCATTTCATCTGTCGTGCGGCTCCAGAGAGACAGGCTGAAAGTTTGGGTCCTTTCAAAGTAAGGAAAAGAGGATAAAAAAAAAGAAAGGAGGGAGAGAATGCAATGAAGAAAAGGAGGGAGAGAGAAAACAGATGAAACAAGGGCGGCTCTCCCCAGAGGGACTGAAGCAGAATAGAGAAACTGAAGGATTGTGTTTCCTGTTTCTGAATGGAGTGCAGAGGAGAGTTAGGTAGCAGAGAGGAGAGCTCACATTGACTGACTGCGGTTCCTATTTCTGGAATCAAGTCTTGCAGCCTTGTTCATTGTTTTTAAAAGGCATTCACGAAAAGCCGCAGAGTCAAAACTTTAAAGGAAAGTGTCTCTTTTGCAAGGCGTTGATTCACTTGGATTGACAGCATCATCAGATGAACTTAACAGTCACGAGGATGTACTGTTCTTGCTAAAAGCTTTTGGATGAACAAGTAGCAGCTATCACACATAAAAAGGGGCACATCAACATGAAACAGTGCTGAAACTGCTACTCACCGCTCCATATAGCACTCCCTTCTTGCTGATCGCCAGGTAGTGGTTACTGCTGAGGCCCCTGATGGCCACCACTCCCACATCCACTGACTTGATCTCCAGAATACCTGGTGCAGCAGAGACAAAGAGATGAACGTGTCAACACTTGGATCACATGGATCAGTTCCTCTGACACAGTTAAATCCATACACACTGTGGTTTTCTTTCGGTTCTGCTACACTTTCTATTTCTTTGATACCAGAAAAAAAATATTTATGGTCCTAAACAGTGCTGCAACTAATATTTTCGTTGTTCATTGTTCACTGTTCCATGACAACTTTCCAGCGCCCCCGGTGATGTCTTCACATTGCTTGTTTTAGTTGACCGTCAGTAGAGAACACAAAGACAAACGACATAAAACAGAGGGAGGCATCTTATCTTATCTTTCTTGTAAGAAAACATTGCTAATCCGTTCAGACTGCAGAATCTAAAGCACTGTAAACATAGTGTTTGCATTAGTTTAAAATATGAAAAGGTTAATTTTGGAAAAATAGGTTTTATGGTTTGCATAATTTTGCAAAATAGCTTAAAAATCCAAGAGAAACCTGCAGTTTCTTCCTCACAAGTGAACCCCAGTCCTGCCTGTCTTTTCCCTTTTTTTTCCCCTCACTATGTGACAGTCAGACCTCAGACCGGCCTCTTGCCCCCCGTTCATTTGCTGGTTAGCTTGTGGGCTGCATGCCCTGGGACCGAGGTGTAAGCCAGGAAAAAACATTTCTCCGTTTATTCTTGTGACCAGGGGAGCTCAGGCAGGCAGGCACATGGACAGGACGGAGAGAGGCTTTCTGGCTGCCAGAATGGCAAGAGGTCAAGGTGTCCGTATCAGTTTTCAAGCCTGAACCAATTACTGGTTTAAGCTGTGGTCGCCGGCCCTTTCTTCTCTCATCCTAAAGTCAGTTACACCAAGCCATAAAACTATCAGGGGTTTTGAGAGGATTAGCTAAAGGGGCCAGTAGGAAGTGGAGCCTGGTTGCAGGAATAGTCAGAAGGATGAAGTGAGAAGCAGTAACAGCATATCCAGAGTGTCTTTAGAGGTCTGTTGCTGTCATTCCTGAGCTTCTCTTAGACAATTTCCTGTTTGAATAATGACTGATGAGTGACAACTTAATACTAAGCCGCATTACCAAAACAACAGACATAACATAAAAAAAAACATAGTGTTAGGGTCAGCAGAAATGACTAAAGGTGGACACAGCTTCAGGCACATAGTCTAACAGGAAGGCTGTAAAAGAAATTGTGGAAGAAACGGTGATCAGCAACTTTTAGTTCTTTAAGCTTCCTGTCTTTTGACCTGATGCCCCCTTACCTGCCCTCCATTACAGTTCTTTCATCCTCAGATTTGTAATTTTTTTATTTCTTGGGGTTTTTTTTATGATGGTCAGAGAGATGAAGATGAAGGGGATGAAGGTTGAGGAGCCTCGTTGTAGCTACAGATGGAGAAGTCTGAGATCATCTGTCCACTAACTGCTGTATTTTACAGCTGTAAAGCCTAATTCTGAACCTTCTATATATTGAGATATACTTTTATATATATACATATATGAGAGAGAGAGAGAGAGAGAACTACAAGTGTCACTGTTGTCTCCCTATATCTGTTGTTATTTCTCACTGCTTTGCAATAGCAATGAAAGACAGTTTTGCATTTGTTTTCCTGTGTATAAAAAAAAGGCAGATTATTATTTTGATGTTTTGCAGTGACAAGCATTTTTTCCATCTTGTGTGTGTTGTTGTTTTCTAAATAGTGTTTGGCCTTGTGTCTTTTTCTTAAATGTAGTCCTTGGCTCAAATATAATGGCATTAATCCATCGCCACAGTTCCCTTATTTGGTCAATAAAAGCTTGCTCAGCCTCTAAAATTGAAGATTTTCGTAGCTCACAGTCCATCATGTTGGCTTGTGAAGTCCATTACTCACATAGACATGTACCACAACACAACACTGATCTATCAGGTTCAAAATGTTCCATCTCACTGCACCACAGCTGACGTTTCTGAGCTGTGATCCGACAAAATAAAATCAGTCTGTGCTGCGCTAAAGGCCGGTCCACCTGTTCAAACCCTTTTACCTCCTCCCGTTTGATGTGGTTTGTCAAAAACCAAAAGCACAGGGCTCTTTTATTGGCCCCTTTACCAGTTACCAGAAGCAGCCCGTCTGCCTGAGAGTTAAAAGGCCAGGCTACAACAAAAGGCTTAGATTGCAACAACAGAGTTTATAGCAAGGAGAAGGAGAAAAACAGGACCCTGAGCTCGTATTGCTGCAGACACACACACCAGGACACAGATGCAGTCATGCACACACATAAACAAGAAGGTTCAGCCTCTGCCACTTTGCCCATTTTATGCTTAAACCTTTATTATTGTACACTCTAATCCAACACTTTGTCTTTTCGGTATCTTTAGTCTGTTGATGTATTTTAGTCTTACTTCATATTTTGTAAAAAAGGGATGAATCTTGTTTTTCACCTTCCGTGTGCCCCCTGGATCTCAGCCCAGCATATTAATTATGAATTTGACGTTTCTGAGTGCAAATAAGAAAAAAAGAAGGTTGAAAGCACAAATAGAACAGGGTTCTGTTAATATAACAGGCATGGACACTTTCTGCTATCAGCAGTTTTTAAGAAACTACCAAGGGCAAACACCTGTGTGTAACAGGGCAGCTCTACAACTTTAATAAAAAGAAGCCAAAAAGGTCTTTGCCAGTCAAACACTGACAGAGCTACAAGTACAAATAAACACAACCTGGTTTTCTAAACTGTTCATTAATAACTTCATGAAGACCACTTTGTTATTTAATGGGTTTGTGATGAGAATCCAGTGTGACTCAAATCCGTAATGTGATGTTTTCTTTGGCTGTTATTTTTCGCAGCTTCAGTCAGTGTTTCATTGTCTCTTTTCTTGCTTCATCTCCACTCTTTTGTCGTCCTTACATCAGTTCTCCCTTGGCCTCCATCTTCCTTTCCTGTCTTTGGACTCATATCTTCCCTCTTTTTTTTCCCTCTCTGTCAACCCCACAACTTTTCTCTCTCTCCCCAGTAGACCTCAGTCTTTTAATGTGACTAACCAGACATTAGAGACGCAGCTGCTCCATGTATTTAGTTACACTTTATGTCATCGATGTAGGAAATGTAACGATTGTACATTACTTAAAGAGGATCCACAGGTTTGTATCTGTCATTGAATAAGAAGTAGATAAGAAGCCTTATATAATGTTTAGTTCAATATGTGTGATGTTACTTTAAAAAAAAAAAACTGCCTTTGTATGTCAAGTGTGACGAACACAACACTTATGCTATAATTTATGTTATGAGACAAACTGACGGATCGGAACAGTAGTATTGAGTATTGAGTATTCGATGGTTTCAGTAACGCAGTAATTTTTTCCAACTATCATACACGCATATACACAAAAAAACGTACCCACAGATATACACACAAACGGGAACACACACATATACACAGACCTCCCGTCGACCCCCGGCTGGCCCCTTTGGAAACACGGTCAGTGAGACTCCAGCTGAACCTAAAGGTTAAGGGAGGTTGTGAAAATGTTTCCACTGTTTATCCAGGGGCTTTTTTGAAGATTATACTGCGGTTGTTCACATTGTGACCTCGACGCGGTGACCAGCTGTGAGTGGGTCTACTGCGTGCCTGCAGCCCGGAGAGGTCTCGCTCTGTATTGTGAAATATTGTCACTTGCGGACTAGTTTGTGTCATGAACTCCCCTCAGTGAGAGGAATGGAAATGGTTTTGGTTCTTTTCTTCTGCGTCCAAAGCTCAGATATTTGGATGAACCCCTGACCGTCCTGTGTTTCTCTGCAGCAACTAATTCTCTCACTCTTTTTAAATGTGAAATATGTGTGCGACATTCAAGAAACAACATTTTCATGAAGCAAAAGTTGCCCTATTATGTGTTGTTTTCAAGATTTAATATCTGATTTGCATCAGTTGAGGTCTAAAGCCTGAGATCATTTTTCTCATTGAAACGATGCAACAGAGTGACTGACAACGTGTCGTATTCACAATGACATGAGATTTTATATCCGTGCAACCGCCAGAATCCATGCCAGTAAAAAAACAGATAAATAAATAAAGGATACAAAAGAAGAATAGGGGAATTCAGAAAGAAAAAATAGACCACCAATGTTCTTAAATCAGATACGAACTGAAAATATTAAAATATTCTGCTCTATTTGGCCGTATAAATACAAAACACAATGACCAACATTTATTAAAAAAAAGTTCTTATTTAATGAGAAATATGACTTGGCAGCTGCTGTGTTTGAGGCCACCTGTGGTTTCAAAAGGATTAAATTATTTCCTCTGCATATTTTTTTTTTTCTTGGAGTTTGGTTGAATATTTCTTTGTGAAGTCTGAGAGAGAACAAACATTTGTCGCCTGTGCAGTTTGCTTGGTGAGTGCTGGTGAAGATATTGGGTTGGAGTAGAGACTGCTGTATATTATGTGTTCTGAGGAGTGCTGAGGTATTGGTTTAGACTGATGTGGTTGACAACAGTATCATCCTGTGCTAAGTGGCCACATCAAAGCCAGCCTGGCTGACAGTTTCGACTGAAGCCGAGAAAACAGAGGCCTGGTTCTGATTTTCAGTATAGCCAAATTGTTTTTTTTTTTTACAAATGGAATTTTTGGTAAACTGATTTTTTTTTTCTTGCACATATTACATTTCTCGATCATAAATTATATTAAGTAGTTAATGGACTGAATGGTTTTCTTCTCAAGTAGTTTGCATGACCTGCGCTCACTGTGTTATTTAGATTATTCTTGTCCCCATAATGGTTTTACTACATTCCCTGACAGACACACTCACATCGCTGTCTTCTTTAGAAATTGCCATAACCACACAGTGTTCAAATCTTTGTGTGATTACACAACTGGCTGAGGTACAAAAAGAAAAACAAACCCAGCTAATTCCGAAATCAAACAGAACGGATCACCTGAGTGAGAGCCCTGTCTTTGAACTACCAGAGGTCTAGCCAGCAGATAGCTTTAAGTTTCATCTGCCGTGCCTCATCACTCCAGTCCGCATAATTTGAGATCACTTTACCGAGCGCAGCAAGACTGCAGCAAGTTATTTCACACACATTTAAGAGGGGCTTGGAGCAAACCAACAGAAATTTGCAGTGGTGATGTTAACGGTGATTTGACCGAAAGGAGGAGAAAAAAAACAAAACAAAACATAACCACCTGAGATATTGTGATTCCTTTCACACAGTTGGCTTTATAACGTGATGAAGTGCCAGAGCTGCCAGTTTCTGTCAAAACATTTCAGTCCTGACACGACAGGAGTTATGTTTTTTAGGCAAAGTGCTGTGACGGTTGTCTGCATTTCACACATTTTTCATTTACAGTTCAGCTGCCAGTGTGATGTTTCCCAACTGTTGTGGTTTGCATTGTTGGCATTGGACTCTCAGCTTCAGAAATCTTGTTATTTTACACCACAAATATTATGCATGGACATGCACAAATACTATTTGGTTTGTCACATGCAGCTCTCTGTATCGTTCGTACTTTGTGTTACTCTGTGTCTCCTTGCGCATGCACTGATATTCATACGCTTTCAGTACATACACACAAATACGCACACACAGAGTAATTAGCTGGCATTCCTGCCTTGTCTGTTCAAACAACCAGGCTGTCCAGATGCCTCTCTGGACTTTACTCTGAGCTCTCAGCTTTACCTTTGATGACTCCATTAAGAGCCTCACTTTCATGCTCTCTCTCTCTGTGTGTGTGTGTGTGTGTGTGTGTGTGTGTGTGTGTGTGTGTGTGTGTGTGTGTGTGTGTAGATGCTATTCTTCACCTCCCACTGCTTTAATGGCCATGAATTCTGCCCGTTCACATGCAGCAGGCTTACACCAAAATGACACTTTCAGTATTTCAGTATTCCAATACATTTTTCAGTATAGTTTGTGTGAAGTGTAAAGGATTGTGTCATGGACCGCTTGGGAAAAAGCTTAAAAGAACATAAAGAGGAAACCCAAAACAGTTTGTGATTATGCTGGAATGATTAAACTTCAGCTTAATCATGTTTGCAACACAGGTTTTTTTTTTCTAAGTTTAACGTTTTACACCAATTTTTGCATTTTTTCCCCTTTTTCTTCACAATGAAATCCTCTCTAAAACAAAGTAGCACTGGCTCTAACTTCGCTGGCATGACACATGACGTTAAGCCAGAGAGATGAGTGTGCTGCTGACAAGGCAAATAATACAATCTCAATTTCTTAACTGTAAATGATGCTAACATCTTTCCCATCAGTGTTTACTCCAGAGTGAACATTGCTGTGATTCTGTTTTGCAGTTTGTTGTCAGATGTGATGGCCTGTTATTTAGACTACAGAAAAGTGTTTGTGGATTATTGTTAGCACACCCCTGAGATGAGCCAAGAGCTGGGCTGAATGGACAACATGTTTGCGTTCATACAGTAAATACCTTTCCATGTTAATAATACGAACTCTGCAGGCATGTAAAACCTCAGGAATATGACACCCTACTCCCAGATATTACATGAAAATGATGATTCACGCCAAAGCTTTATAGTTGTTTAGAAATCTGGTTTATTACCGAGAACTAATTATGTCAGAATATGTCCTCCTGTTCTTTTTCCCTCCCTCCCTCTCTCCAGGATGTGTATGATTGTACTCCGCAAAAATCCTCCACATAACATAAACAATGAAAAAGACTGTCCATCAAAACAAAGATGTCCAACTTAAGATTCTTTGCGGATAGTAATCGACTCTCGATGTTTGGAGCCATTTTCTCTTCGGAGAGCCGGAGCGCTCCAAAGTGGCGGAGGATCTTACACAGACATGATTTGCTGCTGAAAGATTTTTGTTTAAGGTGGTGCCTGAGTGGTGGGGTTTGTGGCAGGGCTGCCTTGGTCTGCCTACAGAAATCTGGCTCCTATTTCAGTCTTGTTGTAGCTGACACATTAATGGACAGGGAAGTAAATTGATGGGAAAATATCAAGCAGTGATGACAGGAAATATGTAAACAGTGATGGAAAAATGAGACGTATCCTGTCGTCCTCAGTGACTCTTGGCAAAAACACAGAGTTTTCAGACGTAGAAAAACTGCACTTTAGCAATGAAGAAATATCTTCAGCAAATGTCTTGATGGGAAAATGTGGATAGTTGTTCTGAGCATTTTCACCCCTGTGTCTTTATAACACATGCTCTATAAATGACCCTGCATTGGTAGTAAAGGGGTCAAAGGGCGCTCATACATCTGGACCTCTAGACCTTCACACTCAACCCTGTGTGTAGGATGGAAAAAAGTGCTGACAAGGGAGAGAGGGCAGGGAGAGGCGAGAAGTTGCACAAATGGCTTTTAATTCATCCACATGATTTATTGCATAACAACTCAAATTGGAACCTTTGAAAGTTTCAGAAGTTTCAGACTATGTCTAATTTTTAACAACAAGATGTAGGGAAATTCAGGAATGCTTACTCATTTGCATCATCTGTTTCAGGGTGTAACCAGCACCTCATCACATGTAGGTTTTCCCAGTGCACAGTCTCTGCTTTCTAGACTTAAGACGGCCTGATTTCTGGGACTCGCATTAAGCTTTGTCCCAAACTGCATCAAAGATTAAGCAATAACTTATGTGAAGTGCCATTAAACTTCCAGTAAATACCAGTAAGTGACTTGTTAATCCATCTTTCTTGAAAGCTTGCACTATGCTATTGATGCTTTGGCATGGTTTCATTGTCTGTTAAGTAATTTCTAAATGTATGGGGCAAAGATGTCATTTAAAGTAAAATGAAATTGCTCTTATGTAAGATAAAATCAATATTATGTAATGTCTCTGCAGTACATAGTTTGCTCTGTAGATTCCAGTAAAGGGAGTCATGAATCAGAGCTGACATGATTTGATCCAGACTCCTGCTACAGTTCAGATATTAACAAAACATGAAGTGTTGTGTGTAATGAAATATCTTTTATTCGAATTCATTAAAGCTGTTCGTCCATACGGGCGCATGGTAGCTTATAAGATGAATGGTTTTCCATGATTTCAGGACAACCCCCTGTTTGTTTCAGCCATAAGCAAAATTAATGTTATTGTAGTCAGAGGGAAGGTCATAGGAGGGGTGTGTAGGTAGTATATGTTTATTGTATGTTTTCAGAGTACAGCTGAATGTAATTGCTGATGTTAAACTTGGCAGCTTCAGACGCACTCGATGATAGGTTCAGTATTTCCTGAACAAGCTTGTGCGGTGACATTTGCACACCGCTTTTATTTACGACTGTTGGAGAGGGGGAGCCCATGAAGATGTCAGAGTTACTTTGAATGAAAAGCAACTCTGACACTAACCTCTGGTGCATCCAGTACCTCCTCATAACTCTCTTTTATGGGCCACACTGTTACCTTTTCCCACGAGAACGCTAAACACGCTCATCAGGGAAAGAGTAAGGCAGCAAAGTAAAGATATCTAGAAACCAAAAAAAATGGGGGGGGAGGGTAAAGACTGGGACTAATTTCAAGAAGATGTTAAAAAAAAAATCAAGAAAGGCAAACACTTGTTGTATTTTTGTTTTGTGTTCATCTTGCTGAGTCATTGGAGGTTTATGGAGGCAGAGGCGAATGATGAAGAAGTGGTTGTGGTTCTGAAGACATAACGCAAATGTTTCATCAGAAAGGCAAATTTGTTCTACATGTGCTAAAAGACAAAGCGACTGATTATGGCATCTCTCTTTGCTCCTTTTGTAATTTGGAGAGTAACTCAACTGCAGAAATCTCCATCTAACCAAATATTTTTTGTTTTTGTCCTCATTGTCCGAATTTCACAAAACAAGTAGAAAAATCTGCCAGTGGAGTGAAATAACTTTAACATTTCCATTACTAATATACAGTTTTCATACATTTTATAGCCTTTCAGATCTGCCTTAGTTTGTCTTGTGTCAAGATGCTGACACACACTTCTGACTTTTACTGGAAAGAAGATGAAATACTCTTACTGAACTGATAGATTTATTTCTCTTGTTTTAAGAAAAAAAACAACTTTTTGGACTCAGTAATAGACAGAAATACTTGGTAAGATGGAGAGTTTGTGCTGGAAGAAAATATGTTTTCCTCCAGCAGGATACATTTGTATTACTGAAAATAAAAATGTGTCATAGATATATTGCACATCGTAGCTACATCACATCAATAGGTAGAGGTCAAACCAGAGGGGGCAGACCTGTGTAATTAGCCTGGACAAGGAAAACCTGCTCTAAATCAGAATAACGTCCAATGTCTTAGACTATCCATAAATTGTAGTGCTTTAGATTCATTCACGTCAGTGGGTAGTGTGTCTACTGTGATTAATGTCAACAATAAGTCAGTGTGGCAGCTTTTAAAATCCGGGTGGCCACAGTGAGAGTCAAAGCTCCAATTGTAGTCAAGTTGGCACCGTTCAGTACTAATTGAGCTGCTCACGACCGCAAGTCTGTGGTCCAACTGCAAACACATGTCCATTTGTTTCATTGCTTTATTTGTTTGTTTGTAAACAAGATGTGACAGTCTGTGGACAACATGGAGGCGAAGAGAACAAGGACAGTTTTGTTGCTTATGGTCAGTGGCAGGATCAATGCTAATCACATGACATCCCAGCAGGATTTCCATGTTCAGACTCAGAGCGCCTCATCTTCTAGGACTTATGAGGTGAGATGGATAGACGGGCACTGATCACATGAACACAAATAGACACTGACACGCACTTACGAGCATATACTCACTACCCAGGTCCCTTAAACCCTGAGTGACGTACTGCTCCAAGCTCTGACAAGATGATTAGAAAGGCTGGGCTGTGGAGAGGAGTGCCTCGACCCCGGAGCTGGACCTAAAACTTCTTTATCACCTCTGACACCATCTAATGACACTCATTTGCAAACTGACCTCCTGAAAATTACCAGACTACTAGACCACGACGACCACGCCAACAACTGCCCCCCCCCCCTTTTTTTTTTTCCCTTTTTCTCAATTTAATGCTTTTCTTAAAGGCCAGGAACCTGCATCAAAGAAATAAGTTTGCCCAAACGTCTGCGTGCAGCGTAGAAGCAGTTGTTTTGGTTCTATTACTTTTAATCCTGTTGAGTATAAATGAACAATTGTTATAATCTGTAGCATGTAAGAATAAGCAAAGAGCACATTGAAAACAGACACATCAGGAAGCTCTTGAGCAGGAATGGTCATGCAAAAAAAAAAAAAACCCAAAAAACCATGATGTCTAGTATGTCAAATACCACATTCATGTTCTCAGTCCGGGGGGAGGAGACTTAATTATGTTCAGGTTGGTTTAGTTTGAAGGGTACAATTTGTTCTCTGCCGATTTTAAGGCGCATGCAAAATAGCAGGAGGTGTTGCGTTAGCATAAGCAAACAAACTGCTCTACATGCCATCTCGTGCACAAATGCAAACACTATAAACGCATTGACATACAGTGCAGGATAGTGTGATGATGTGCAGACACACACGTGATTTAATCATTATTTCATCACAGCCAAATCTCTCTAGTTTATCACCAAATTTCCACCCACTGTCTGTTAATCTGAAACACGTTCTGCATCTGCACTTGCTATCAGGTAGATTGATGAAAGGCCTACTACATGTGCTGCCAGGCCAAACTACGGACTGACAGGTTTGTCTTCCATGGCCAAGTCCTCATATTTAAGGGTTGTTTTTTTTTCTCTCTCAAAAGTTCTTACCTATTTCCCACAACAATCAAGAGGCAAGAGCCGCTGAAATTGATGGATTGTGCCTCTAATGCCATGACCTGATGCCATTATAGCTAGTGACACGTTGCACCTTAATGGTTGAACTCTTTATGTGCATGTGTGTAAAAGTGTGTGCGCATGTGCGTATCAGAGGACTGCAGGCAAGGGGAGGGAGGAAGAGACGCTAATTGAAATTCCTTCAGCCATGTCTGGCAGAGCCTTGGTGTCTGAGTGGCACATACACTCACGCACACACATATTCACACTGGCCCTGGCCCTAATAAAAGTGGGCTTTGCCATATGGAGGCCATGTGCAAGACTGGCCTCTCTGTGCTCAGTCTCAGTGTGTGTGTGTGTGTGTGTGTGTGTGTGTGTGTGTGTGTGTGTGTGTGTGTGTGTGTGTGTGTGTGTGTGT
>JBBMJY010000008.1:9492004-9505467 GCA_037833715.1 Toxotes lorentzi
GTGTGTGTGTGTGTGTGTGTGTGTGTGTGTGTGTGTGTGTGTGTGTGTGTGTGTGTGTGTGTGTGTGTGTGAGCAGAGGCTCGAAGGTTATTTGGCCAAAATGCTCCCAGACCTTTTCAGCACGAAGACTCTCCAGCTTTAGACAGCACAGAGAGGCACCTTGTTTCATTTTAGAGCTTTCTGTTCTCTGCCACAAATGCACGCACCTCCAATGTTACACACTTCGTGAGAGATGAATAGACACACACACACATTTGCATAAAGGTCAGATGAGGGTAAAAGGTCAGAGGAAAGAGTGAGACATGGGAAGTACTGTCATCTCTTTCCTAATGTTACAGAGGATTTTGTAACCTCCCACTCTAGGCCCTACGACACACACAGGCGACCTCTCTTGTCCATTACTTGAGCCATAGTTGGAACCAGACACCTGTCCTGTTCCATGTTCCAAGGTTGGATTTCAGGTATCAGGTTAAGTGGGTCAATAACCCCTCGCCCTTCTTTTTCCTAACCTCTCTGCACATGCTCAGATAGCAGGTGACCAGTATACATGTAGCGTATGTCGTATCCCCCATATATTCATGGCAGCTAAATGTAAATGTAAACCTCCCCCGCACAACGCATTAGTGTGGAGAAGAGAGGGCGCCTGGAGTTGAAAGGCAATTATGTCTGGTCTCTGATGAGAGAACAAACTCAGGCAGACAAAGCCATGTGATGTGGTGAAGCCATCCAGCCATCTGCAGGTACACAGGTAGATGATAGACAGCCGGCTCAAAGCCCTGCAGAACGTATTCTGTCTAGACACGCAAACAAACCAAAGCAAAAAGAAGTCCATACAGACAAGAGGAAGGCATTCGTTAGCTGATGAGACAAGAGCAAAAACAATGTTGAGCTGAAAATGCTTTGAAAGTGCTTTGAAGCACTTGAAATACACTTGAATTAGCCTGTTAAGCACTTGTCTCAGAGAGGGGCACTCCAGTGTAAAGATCAATCTGGAAAGATTGTTTTTCACCTGTCTGTTATTTGAAGGTATTTGAAACATGTTCTGCCCCCGCTCCCCCCCAAGATAGAGAGGAGACTCAAAGCCCTAAGTGTACTTTCCAGGCATGTTCATATATGTTACATAAGCCAGAACTGCTGTCTGATTCAGGCAGAATTTAATAAATAATTAATCACCTCTAATCGTATCAGCTACACATGTAATTGTCTTATGCTTATGAACTAGTTAAACCTTAAATAAACACTCCTTTTAAATGCATCTGAAGTATTAAGTTCTTGCCTTAAGGCCACAGTCACGGCAACAAAATGTGTCAACTCCACTGAAGGTAGTTTTTTTTTTTTTTTTAGGAATTTACTGGTGAATATAAGGATTGTTTTGAACATACTGAACATATGCCAGAGAAATTGACTATACTAGAGGAGTGATTTAATATGTTTATATGGATATTTTGATACTCTTGGCACATTTTTTTTGTTTTCCTGTCATTGCTGTTCACTACTAATTACTATGATTTTGAGATGACTACAGCTTCTTTCTTCCTTGAATGAGCAAACTAAAAAAAAAAACACATGCACATTTCAATGCTGTAAATGGCAAATATTTGAGACTCAAAAAATAGATTTTTAGTGGACTATTTCTGTATTGCATTTAGATTAATCTAAGTATGGCATAATCCAAGATCCTACACTTATTCTGTAAAATTATAATGCATGGCGTAAAGTTTGTCTTCACAGAACTTAGTACTAAGTACTAACACTACTGCTGCACAGCACACATTAGCCCCAGCAAAAAATCAGTGGTAAGCCCTACTGTGCCGATGTAGCTTAGTGTGTAATCTTCAGTCTTTTTTGTGACCATTGTAGTGAAGTGATGTATTTTGACAGTAATGTAAACACCTGCACTCCAGTCTCCCTTCAGTCTGAATTTGTTAGTGATGGTTGATTGATGATACAAGTTGTCATTTGTCCGTAATGACTGTGTTGCAAGTTTTTACAAGGCCTGCATCAGCACCTGCGATCATGTGCTCTAGCTCACTTTGATTTCACGCTGGGCCTCACAACAAAAAATGCATTTGCGGCATTAGAAGAAGCACTGCTATCAGTGATGGCACACACTTGCACAGACACATAAAACACACATGAACCTGCGGTTTTCAAAACCACAACAAACACTTACTCCAGGACTAATCCCATGTCTGTATGTAGTGTTTTCTCCTGTTTACACTCTCTGGTAATGATAGGGCCATTAGACATGAGACTTGGTCTCACATAAAAGGAGTCATCACTCTTCATCATCACAACGGTCTGCTGCCTATAATGAGGACAGTGTGGCAGGGCTTCCCCTCGTCTAGCTTCTGATGCCTCGACTCATGAATTCCTACAGCGGCTGTCCCTCACATGTCCTGACTGGAGGTAAATCCCACCTTACACCATCTCAGTAGTTCTCAGCTTGGGGTTTTGGACCCCGGCCACAAGGTAAATCTGAATGGTCTCATGATGATTAACAAGTTAGCAAAGCAGTAAGACACAAAATAATGTTTCGATAATGTCTTTTCAAAATCCATCAAATTGTAATTTTACTTGTAAAGAATAAGTCTGGTGATGATTTTCAGTATACTTTTTATTATTTCCACCAAATCCTGTGGAAAAAGACAAAACCAACAATGTACTAATCCAACTATTAGTACAGTAGTAGTATTGTTTGTGAAGCTAGAGCTTAATAGAGCTCATTCCTCTATGTCATAGAGCTCCATGGTTGCCCACCATCTTTAAAAACACAGACACATAAATGAGCATAAACACACAAATTGCTCAGATTTTAAAAATTATATATGAATGCACTATATTTGTGACCAGTTTATAAAGATTTACATCTTCAGCAGGGACGAATGAGCTTGGGGCTGAGTGCCCTAAACAAGATAGGAAAGTCATGAAGGTTAGAATAATGGATTATTTTCATGGGATTTGTTGACAATAACAGAGTTATAGAATATCCACAGTCACACCAAGGAGAAAATGGTATGAAGAGAGATTATTCCTTTAATATATGCGAATTTATGTAAGCAAGTGAAGGATAGGAAGCTGTTACAGATCAGCACGTTCTCTTACAGATATAACAGTGACATCTTTGTGGAAAAAGCCTTTGTGTTTCAAATGGTTTTTTCATATGGTGGCCAGTGCAATTGGCATGTTGACTTCTCTGTCATCAGCATCTGTCAGCTTTGGCTAAGTCACTCATATGGAGGCAATGAAACATAAATGACATTGTCTTCTCTCTGGGGCTGAGGGCTTTTCTCTCTGTCTCACACACACACACACACACACACACACACACACAAAGACACAATATCCTTTTACAGTGTGTAAAAAGTGTCTGCTGAGGCCAACTCCCTCATATGGAGGCAACAACACACAAAGATCTTTGATGTTTTGGATACAGACCCAACTGAGTCCACATGTTTCCCAAAGAGATGATTAATGGCTAATAGAACAGAAGGGGATTAATGGGAATCGCTGCAATACAGGTCATGAACTTTATACACAACAAACATGTTGTGTCACATTTGTTTATGTAGTGGTTTTGATTGTTGGTCTCGTCTGAGATGTGGATGAGTGATGAGGCAACATGGGAGCTTCCAGTGACAAAAAACAGTAGAGCTTGCATGTGTGTGTAACTCACATCACCGATGTGCTCTCTGCAAGGGGACTGCTCACTCAAAACAGCAATAGATTACCTTACATATGTAACTAATTTTCAGACAAAACAGTTACACAGCAATCCTTGTTAGAACTAATGGGTGACATTAATTATTATATAACCCTCAGAATCCTTGTTCATCTTCCGAGAAACTGTTTTTCTTTGTTCCCGAACTGTACTGCAGACAAACAGCACTGCTGCTAGAAATGTTTGGTTTTTAAATACAAGATTTGAAAGCAGTCAAAAGTTAAAAATCTCGTTTGAGTGTCATTAGAGTTTGTTGTTTTTGTTTTGTTTTGTGAGCAGTTTTGGCATCTGTAATTAAAGAAGAAAACCTTCACACAGTCTTTTGGCATTTTTGATTCAGGCTCATTCAGGCGGCTTGTGTGTATCAGTACCTATATAAGACTGAATCTGATATTTAAAGTTGTTGATAACAATAAATAGAAAAGAAGACGTTTATTTTTAGTTCACGTTCTTCTCAGTACACCCTAAGTGTGTCGCTCGCTTCTCGATATTGTTTGATCTATGACCTTTGCTACTAAAAAACATAACTGTACAGTACATTGTACAAAATGACATTACAAGATACCAAATGTATAGTATCTTCTGGCACTCACAAAAGCCACCTCTGACACACATTATGGAGAAACACTATACCGTTGCTTCAGTCCACATCAGCTCAACACATTCTGTTAAGATGTGGCAGGATAACAATAAAACAACACAGAGATTGGACTCAGTCAGCAGTGAATCTTTGATGTGATCTGTCACGCATCTGGTGTAAGTAAAGCATATCACGGGCAGACCAACAAGCCAGCTTTAGCTTTGCGTCTTTTTTAGCCATGTGGACTGACAGACCGAGACAGCTGAGCTGGCTACAAAATTAAAACTATGTCGTCAGAGACACATTAACCACCTGCCGCTGCTGTGGACAGGTCTTTTCCTCACCAACAAACTCTGAAGAAGTGGTTTCCTTCATTTCGTACTATAGCTGTTCTGGTTCTGTCATTTTCCAGCAGCTCGGCTGACTCAACTGGGACACTTGTGATCCTGCTTGCTGCTTTTCACACCTATAGCAGGCCTCTAGTGAAGGCCATATTTCCTGCAAATGTGCAAGCAAGCTGTGGATTGATGGGAAATGTACCACTGACTGAGGGCAGAAGAGGGAATGCACAAAAACTACACGTTTTATTCATGTTCACATGCTAATATAAATATATTTTATGAAAACAATACTCAAAGAATTCTGCTTCTTCAGCTGCATTATCAATGAGTACATCGACAGGAGCATTTTCAGATAAATGTCTCTCACTTTGGCTTGTTCTGGATCGTTGGTGTGGTTGGTGGAGCAGAAAAAGACTGAGAAGAAAACACATGATAACTGGACTTTCTCTCCTTTCCTGTCTCTCCGTGTGTCTTCCTATATCTGCACGTCTCAGCTTCTTTTTATTTTTAAGGTCTGTGACTTGACTTCCACTCACTGATGAATCTCTGTCATCTATTGACACACATATTTTGAACGTTACATGCACATTTCCAGATGACACATTTGGCTGCCATATTAACTAATTTTCTAAACTGTGAGTTTTTAATATTTGACAGGTTAATAATGAACGTTGATGAGTAACATTTGCTTGTCGAGAGACAATAAATGTTAGAAATAACATCATTGGAACCCTCAGCCGTTTCCCGCTGAGCCTAAAACAAACACACGTGATTCAATGACTACTCAACCTTTCACTGGTGGGGATTACAGTACTTTGTCCCGGGGGGTTGCTGGTTTGAAACCTCATTATATCCCGTCTGATTATGGATTTAATCCTGAACCTGACATAGACTGGTCCAGTGGACCGAGACAAGACATCCGCTGACTCAACAGGAGGGGACCTGGATCATGGCTGACTGAAGTTTCATCTTGAACCATTGTCTCGAATTCAGACATCGTTCACCTGTCAGAATGATAGACAGCCATGTTACTGATTAATTTACTCAGCATGACATATTTTAGCAAGAACGTGAAATTCTTTCAATATCATGATAATGTTTTACCACATTTAAAACAAACACAATACAACTGTTTACAAAATAAACCCAAAAACGGATGCCTAAAGGGTCTGCAGTGAACCCAAGTGTAACATTGGTAAATGAGGCATTCATGGAGGGAAGTTAAAGCAGAAAAGCAGAGGCTGCCTGAAAAGAAATCACTCAGGACCTTTCCTCCAGCACCACAAGGTTTCACATGCACACAAAATATGTCGACAGGATGTCTCATAGCAAACGACCATAATTTCTTCCTTAATGTTGGTCATGTGTGCAGTGACAGTCTAACAGCAGGGGCTGAATGCTTCAGTACTAGAACCTGCCTGAGTGCCAATTTCATGAAAGCTCCTCTGGGCCTTCTTGACATCGAGCATTGGGAGGCTGACCTTTCAAGAAAAACCACATTTGTCGTCTCTGAAAATGCCCTAAAAATTACACAATTACCTTTAAGTGAAAAAGCACTTCAGTGTTCATGGTAATTGTGACTCTTGTGCATCAGGAGCGAAGGATGAAGTGTTGTAAAGGAACATAGTCTGCAGAGGGTCAGCGAAATGTTGGGCTTGGATTTGGGAGTCAACTGTTTGCTTCTTGTTTGTCTCTAACAGTCAACAGTGATTTCTTGTAACTAAGATAGCGCTCATTCCCTGACTTTAGCCACGTCGTCATTATCGTGACCATGATGTCAAACGTCCCCCTGACCTCAACCAAGTACTTATTTTAACCCAAACCATGCTTTTTCCCTAACACTGGTGTTTAGTCACACTGCTTTTGTGTCTAACCCTAACCGGACTTTAACCATAGCGGTGGCAGATCAGAAAACCTTTTTTATTTTTGCAGCAGAGATTTGTAACGGTTTGGGAAGCAGTGGTAAATACAGGTGGCAGATTATAAAATGCTTCGATGTGGGGTTCTTATGGGCAGTTGCGATGCATTTTGTTATTTATTTAGAGGACCTTTTGACCATAATATGGATTTAGGCTTTTGTTCTTGTTCTGTGCTGCCTGGAGTTGCATGTTTTTTCAGTAACAGCGGTATGTTTGACTACTGAAGGGGAACATCTACCTTTTCACATGTTTACCACCAATGGTTGTCAATCATTAGTATTAAGGGACAGCGCCACCTGGCAAATTGGTTAGGGTTAGGGGAAGGGTTAGCATTGTTTCAGGTTTCCAGTACAGATCGGGCTATGACACCATCCAAATACTACTTTCCGTCTAACGACTTAGTAAAAAAAAAATAAGTGTCCTAGAAATGTGGTCCTAGGACTGTGGTCCTGAAACTCCTCCTCTACTGCAAGAACATGCTGCTTGTACCATAAACGGACACTGACATTGCATGACGTGCTTGGTTTTGATTTTTGAACTGCTTTTGCCCAAACATGTCAACAAGTCCTGGTAAAGGTTACTTCGTCTAATCCAACAGTTTAGGATTAGAGTTATATAATAAAACAGTATCCATGTCCAGTGTCTCTGGTTGTACTTTGTTTATCTTTGCTGTTGCTTTGGTGGGAATCAAAAATCCTCTTCACTTGTAAAAAATGAGATTGAAATTAAAGGGTGACGAATGATAGACTAGGAGCACATTTTGAGTGTGACTGCCATGTTATGCAGCTGCTCCCCATATGTTTTAATCTTAAAATGTGCTATTAGTTTAAAAAAAAAAAAGTGTCAAAGGCATATTTCAAATCAGCCTCAAAATTAGTCTTCATATATCCAATGGAAAAAGAGTTCCATTCGTTTTTTAGTTGGACTAATAATAACATAACACTTTTGCTTGGCCAGAGTGGAGTCCAATAAAGTATCTAACAGTTGAGCATGTAGGGATCTCCAGCAGCAGGTCATACCAGTTCGGTTAGCTCAGTAGGAAAGGGTGACCCACATTCTGTCTGTCTGTCTGTCTTTCTCATTGCCTGCATGTCTGTTTTTTTTAGTTTTTGGGGGGTGGGGGGAGGGTGGGGGGTTCCTGAGTATATTTGTCAGCCCCTTTCACAGTCTTTTCTTTCACTGTCTTTCATGCACATGCAAACACAAACACACATATGTACACATAACCACATATTCACTCTTTTCTCTTTTTCCTGAAAAGTTGCAATAATCTTCATTTCCTCAAATTGTTTGTTTATAAATGTATTATATCTACATCAATCAAAAACTCCAGTTCCTAGAATGCCCTTCTGTTCCACTGTTAACCCAGCAGATGCAGCGACCCTCGGAGTGGTAAATCTGTCAGTGTGTCTGACGTTATATATGTCTGTCCCACTCATCTAGCATATCCAGCCACTAGCGTGAAATCAAGAGTCTTCTTGATGTTGGGAGGCAAAATACTCAGCTTGTGATGGAAGGAAACTGTTTTTTTTTTTCTTTTCTTTTTCTTTTTTGACAACCACAAACTGGAACACTTTCATCATTACCCAGTTTATGATATCACTTTTAATTGAGATAAAAAAATTAAAAAAAACACCCAAATTTTGAAACATTTCAATTGATTATGTACTTAAACCCTTTAGTTTAGTTTATAAAAATAAGAATTATTCCAAAGAATGCTTGAAAAAAAAAAAAGATGGTGAGTGACAAATTAGGCAATGAGCTGAAGTTTTTCGGGATGTCAGCTTACAGGACAGTGTGTGTTGTGTGTTAGGAGGGGGAGTATTGAGAAGAGTGGGTGGGCTGTGATATATGCAACAAGGAATGATGCAATGAGAACAATTTGTCTGAGCGATAGAGACAAGTGCTGAAGTTCTTATCTAAAAAAGATGGAGAGAGAGGTGAAATGCAAAAAAAAAATATATCACCGCTAAGCTACATTAGGAGATAACCTCAAGTTGTTGCTCTTATTATCATTTCTTTTAATCATTATTTTCAGGGGTAGTTGCCGTCCAGTTCTGCAAAATTTGGGAGCCGAGATTAAACAATGTCTTCAGCATTTGATTTATTAAGTTTCGGCTTATTTGTACTGTCCAAGCAGTTTCTCGGCTGTTGCACCACTGCCGAGCTATGCCAGTTCTTCCTTTGTCACTCCTTTGCAGAGCAGAGAGATCTTGTAAAAGTCCAGCTGTGAAGACAAATTCCAGAGCTTCCAGGAAAAAATGCTATCAGACAGCATTAGCCCAAATAATGTTGTTGATTAATCATTTACTAACAGGCTCTGACGTCGCTTCATATGAGAGACATCCAAAGGCTAAGGCATTACTCACGGCGCCTGGTGTTTTTGGTCACACACTGATATACACACACACACACACAGACACACACGTGCAGCAGGAAAAGAACTGAAACATTCATGCTCACATGCACAAAAAACTGCTTAGAGCTCTTCAGTGTGTGCATACTGCTCTCAGGCTCCTTTGGCCTGTTACCTGACTGTAGCTCGCAGACCAAGTTTGGTTTGTAACTCAACCCTTCGCTCCTCCGAACATTTGACAAGCAAAGCTCCAGCAGGTGACAGAGATGGAGAGCAAGACGTGGATGAAAACCTGGTTTTAGGTGTGTTTTTTTTTTCTCCCAGCCAGATAAACAGTGATTAATTTAACTGATCAGAAACATATGGTTAAACTGCTGTAAGGCCCTGATGAGAACTGAATCTAAGGGCCAGATACTCTTGGTCTAATTCATTACTCTAAATACATGTAGATTCATTGCCTCTGCGACATCAGTGGATCAAAGCAATATCAGCAGATTGGATTACCGAACTTACGGTAATGATGATTGCTTTTTACAGCGAGACGGAGCGAAAGAGGCAAGGGGATATAAAAAAGAGAACTTGATATCTCTTTCTCAGTAATCCGTTGTGCGATGACAACATTATTTTCATGCTGTTGTCTCCCTCATTACTGTAAACCAGAACATATGTACGTGGTGTCGTTTGTTTGTGCTTGTAATTAAAGACCCGTCACTTAGAGACACTTAGGTCTCCCCAGGCCAAGACACACACAAAGAAAGACGTCTGTTCTATAATAAAACTAAATGAATCATTGTAATTATTGTCAGACGGGTGCTGGGAGGGAATACCTCAGAGGCCAACACTGTACTGTCATGTAAGCACGGGCATCACTTTAACTGAGAGGCTGAGTGCAGATGCAGAATATTGTGGACTCATGCGAGCAGTAATTATCCTCATAATATGATCTGTGCTCCAAGGAAGTCTCTAGATATTTGATGGCATACCTGCTAACATATCATTACAGGAGACAAATGGTTTAAACAGCGCTGAAATACTTTTTCAAAAATGGAAAAAGACACATGAGTGCTGCAGGCCAAGTTGATTCAGCTACAAATGATATTTTCATTTTCATTTTTTGGTGCTGCGGTTGGGTAAAATCCCTCAACGCCACCGCTGCAAAACCATCTGTCCAAGAGGAGAGTAATCAGTGTCAGGTGAAATAACATGGATGGACCATGAATCACTGGAAAAATTCGAATGTTGATTAAAAATCTGTATTGGAAATCTTAAGCAATGCGTTGGACAGCTCTTATAAGCGCCTCGAAGTCGGCTCTTAGAAAGTGTTGTGTCAGTGAACAGCGTTTGGCAGATGTCATTCAGTTTTTGATATTTTGGAAGGTATTTTTTTTTAGGGCCGCACAGTTTGAAGGTCATAACACCTGGAGTTATATGAGCCAAAGAAAAACCCTCACAGGGCTTTCAATTTATGTAGAGCACAAGGTGGTTCACATAAGCCTGAAAGTGTTTCATATTTTCTTCATGGACATAAATTACACCTGTTATTTTTCAGCCATACATTTTTTTTTTTTTTTTTTATATGCATTGCTTGTGTGGTTCAAATGGTTGTGATTCGAAAGGACATAAATGCTGAGCTCATCTTTTGTCCCAGTGTTGTTATTAAACTGCAATGTAATGACTGTAATCCTTTGGTACACAGTAGAGAACAACAGTGATTTTACAGGTTAGTCCCTCACTGGATGAGGTGCTAATTTACCCGGTAAGATTTTACAAATGGGTATTAAGAAGATCCATTCATTTTCTTCTTGTGTTCTTCTTTTCTTAAAAAATAAAATAAAATAGCAAGAGCATCTACAAAGCTCATTGTTTTGGTTTTATGGGCCATAACTTTACTGTTTTAGATCACCGGTCTCATCAGCATCATTTCCAAATGCAGCAGACAGCTGTTTTGAGCTAAAAACTTCTGTCCAGATAAGATTTGTGACTGGCTGGTTAACACGTTTGATCATTTAGCGGCCAAAGGGCACAATATTTCCCTGAGTTGGTGGAGACCAAGTATTGGTATTAACACAGCTGCAAATAAATGCTAATGTTGATCTGTGTCTGCTTGATGGTTTGCTAACAAGTCTGCCATAACTTCATTATAAGGTGTCAATATGTCAGTGTTGTGATCACAGCTTGTTTTTGCTGCCCCCAAGTGGCCAGAAAAATCAATTATTGCATGTTAAAGTATCAGAGACAAAAAAAAAACAAAAAACTCAGTAAGCAGAAGGAGCCATCCTTACAGTGTGTTATTATAAATGTATATTATTGAAACAGCATTTTATTGTTGAGATTTTGTAGGCTGATCATTCATTTTGTAGGAAAGAGATTAACCTGCAAAGAAACAGTAACTGCAGGGGAAAAAAGGAAAATGTGGTGGAGTCAAATTGTAAAATAAGATAAAATGGAAATAATCAAAAAAAGTACCTTAACACTGCACCTCAGTACAGTGCTTATGACAAGTCAAAGGAACATCATGGAGTAATCAGTAGAAAGTTAGAAACTTTTTTTTTTTTACTTTTGTGCATCTGCTTTTCTCTTCTGATTATTTTATTACAAGCCATTATTTCTCTAAGACGCGCTGTCACATTTTTCATCTCATTTTATGAAACCTAATAATTTCAGGGTGGGGGATTTCTGCCAAGAGCTTCTGAAAGAAATAAACAAATTCATACTTGCAAACTAGAGCAAAAATAATGAATGTAATAACAAAATGTACTGGAATAATTCATCAGGCTGCAGTGAGTTCTTCTGCCTCTGTGCCTTATAAAAGCATTATCAACAGCACGAACCCTTGCATCTCTGGTTTTTATGACTTTGATGTTTTACTGAAATTGGCACAGTAGTTGATGGGTTGAGAGAGATTTGTGACTCCTCCAAAACCCGTTAGATAAGTTGAAAGCCAAACATTCCTTTTTGTCTTAGTAGCTGTGAAGATGTCTGTTTAGAGTTGTGAGGTTTTCACCCGACAGCGGCGATATCAGAGAATGTGAATCCGTCTCCTTTAGCTCTGGAGTGTTTAGTCTGAGAGCTGGACTCCACCATCTGCTTTACAGCTGCCTGTTAGCAGGTCTAATTAGAACAATGATATAGCCCAATCATCTATGCTACATTAAGCTAACATCTAACACAACCATTCATGAGGGCTAAAAGCTCATGAGAGGTGCTTTTACTGTCAAAGAGGTTAAGGTTTATAACAGTTTGGTTGTTTAACTTATGACCAATGGGGAAAAAATGAGAGTATTGTTAATAGATGTTGATCCGATGATGCTCACACACATATGTGTGACATGTCTGAGGCTGTTCAAGTGTCTGCCAAGTCAAATTAGGTCTAAACTAGTGCTGAGACAGTTTAACCAGTTAATTGACTGATAGAAAGTTTTAGCTGTTTATTATCTATTAAGCAGCAATTCTAAGATTAGGTTTAGGTCCAGAAACAACTTGGTTAAGTTGTGGAAAAGACCATGGTTTGAGTTGAAATATGTACTTCATTAAGGTTGGAGGACCCTTGTCGTCATGGTTAATAATAAGAAGAAAATAAGAAATACAATAAGAAAACCTCACTAGTTAGCCATAAATCAAAGTATTGGACATTGAAATGTTGACTCATAATGGAGCTTAGAGGAAAATCAGGAATCACCAAAGTTATTGTGGGGGACGTCAGTGTCTGTACCAGGTTTCAGAGCAAACTATCTATTTGTTGTTGTGAGAAAAAGTTTGGGGATAACCGGTCAGTCAGTCTGATTCGTCCATTTGTGCTATTGGACTGGAATTTCTGTCTCCCAAGTGTTTAGATAGTGTTCAAAATAACTGATGTTCTCATTATCACTTTAACAAAAAGAAAGATGATGTTAAGAGCCATCTTTTTTTTCCCTCACCTACAACCTCTTTACTTTCAGTACGTTCTGCTCCTTTACTAAACCACCTCTTACTTCATTATTCCTTGTTCTTGTCTCCATCCTTCAATGAAACCATGACATCTTAACCAGTCTCATTTTCCTTAACAGTATCTTTTTCTTCAGGGTTTCTCAAAATGGTTGGTATAACCTCAGCACTAGCTTCCCCTGAGTTCTACCCTTTCCCAGCTCTTCCCCCAAAGCCCCCAACATCAGTTACTGTATCCTTTCTTCCTCCTCCTCCTCCTCCTCTTCCTCTTCATCCTCTCTCTCTCTCCCATGCCCCTCAGCCCTGACACCAGCCTCCCTTTGAAGTTCTCTTTTAAGAGCACAATTAACCCCCTCCTCCAGACACTGCACTCACTTCTCACCTTTTTAATAAGGCAGTCATAGACAAATGTCAGACCTCTTTTCTCTTTCTTTCTCTCAGTCTGTCACACACATACACACACTCTTAGATCTACAGGTCCTTACAACACGCCTGTAAATTCTTTGTCACTTGGCTGCAAACTCAGAGACCCCCTTCCTGTTTATACAGTATGTGTGTGTGTGTGTGTGTGTGTGTGTGTGTGTGTGTGTGTGTGTGTGTGTGTGTGTGTGTGTGTGTGTGT
>JBBMJY010000008.1:9505567-9522426 GCA_037833715.1 Toxotes lorentzi
GTGTGTGTGTGTGTGTGTGTGTGTGTGTGTGTGTGTGTGTGTGTGTGTGTGTGTGTGTGTGTGTGTGTTTGTGAGGGAGGGGGCCAATGAAAGAGAGACAGAGGTGGTTTCTGGACATTTGACTCAGTGTTAATGTAGCTTCCGGTGCTTTGATACAAAGTGAATCAGTGGTGACTGGGGGTGAAAAAAGCCATTTAAGCACTAGACCACCTAATTGTCGCTCAGCATGTGGTCTTGCGTGCACAATGTCCCTGTAGTTCAGTTCATCAACATGCACAAAAGTATGCGGACACCTAAACCTTCTTCTAAAACCACGGCCATTAACATGCTGCTACACCAGCCTCCTCCCCTCTGCGAAGGCTTTCCACAAGACTTTGAAAACTTGCTGCCGGGATTTGCTCCTTTTCAGGCACAAGCGCTCAACATCTTGAAAGGAAAGAGGTCATGTCCGTTCTCCCGTAATTCGCCCCCATACTGCCACGATATGCACATGCTCAGTGTCTCCTGTGCTGGCGGGATACATAGCCTCAGGCACCCAGAGTAATTTGGTACAGGTGAATCTGGCCTTTGTGACTCAGCCTGTATCACGGGGATGTTTTCTTCGTAATCCAGGCACCGAGCGCTGATGAATATCACGTGATAGCAGTAGACATAATGAAATGATAAACACTTTTCCGCTTTATCTTGTTTTTGCCTTTGTTCTTGTGTCTTCTGTTTGCCCGGGAGTGGGAAATAAAGCTGCTGTAGATGGTGAGAAGTCCAAAAAGCTCACTGACTCATAATGGGGAAGATTTTAGCAAGAAACCTAAATTAATATAAATACTTTAACGTAATTTTTTTTTTTTTTTAATTGGTTCATCAGGTTTCTGCAGCTTCTCAGGGTCCAGGTCAAGTTAAATGATTAATTATGCTACAAGGAATTACAGCTGTGAAGTACTGACAAAAAAACGTGATTTTAATGTCAGTAGAAAAGATTTTTGGCTTTTTTTTCTCCGTCATTCTTTGACCTGTATGACAAGAGCCGTATCGTTAGTGACATTGGGCACTGATAGCTGGGGATAAGGCCTGGCTGAAAGTTGCTGTACCAGTCTGTCCTGAAGGTTGAGTTGAGGTCAGAGCTCAATCCAGGTATTCAAACTATTATTCAAAAGATTTTCAATTAGAACTAAACTAACCTGAGAAACTAACCTGAGAAACAGCCCCAGTCCAAAAGTATGCAGAAAGGGGTGTCCCTATATTTTTTTTAGCATGTAATATATTCTTATCATCAGTCAGAAGTGTGCCACAGGGTCCAGAGGAGTGACTTGGGGCTAAGCCGGCTGAGTATTGGGTTAGATCGAGAGGATATTATGCAAACACAGACGTGCTGCCTTCCTATAATAACTTCCTCAGAAGCGACAGCAGCTCAGTGTTGAGCTATTTAAGACCAGCAATCCTTTGAGGAGGGAGGATTTTCCTTCCCCGCGTCTCTCTCTCTCCCTCTCCCTCCCTGTGTCTCTCTCTTTCTGTCATTAATAATATGATATTGTCCCATCTGTCGGGGGAGCCAGCATGGAGCACGTGTTTCCAGTTAGGCTCATCAGAACCTGATGTGGGGAGGCCGGAGTGAACGCGAGGGACTGAAACTGGGAAGCCTGACCTAGAGTGGGAACGGCGGCACAGGGCAAGGTAATTAAATCACAGGGTCTCCACCATTTCATTGCACAGGTATATGCTTCTGTGATATATGAAAAGTCTGTCTTGGAATGAAAAGGACTCAGGGGAAAGAGAGCTGGGAAAAATTATTCTGCAGCTCGTATAATAAATAGTCAGATAAAGTTGTTTTTCTGGCCTCTTTCCCGTGATTTAAAATTAATACACTGTACAAAACATTTTTCCCTCCCAGATTTTTTTGTTTAACAGCTTGCTGCCAAATGTTTATATCTACATAACTCTCATGATATACAAATGATCATATAATTATACTGTCTCATGTGATTGCTTTACAAAATCAAGTGTAGGTGCCTTGGGACACGACTAAGTCGACATCACTATTAACATATTTGTAAGATGCTATAATGTAAAACACAAACAAGAAAATAGCCTGATCAAAGGCCTTGTTCTGCCCACTGCTATAACCCCACCTCCAGACAGTATTGCTGCAATCATTCTGTGTTAAATCAGATGCAGAAATAAACATCTCTGGGGTTTGGATTTGTAGCCAAAAGTCTCTCGGATCAGGGATCTCATCCAACTATCCCACATCTACACAGAGGAAAACAGCACTTCTGGTCTGTGATGCAGCACATGATAATGTGTTATCGATTACAGGATGCATACGATCAATAAACGTGCAAAACAGAGGATCATTAAACAAGTGGTTTTCCTTACTTCTCTCCAAAGCTGAAGATGCCCTGAATCGTGTTTAAATTTTTATTAGTTCTTGTGTAGCTTCCTTTTTCAATCCACATGTACAGAAAGACACATGACAGATCTATTTGAATTCAAATTACCATAGCCATCGCTTTTACAACCATTCACAGTGCACTACTCGGGTGTGTTTCTGTGCAGGACTTTGCTGCTGAGCATCTCTGTGGTCTGCTGTGTTGTGGTCTTTCTGAGTCGTGAGTGTAACTGTATCTCAGTGACCTGGGTTACTGCCGCAGTCAGCGCTCTGATGTCAGGGAATGCATCAACGTGCCCAGAGGTGGTGTAGTGGTTGTAGGGGAATACCACTGAATTAAAAAAAAAAAATTACATCTGCTATCATCATGCTGTAGCACCATCAAATCTCTGTCTTTTTTTTTTTTCTTTTTTTTTTTTTTAGGAACTCATGTCAGATTTTCTCCCAAAGCGAGAAACCAGAGAGCCGAGGCTGTAATCTGCGACGTCATCCTGGTTTGCTGCCCGGAGTGACAATCAAAATGAGAGTGAATTTTGTAAAAAAAAAAAAAAAAAAAATTGTGATCTTTCAGATGTTAGATTTGAATCATAAAATGTACATTTTCCTGGAGGAAATGTTCCGGCGTACTATTACAGTCCACCTTTTCCAACATCTAAAATTGATTCTCTATGGACCTGTGTACTGGTCACAGACTCTTTATCTTTTCAGATCATGAGGGACAGCGGTAAATGTTCACATGCAGGATATGGAGTCAACAGTCCTAGAAATATTATATTGTAATGGTGTAATTCAGAGGAGCTCCCTGGCTACAGGAACAATCCTCATAGTTAAGATCAAATCAGGCCAGACCCTCTCTTCTGTCTCTCTTATCCTTCTCATCATTTTTCTTCAGTAAAGCTTCGTGGGCTTCTACCAAGAGCCAAATGTAGATTACTCACTAACATCTTTGCATTAATATCATCTTTTATCCATTAGAATTTGGTTCAAAGACCATCGTAAGATGGCTTGAGGAAATGCAACCCGTAGATTTTGAATCATTTTCGATTCGGTTTGCTTCAGAGAGAAGAACTTTTAAATGTTCTCCATCAAAGAGCAGCCTTGTAGTAGAATTAAAACCTTGTTTTGCACCAAAAAAACAAAAAAACAAAAATGTGTCTATGAAGTTTGGGCCAGTGCCGTGATTCAAAGCAAAAGCAAAAAAAAAAACAAAAACAAACAAAAAAAAAAAACGAAAACAGCCATGTTGTAATTTAGTAACACACTTAAAATAGTTTGTGTTTTCTTTTCTGCATATACTACACATTTGATTGTGTGTTTGCCTATTTTTTTTTATGTGTGTATGCGCATGCTTTCATGTGCATGAATGTGTGTGAGTATGTTTGTGGGCCACAGTAGGCTGCAGGCGAGGTTACATCTTGGAGCAATTAAGCTGCATGCGTCTCTTACGCCCCTCCATTCGTCTACTGCAGGGTCTTGTTTCAAGGCCAGCCTGCATTAGACAAACTGAGAACATTTGACGGCTTGGTGGCTGGAGCTAAATGGGCGAACACATCAACACACATCAGTTAATTGCTTGACAATAAAATGTGGTTGTATTAGATGGAACATGAGCATGTTAACAATGTTGACAAACCATAGAGATGTGCAACAGAGGGAATGGGTGAAAAGGAAGAGAGAGAGAGAGAGAGAGAGAGAGAGAGGAGGAGGAGGAGGAGGTGGAAGGACAGCAAAAGAGAGGAAAAGGGGATAGAGAGAGAGGTGGAGTGAGAGATGAGGTGAAAGATGTAATGTGATGACAGTCGCTGAAAAATATGGACCAGAAATGAAAACAAGAATTTAACTTGCGTATGTGTCAAACATGTTTTATTTTATTCCTCCACAGTGTTCATTACATCAGACCTCCCATCAAAATACATATGTAAACACCCCTGTGGCCTCAGCATTCTGCCAAGGAGAGAGCCACACACCGGTGAGAATCACTCTCTTTTTCTTCCTTCGAGTTCCCCAATGACAACATGACTGAGACCATGCAAGTAGTTATCGTGGCAGAGATTACTGGCATACCAAAACCTTCCCCTGTTTATAGGAGCCTGGATGCCAAAAGCCAATTGCCCCTAGCATTGCTGAGAGGCACTTAGCACAGCTAAATATCACAATATAATTATTTTCAACTGTAGGTCCAAAGATAATCAATAAACAAATAAAAGATGTAGATGCAGAATGGAACAAATTTTGTTTATGGAGACTGTGAGTACACTGAGAATACTCTATTTGGCTTTGTAGGAAATTAGTATGTGGATAGCGCTACACTGCCCCTAGAAGGCTGTGGTAAGAGATTCCGTTATATATATTACATATATGTTTGATAAACTGACAGTATTGAATTAGATTTAATAGAATCAGATATTTCACTCTTTTTAATAATTGAGATTCTTGGTAAATGTAGGTTAGGTGTCGTGTTACGTAAACCTTTGTGGTTATGGATGAGCCTCATTGATGCACCATGAGCTGCACTTCACTGGCCAAAAGTATGTGGACATCCAAACATCACACCCATATGTGATTGTTCATATCTCTCACTGAAAAGCATGGGTTCTGCTAACAGTCACTGCTTTTCCGGGAAGGCTTTTCACAACTGGCTGCAGGGATTTGCTTATGTTTTAATCCCAAGAGCATTTAGTGAGGTCAGGCGCTGATGTTGGGCATTAAGGCCTGGCTCCGTGGGCGGCATCAGAGTTTTTTTTTTCCTTGCTGGGGCCAGTTTTGGGTTTAATTATTTATAGGTGGGTCGATGGAATTTGTTGTAAATACACGAATAAATGAGGCCAGGTGCAGACATGTAGTATTTGAATGCCAGGCTCAAATATCATGTGGCTGCTACAAAACTTTAGAATGATAATAATGTTCAGCACTCTGATAGGACTGGTAGATAGGACCCAAGTGCTGACAGAGGACAGGCAGATGCGGAAATAGACAACAGTCAACAATGGAGAAATCAGAAAACTGAGTGGAAAAAACTACTGACGGAATAATAGAGAAGCTACACAGCTCACAGCTCGATGAAAACAATACAGACAGACAGACAGGAAATGCCTACAAAAAGCTGCAAACCTGCAGAACACTGGACATGTTTTGGTGTGGTTATAGCCCCATCTAGTCCCACCCTTGCACTTGCAGTGAATGTTTCAATTTATTCCACGGATTAAAAGTATACACAATGCAGACGGGGGATCTTTAAACCTTTGGCCGTATAGTGTAAGTTTTAACACCTGAGCATGCTAAGCTTTTATGTATCCTGACTTTTAAAATGTTAGCTGACAATGACATGCTGTGCGAATTTACACACAGTCCCTGATGAATCCACCTTCCCACCAGAGAATGTTTTCTTCTCAGACATGACACGTGTAGCTGTGTGCTCATATTATGTACAGATGACAATCTGTAAATTTGACTTGGTGGGTAGAGAATGTAAACCATCGGGGTGATGTTCTTTAATAGTCTGTTTGATACTACATTTTATTGTGGGTACAACTAACCACAGTTTGATCAGTCGCAGGGCAGAGTTCAGCTGCAGCACAGATATATTGAAGGTTGTTACCAGGAAGAAGAAACTCTCAGCTGTCAAAGTTTCAAATTCGGGTCGGGTACTTCCAAAAAATGCACCACAGATAGCTAAAATAGTCCCAGTCCAGATGTGTTTATTACCAACTAAAAATATTCAGAAATTTCTTTACCAGTACAACAAGAACAAGAAGATACAAGTACCAGCACTTATGCAGATAACATAGCACCATAACACCTGCTCGCTGAGAGTGTGCATGCAGCCTATGACGCACATTAGTGAGAAGCCATTCAACAATATTTACTAAGCACACAAACCTTGATTAGTAGGAAATACACAGTATAAACACATAGTCAGCAAAGACACGGATAGAAAATTTAAAAAATGTTATAAAAGTGGTGAGTTGGCAGCTGAAACTGCACTACTTTATTGCTGCCATGCTTAATCAGTAGTGAGCCACGGCAGTCAAGAAAACTACCCAGAAAAGTGACCTCTTCATCAGCGGCTTCCTCTCCTCCCCCCTCTTTCTGTCTTCAGCCCGTTCCCCTCATACTTCTGGCAGCTGACACAGGTTTGTATGCTACTTCAGAAGAGTCTCTAAGTCGCAGATTAGTCATCCTTCCAGTGATTCAGTATATACACTTGTCCCACTCTCCTGATCTGCTACTCTTGCTTCTCCATGTTTTTTCTTTTGGCCACAGCCTCCTCTCATTTCCTCCCCGAATGGGCTCCTTCAGCCGCAGTCTTCCTCTCCTGGGTTTTGACCTTCTGTTATGACTTCTTCACGTCGTCTAAACTCTGTCTCTACTCTTCATTTCTGATCTCTTTTTTCTCGATAGAGAATTATCTGCTATCCTCCAAAATCTGTATAATTCAAAATGAAAAATCAGTTCGCTTACCTGTTTATTTGCATTCATGTATTTGTATTAAAATATGTCTTTCTTTGTCTTTTTCAGGGAGAGACTCCTGTTGTAACTTATCTGTGCCCTGGGGGTTCCTCAGGGTTACGTTCCGAGTCCCTTCTCCATTCCGATCTTATGGGCTGAAGCCATTAACCTCTTAGACGTCACTGTCTCTGTGGTGAGTCATTATTACAAAGGCTCTATTTTAAATTCTAGTCCAGAACACCAAGTGTTCAAACATAAGATACATAAGATATATCATGCTAGATTACAGAGAAGTCTCTCATTATATGCAATATATTTACAATTTGATTTGATTTTAGTCAGTAGTATTTTTGCTTGAAAAATTATTTAAACTGTTGATGGATTTTCAAAATTGTTGGCAGTTAATTTTGGGATTCTGTGTGGAATAATAGTTTTATCTAACTTTAAAGCCTCTCAAGGAAGTTGGATATTGAAAGCAAAAAAGAAAAGCTAGTTTAATCTCCGAGACACAGAAATTACTTAAAGAAAAAAAGAAAAATCTATTTGAACGTCCTCAACGCATAACTTCAAATTGAACATTTCAGTTTTAGCCGAGCAGAGTTCATCCTGCCACTCACAGACTCCAGACTTTGAGACTGTACTGCGGCCCAGGATGCTTGACAAATATGGGCCCTAGCTGGATTAGGATCACAGCACTAAATCTCTCTCTACTAACCCCCAAGGCCCGAGGGCAGAACGTGTGGGAAAGCAAGATTGACAGGAAGTTGTCGTGTAAAGGCAGAGGTGTGTGTGTATATGCTTGTGTGTGTGTGTGTGTGTGTGTGTGTGTGCGTGCGTGCGTATGGGTAATGTGTGTGTTTGCCCAGCGGGCAGAACACAGGGCCAGGGCAGGAAACAAAGTGGTTGTGCCACCGGTTAGAGGAAACAGAACAGCAGATAAATTACCCAAAGTCAGGTTGGCAGGACTTCTGAAAGCCAAAGAGTGGACACTGAGGGAGGACAGAGTGTTGACACGGAGGAAGGTGTGCCTAACTCAACAGGAAAATAAACAATATATTTGATATGTTTTAATTTGCCCAGTATTATTACAAAACTCCTGAGTGTATATTTTACTCTGATTCTGGAGGATGTTACAGTAAATGCATGTATGCAGAGAATAAGAACAGAGATGGGACATTATATTTATTATATAAAGTGTATGTACATATATAAATGTATGCATGGCAAATGTAACTCTACTGGAGGAATTTAACACCATTCTTCCAAAAGATATTCCCTCATTTAGTGTTTTGATGATGCAGTCCATTTTCTCCCATTCTGGTCTGTGACTGTGAAGGCAACAGTAAATGATTCAAATCAGTTTATGATCAAACTGTTTAGTTTCATATGTCATTTATTCAGCCTTTTCCTTGTCACCCATCTATTAGCCTTTCGTGACCAAGAGTCGCCCTGTGGGAGAGAGATGAGATCCAATTTTGGTAAAGGTTGCCATCTAATGGTCATTTATTGCTTGTGTGGTTTCATCCAGTTCTTGGCCATTACCAAACACTTCCCTCAAGTTAAGTTTATGACTCTCAAATGAAAAAAGAGAGTTTGTGGCCCAGTTTTGGCTAACGAAGAAACAGCTGCGGTTTAATGAAACAGAACATTTAATAGGCTTATAAACAATCCCTGTCTGGCATATGTCCCTGAGTCAAATGCTGCATTCTGTTTATCCAGAGGAAAAAGATCTTAAGTTGCACAGGTGAGAGCTGGCATTCTTCCTCTGGCTTCTGAGGATGGCAGATTCAAAAATAACCAGGAGGAAAACTGAGAGTTTGAGCTGTGTGATCTGGGAGTGTGTCCCATTGTGTGTTGTACTGGACATAAAATGGTGATTTAAGTGGCAAACTTCTGAAATACTCTGGTGTATATGTGTAACAGTTGTTTACTTCTGTCAAAGCCTGGGTCAAAAGCCTGGGGAAGATGGTGCTGTTAGTGTGTTGTTTAAAAATGTATATGTGGCTTTCTGAATCTGGTTTATATTTATCTGTGGTAGTTTGTAACCACTGTGAGCTGAGCACAGTGTTGTTGTATGCAACACATAATCATAAAAATGGAATATTACCTTCCTTACAATAATCAGGTAATTTTCACACACCTTGATATGTAGGAGATGGAAAACATAAAACATAGACTCACAATGTTGCAATATCTTGAAAATTTATTAATGTGGGCAAAAAAGCAATTGGCAAAAGCATTTTTTTTTCATGTTACTACAAAACAGTTGTCTCTTTCTTTTCCCTTTTTTTGTACAAAACATTTCAGTCAAGGCCTGGAGAGAGAGAAAGATGTTTCCTAAACATGCAAAGACTCTACTAACAATCTCAGTCAGGTGTAAATTATATTCAGTTAAAAAAAATGTTCCCTGGGTGAGAAACGAGGGAGGGAGCGAGCTCCAGTCAGTCAGATCCAGATTCATTTCATCTCACTCTAGTTAAGCAGTGTTTGGTAGAAAGGTGACGTCTAAGGGTGTGTGGCTCTAAGTACAGGACTAAGGCAAAGGAGTGTAATGTGAAAACAGTTCAGAAGCCTCTAGACATGCTCAAAGAAATGCATTTGAAACGTATTTGCAAACACTGTACAGCCCGTACCTATAATGGAATACTGAAAGAGATTGCTAAAAAACTGTAAAAATGTATAAGATGAGGAAGTGTGATGAAATTAGCTTGAGATTTATTGATATTGACGGTAATTCATTCTGCAAAAATGCAAAAATACTGTCGGATTATTAAATGCAGGCACGTGACACAAAACAGATCAAATGTTTTATGCTAAACTCAACATTTTGCTTTCAGCCAACACATTGTACATGCTTTTCAAGTAAGAAAAGACCAAAACACTTTAGAACAAAGTGGAAGATTAGACAAGAGAGAAGGAAATGTAGAAAGTAAAACTTTCCTCTGAGTCGTTAAGACAAAAATATTGAGCCCATACTGTTAGGTATTGTTTCTTTTGATTACAGTAAACAATTACACTAAACCCCTTATATGTAAAATATGAATACGAACAGGAAAATAAAACTAATTCAGGTGTCACTAGATCAAATAGTGCGTTGTTATATTAGAGGAAAAAGCTTCTCATTCACACGAAACACACATAGACACAAAACAAGGCCATCAAAAATACAGCTATCAAAACTCTTCATTTAAGTACAGTAACTTAGAAAACATGACAAAATAATACGGTTCTGTTAAAATACATTTTTATAAATTTTTGTGCTAATAGGAAAATAGCAATAAAAACAGTATCATGCTTTTCTTCATAGAAGTGTGGCCAAAAAACATCTCTTGTGTGATTTAGGCTGGCGCTGAGAAAAGTCCCATGCATTGTTATCAGGGGCACAAAATAATTTAGATGGTATCAGGAAATTGTGGACAACCATGAAACATTTAGACAAGTAAAATAAAAGTAACACTGTATCGTAAAATAGATACTAACAACAGCAGCGCCAACTGAGTCGTCTCTTTTTCTAAGCGAACGCTGTAACAGAAACAAACCGCATCAAACTCGAACTGATGAGCGCGCAGGCAACTGCACATTTTCAGTGTAGTGTTTTTACGTGCACATATTATACGTTTGGCTGGTACACAGGAGATAACCACCATTTAAATGGTCAGTTGGCTGATGTACAGTATGTGTATGCTGGGCTGCGGTTTCCCAAAAACATCTTCAATCAGAAGATTGATGACCTTTAGATCTTTATGGGTCAAAATGACAAAAGCAAAAGCAATGAACATATGACTGTAAACCTGTTCCTCATTTACAAATACTCAAGGTTTATCCAGAGGCACCATGTGTTGGCCTTGCTTGTAATCGGCACAAGAAAGGTGTGTGCAGCTGACAGCAGCAGTTCACCTTAACTTCACGTCACAACATGCTTTTGGGAAACCAGGCCCTGTGTGTCTCAGCAGGCTTCCTTGGCTTGGCTTGGCATTTTACACATCATCAGGATCTGCTTCAAGGCTTTTTGGACATCCTCATCCATCTGGCCCTGAGGGCACACAGCACAGGTTCAGTTCACTTGACTAACTAAAAATAAAATGCACGAGTCCACTACTTATTTCAGTTTACAGTGAGTGAAGCTCAGTGTGATGTGATTTATAGGACCAGATCCCCCAACAGCCCTCACTTTGGACAGTTGGATATTCCAAAACTATCTGCATGGCTAGATACCACAACTAGTAAATGAGAATTTTTTTTTTTTTTTTCATAATTTGGGTGAACTGTTCCTTTAATATTTCAGTTGCAAACTTAACTTGCAAGCTTTAGACAAAGTAATGGATGAATTTACCTGGACAGCATAGAGAAGGTGCATCCTGTAGACTGACACTATGTCATGGTGCTGCTTCTTTGACTCCTACAAAGAAAACGTGAGTTAAATACAAATGTTTACAGCAAAGTATACTAAAGGTAGCATTCAGGAATCACATGTGAGTATTCAGAGTACACTCTCTTGGGTCTAAAAATGAGAATTAATATGTCTTCTACTTTGAACTAGATTGAAAACAAGCATACAGCTAGCTGGTACTGCAGTTGTTTGATTTGTTGCTGCATCGTCTCCAGCTGCTGGTTTTGCTGCTGTCTCTTGGAGGGGGAACCAGAGCTGTAAGAGAGCTGTGATAGGCTGTTTAAGGCGTCCTTTAGCTTCCCCACCTCCCGTGACAGGTCATCTATCTGAGGGGGGAAAAACAGATTCATTTTAAGTTTCTAAAATGGTATGATAATAGACAACATTATAACATTTATATCTCAGGTTCAGTAAGTGAACTGTCAGACAGGCATCACTAAACTGTGAAGTACTACCACAGTGATTACCACTAACCCTCTTGTTCTTTTCTCTCTCAGAGGCAACGTGGTTCTCCACCAGCTGTTTGAGCTGACACACAGCATCCTGGGACTCAGCCAGCCTGGTGGACAGCGTCTGATTCTCCTTCTCCCTCGACATCACCAGCTCCTGCAGGGCTTCCCGCTCTGCACGATTCTCCCGTGCCTGATGGACGGATAACAGTGTATTTAGGGACATATGAGGAAATACATGGAATTAGTGATATAAAGAAAGATTATTAATATTCATTAATGTTTTTTCCCATCTTGGCTTTCCCCCCTAGGTTCCTCTTTCTTCTCACCTTTTGCCAAGCATCCGCAGCCTCCAGAGCCATCTCATCCTGCTTCCTAAGGGCCTCCTGAAGCAGCTGCGTCAAGTGGTTCACCTCACCCTCCAGTTGCTCTCGCACAGTCTCATGCTCCAGATGGGACACTGAATCATCTGGAGTAACATCTTTTTCTGCTGTCAGTCTTTTGATGAAATCAGCACCAGAACCACATGGTGACACACACACACACACACACCCACACACACACACAAACAACTAGTACTGGAGCGCATTTTTTTTCTAGCATACAAAAAAAAAATATCAAGGCTATACAGACTGTAAAGTAGTAGTTTGATAAGACCAGGATCCACCTGTAGGCTTTGATGAAAGCAGCAAAAGCAGCATCTGACACCACATGTGAAATCTTATCAGTTTTCTCTCCTCACCTGTTCTGAAGAGCTTCCACCTGCAAGCTCTTCTGGTGTAGCTGCTCTTTCAGGGCTTCTGTCTGGCTTTCCAACTCTTTGATAGCATTTCCCAGGGACGACATCACCTGTGTGTGATCAGCGAGGGCCACAGAGCTCTGTGCCTGAGCTTCTGCCTCCTGCCTCAACACTGAAATCTCCTCCTGGGCAGCAGAGTTCTTCTTCTCTGTGTCAGCCAGCAAACTCTGCAGCTCCTCCACCCTGCTGTTTAGCACCTGGACTTGCTGCTGCTGTTGTTCAGAAGAAGGACATGGCGGCTCGCTGCTCTCAGCTCGGGCCTCAGCCAGCTGTTTCTGAGCAGCACTTAGCAGACTCTTGGTTTCACTGTAGGAGTGTGAGAGTTCCAGCAGGCGGCGCTGCAGCCCAGCAATTACGTCGTTCAGCTCAGCCTTCATTTCTTCAAAGTCTTTGGCTGCAGCTTCAACAGGCACTGTACCCCTCAGAGCCTCCTAAACAACAGGAGAGAATAAAATGAAATTATACTTTTTTTTAATGAATGAATGAAATAAAAGGAAAGATGAAAATTTACAGTGGAAAAAGTAATTGAATTAGGGAGTAGGTAAAAAAAAAAGTAATCTTCAAGAAGAAGAGGCGCATGTCTACCTGGAGCATCCTAATCTCCTCCTGTGCCTCCTTGTGCAGCTCCTCAATCTGTGCAGTCCTCTGTTCTTTCTCCTTTATGCTCCGTCTTTCTTCTTCTGCCCTCCTCAGAGCCTCCTCTAGCAGTCTGATTTGTTGAGCTGCTTTTTCTTTCTCAGTTCCCACCTGGAGGAGCTGGGCCTTCAGCTGTTTTACTTCATGTTCAAGTGTGGATGATATATGTCTCCGGACCTCCTCTTTCTCCATTAGCTCACCTTCTTCTCTTCCCATCTGTGCTCTCAGCTCCTCCACTTCCTCCAAAGCTTGGTGGTACCTCTCCTGAGTGTCTGTCAGCTTTGCCTGCAGCTCTGCTAGACTCCCCATCAACTCTTCCTCTCTTCCCTTGTCACTCGTTCCTTCGTCCTCCTCTCTTTCTCTGCCTTTCTCAGGTTTCAGCTGAGCGTGAAGTGAGCGGTTTTCCTTCCTGGTTTCGAGCAGTTTTATCTGAACGCTCTCAAGTGCCTGTCTCAGCAGTCTGATCTCCTCTTTGTTCCCTCCTCTTCCTCCCTCACTCTCTTCCTCCTCCCCTCTGACAGAAACACCTAGTGAACCATCTTCCCTTTCTACTCGGGCAATGGAAGGGACTGGTGTCTGTGACTCAAACTCATCCTGAGTGGAGTGGAAGGAGGAGTTGGAGGCCATGCTGTTTGGACGACTGGTCTCCTTCAAGTCCTCGTTTCCTTGGAGTGATGGTTGTTTCTGTGAGGTGAGAAGGGATAGACTAATAATATAAAACCATTTTTTGACAGATAAAATCATGTACCTGGGGTTTTGGACTGATAGTCAAATTAAACAAGCTACCTAAATAAATCAGTGGCGCTGAGAGAAGTTTTATTGACAGGAAGCTTAATCAAATAAATAATTATGTTCTTTTTCTCTCGATTATCAGGTTAATTGACAATGAAAATAAATGAATACAGTGTCCAATAAGTCTTTTAATGTACATATGAGCACATGACTACTGTTTTTTTTTTTTGTTTGTTTGTTTTTTCCTTAAAATTTTCTTTTGAATTTGTTATTATTACTATTTAATAACTACACTATTTGTATATGGCATTGTTATATCCAAATAAAAACAGTATTCATGTGTCTAAAGGGGTTACATACCTTAAGTTTGCTTGCAAGCTGCTGGTTCTCCAAAGTAAGAGCAGTTATCTTGCCTTGCAGAGCAGAAACCAGGGCTGCAGATGCCGTAAAATTCTGCTCGACCTGTCAACACATACAACGCACACATATTACATGCAGAGGCACACGGGGAGGCATCAAAGCAATGTTATGGACCACTAGCTACCTGCTGAAAAACAAAACGAGTTGTGACACGCCGAAAGCTTAGGTTAGACCTCCTTAAAGAATGCTAAGGTGAAAAAGTTCAGCAGCTGTCTTGTCAAGAGTATAGTAAACTTGAACTCTGAGTATTAAACTTAGAGAAACAGAGTTGATTTAAGATTTTAACAACCAGAAAAACGTCTAGTGCACTTGTGACACAGAGAAAAAACTGAATTAAAAGTTCAAACAGCCACCATGGGAAATGTCTGGATATATCCAACTCAAAAGTTTTCAAATACTTTTCATCCAGTTGGGAAAAAACTTTTTAGTCAGATTGGATAGATTATCCATTTGCAATATGTTTATACACCAATAAATATATTCACTGTATGTGCTGTACTCTATAGCTGTGTTTTAATGTTCTGCTTTTCAAACTAAGAGTCTGACGTCATTTACTTCCAAGTCTGCTGTTCTTGTCATCACATGTGTTTTAAAATCTGCTCATAAGTAATGTAAGCACGTCACTATTCATTAATCACCTTTGTATCCGGCTCAGAACCAGTCACCGTCTGCTCCACTGTCTGCTTCAGGTCTTCGATCGTTTCCAGCAACATGTTTCTCTCCTCATGGAGTTTCTCAACCTCCTCTCTCAGCGCCGTTCCTCTAACCTCATCCTCCTTTGAAATGAGAAAGGGGGAGGAGAGAGGGGTGAGGGGTGGCGGGAAAGAGGAAGGGGAGGGGAGACGAGCACAACATGGGCAATGAGAAGGAAAAGAAAGTGAAGGAGAGAGAAGGAGGAGAAAATAAAGTGACCTACTTTACTGTACCATATTTAATTGTGTACTTTAACATTCTCAATTCTCTTAAGTTTGGGTTTTAGTGAACATTTTGTTCAATGTATTAAGTAACTGTACATTTATTCACCTTGTTTGTCTTCCTTTTTTAATTTTATACATCTGGTTGTTCCAAGAACAATACATACCAGTCTGAAGGAGGCAGGTTATTGCTGAAACATCAGCTGATAGAATAAAGTCTGCACATCTGTCATTTTTAAATGCTCCTGTTTCATTTATGTTGTTAGATTTTTTTAATGTTGATTGCTGTTAATATTACCATGTAGTTGAATCTCTTGGGAGTGTCACTTTTGCCAGATACAGGGGTCCCAATGGAGGTAACGAGTGAAGGAGAGGAGGGTCCAGAGCTCTGAAGAAGGATGAGGTTGAATTTGATTAGTTTTCAAATTAGTTTTCCTCATGTTCTCGACAGATTAAGTCTTGAGCTGCTCTAAAAAACAGTTTGTTAGCAGTGGTAAAAACCAATGAGTGCATTATGTTTTGAATCGGTTGGTACAGAAACATAATCTAATAAAGAGGGGCAAAAAAAGTAAGATTAAAAATGTCTGTATTCTGTTAAAACCATTAAGTGACAGAATTCTGTGATTATTGCTCTAGATCTTTACATGAACTACATTTTATATCATAATCTCTGGAAAACAAGACAGATTAGTATAAAAATTAAATGAACATACTAGATAAATAAAATACTAAATAAACTGATTTCCGGTGAGAAAAGACTGAGAGAACAATAATCTTACAGGTAAAATGTAAACAGACAAACAGAAGTCAGACTACTTATTTTCTGAATATACTGCAGACATGCATTAATTTAAAGAGTGGCACACTGATACAAGCAGGCAGATACACAGGGAGACATGCGTTTACCTGCAGTGGGCTAATAGGAGGCGGAGGTGCTTTTCGTTTTTTGGGAGTTGTGATCCGTTCATCACTTAGCTTAGCTACTTGATCATGCTGAAGAGCCAGCAAAGGAGACAGAGAAGAAAGGCAACGAAAAGAGAGAAAGAGAAAGGTGGGATTCAGTGCTGGTTAGTAAAAGGATTGTCAATCAATGAGTGCTATATTAAGACTGACGTTTTGTTTTCCCAAAAATGGCAACTAAAAGCTTTTTTACAAGCTGATAAATTTAATATTGACACATTACTGATACTACTACTACTGTCCATGGGTTCCATGAGCTACACAACAGAAATATATAGACAAAATTAGATTTGTCTGCTCATTTCTAGCTCTTCCTCAACAATTACATTAGTACTAGAACCCATTTGGACTCTTTGTTGTTTTGTAATTTGTTATTATTCATTGATTGGTTTTGTAAGCTATTTTTACTTTTTTACTTTGATTGCCTGTAACAGGATCTCAAAAGAAAAGTATTTAAAGTCTTACCTGAGGACTTCTAGGAGACTTTGTGTCTGTCAGAGGAGATTGGAACAACATCAGAAACAGTTGGCAAGAAGGAAGGTCAAGGAAGTCAAAAAGGAACTTAAGCCTTTTCTTTAAACAGTTTACACTTTTATATATCAGGCAACATCTCATTCATAGAAAATGGCAAACGCAGTACATGTAAACAAAAACAATAACATGAGAACTCCTCCAGATGGCAGCGTTGACTGTGTTGAAACCAGAGCAGAGGGAGTCTTTACCACCA
>JBBMJY010000008.1:9545309-9555425 GCA_037833715.1 Toxotes lorentzi
TGTGTGTGTGTGTGTGTGTGTGTGTGTGTGTGTGTGTGTGTGTGTGTGTGTGTGTGTGTGTGTGTGTGTGTGAAAGCCTTGAGTAATCCCGCTTAGTCTAGCAGCTGGGGGAGCAGGTTTAAGTAGTGACAGTATGAAGGGCCGTGTGAAGGATTTAATACCAGAACCACTGTCAACAATAGAATACACAGATAACCTACAAAGACTGGGTATGTGTGAGTATGTGTTTGCATGTATGTGCACAACAGCACAGCCACTAAGTAATGTGCTTGGGGAATGTAGTAAGGGGCTGAGAGTAAGATAATAGTCTAAGCAAATTAACTAATTTAAAGCAGCTCTGTTCACACAGCAGGGACTGAGTCGTTGTGGTCTCAGAGGGTCGAGACACACTACGAGATTTAATTAAGATTTCTCTAATTACGCAACCGTTCCCAAACCGCACAAAGTTTGTTTCAAGAAACCCTCAAGAAAAATAGTAATTTTTCCATATTATAGAATGGTGTATGCTGTAGTTTAGTGTATATAAAGTGTTACAGTGTACTACTTAAGATTGGCCAGCAAAACTCAAATCAAAATGTATTCTTAGCATTAAATATTGTAAATTGTAAAGTATCTAAAGCTGGAACTAAAAGTTTGTTTGTACTGATAGTCAAATTGGTCGGCACAATTTTTTTTGCTGTATTTTAAGGCAAAGCTCCTGTTTGAGTATACACAATATTTCACATTTGAGATCAAGGGTTTGTAGAAAAACATGTTTATATTTCTCAAATTGAGGTATCAAGAAGAGTGCAATTTTTGTATCAGTACCAAAACTCAAAAATGGTATTTCCAGTACTATACAACCTTTTCAAACAATACCCTAACATAGTGATACTCCAACTAAATCTAAATCTAATGAAACATTAATACAGATTGTGCTACTGGCCCCCACATACTTAAATACCAATCAATGTTCTACTATCGAACCCAGACTTAATTTAATTAAAAGTATATAAGTAAAATTACTGAGGCAGAACCAGTTATTCATCAACTGACAATACAGTATCATTTACATTCTTACATCACCTTATTTTACAAAGGTTTTATTTTACAAATGTTATGTCTCAAATGAAAGCTGAAAGAAATTGATTGAATTGAATCTAAATTAAATGAATGAGGTCTAAGTTGAACACAACAAAGTGAACCCCTCTTATCAATATTATCTGTGCAGGTCACAGGAAAACCATTTCTGACAGCTGACTGTTCAGACATGGCTGAGGCAAAATGCCTGTAAGTCTCTGTGTGGCTGTTTGCCAAACCCATTCCCAGAAACCAGATTACACCGTCTGCTTGTCTTAAACACTGCTCACATACACACACGCAGAAACTCCCTCATTATACCGACTGTTTGGCTAAATAGGCTTAGCTGAAATGATCCACAAACCAATCCCAAAATGTCAGTGATGTATTCCAAAGACATATTCAGGCATAAACAGCACTCAAACGCAGACACAGTCAAGCAGACAGACCAGCAAATATTTCAGAACACTTACATACGTGGACACACACACACTCACAGAAGCATTCCTCTGATTCACTTTAACCTTGCATAATTACACACCTACTCTCAAGAGTTTGATAAAGCGACAGTGGTGTTTCTTTTGGTGGACAAATTTAATGTGGAAAAAGTCAGACCACAACACAGCCACGATGATCCCAGTGCAGAAGAAATACTGTTGTTAGCACTGCTGTGTAATCTGTGAGAAAAATCACACGTTTAGTTGTGTTCTCAGTTAATCTTTTGTGGAGCTTTAACAGTGTTTAATATCGAGGTTGGAAATGCACGAGCACCTTTAGTGTAGGCGGCGTTTTCACACTGCTTAGCCTCAGAGTGCATTCACAGTGTGGCATTTGAGAAAGCTGATCTACTTAACCTGGTGACACGTTCTGCTGAGTCTGTCTGACTGTCGACTTTGAGATAGTTTGCATCGTATTTCTGTGACCAAACATATTTTCCAACAATTAAATATGCTGGTAGGTCAAAAAAATAATTCCCCAAATGTACTGTGGGAAGGAAGGTTGGTTTTCTGTTATATTTAATTAGTTGATAACATCCAGTTAGCAAAGCCTTGGTGAAGATGAGAATGCCAAATATTGAGTTATTTAAGGGTGGGACATGTTAGGTAATTAAAACACAGCTTTAAGTAACATCACTGACAGATTTTAGTTTCATTTCGAGGCACATTGATTGCAGCCTACTGCCTTGAGTTTAATATTCTGACCCCAAGATATCATTTATGGCTACACCACTGCATGAAATGGAAGACTGTCTTGTGCATAAATTATTACGTAACTGCTGTTCAGCATTAGATATTTCTCATGTTTGGAAAATTCATGATGTCAAATAGAATTTAAAGCTGAGCTCTGTGTGTCTGTGCAGTCCTTTATTGTAATAACCCCTGTGTGGGCTAGGTGGCATTAAACAGATGAAATTAAACCAATGAGTGATTATGTTTTTGGTTTAGGTTTTGTTAATCACCGATATTAACGCATGCCAGAGCAGGACAGGTGTAATTAGTAACATTAATAACGGCAGCATTCTGTCTAGATTTGTTAGTTCCAGGGCCTGGGTATTGATCACTTATCGATATGGCTTACGGAGACATTTAAATAGAACGCCGACATTGTTAATGTTATTAGTCACACCTGTGCTTTTCCTGTTATTACGTGCGTTATTATTAAGGTATTACCAGTCATCTCTACCAATATACTGCCTGTATTACATTACAGTAAAAACACATTCTATTCTCTCCTTCAGTCCGTTTTTTCACATTTCTACTTTCTTTAAGCCTCATGTTGTAGAGCTGTTTGAGTAAAGGCTTGGCTGCCAAATTCAGCTCACTGTGCTGCAGGACAATCCTCAAAGGGAGGCGTTTAGTAAAGATCTGACACCAAAACACGTATTCCATTACACATTATCTGGAAATGTCTTGACTTCATTAAAAAAAAAAAATATTTACGAGGGCATTAAGTTTCTCTTATTTTGTTAAAAAATGGAGGGCTGGTTTTGGGGGAAACATTCCTGAGTAATCTGTCACTGACACATGCAGCCTAAAATAGAACAAAAAAAGATATTTTCTTTCTATTACGGTTGTTCAGGTTTTCTATAAAAAGCAATGGAATGACTATTGGCTCAAAGGATAAACATCCTGGCTTGTGAAACGGTTTTTCTTTTGCATATCTTAATCATGACTATTAACTTTAATCACTAAGTATACAATATAATAGTGGCACTGTTTCCACTGTATACAAAATGAATGTGTACTTGAAAGAAGGTATGGTGGTACTGTATTTTACAAAACTGCTCAAGAGAAAATGTTTTTATCTGTAATCTCAAAATATAGTTGGTCAGACATACTTTTTCAGAATGCAGCAGGACAGAAATACACTGTTTTCTGATTGTAGTACATAATCAATACACACAACATGACATACATACGTAGAGGGTGTATTATTGATTTGGATAATGGGCAGGGCTTTGCATGAAATGTACATACAGCACAACAATGCAGTATAGTTTCCTTTTCCAAACAATGCCATATTAATGCACACATATGAAAACTGCTATTTATTACATTAAAAGACAAATGGAAAGATTCTGAAAAAGCCATGCAATCAAACAGCGACAGTGTATGTGGGTGTGAGGTCTGCAAAGGCATGCATGACTGCAAATGGCTTGAGTTGTGTTTCTAAGCAACATTCACATCCACAGCTCTTCTCTTTCTTCTCTCAAACCGCCTACATCTGGCTATTTTAGAGAGGACGAGCATTTCACTGCGATCTCAAACAATTTGTATCTCTTACTGTAACAATCCAGGTTTTGACTGGAGAGCACCTGGTAAAGGTGAGACGGCCAGCATGCATTTTACTCACTGAGGAGGAACTATTGTGACCTTAGAGCCCAAACCTGGACTCAAAATTTTTGAGAACAATGGACTCTATTGTATTCCCCTACATAGCTGACTGAATTTACAATCATTTACTAATATTTGGACATAGGCCCCTGCAAAGTTGCAGGTTGTTAAATCAGACAATAGGAAATATAACTGCTTTTTGTTTTTTCTATTCATAAATGTTTTATATATATGCTTGTGTATTCCTTCTAAACTGTATTAACCGTGCATTTGAATGTTTGAAAGTCTTTGGTGGATTTGATTTGCTCTCCACTTGCAGACATCTTGCTCTCTACACAGTAATCCATGCTGTAGTTATGTCTTGCAGTATGTTGTGGCTATAATTGAGTAAAAGCAGGGATGTGCTCCACCTAATTCTTCCTCTGTGGGACAATCTCTCTCTCAACAGAGCATGCCATTTAACCAGAGCTCACCATCCTGCCCCACCACACAATCTTAATCTCATGGAAACTGTCTACATTAACCAAGTGTCTCATCTGGTTAACATTCTTGACTCCATTTCCCGACTTCCCTTCTTGTGACACTCCCTCTATCCCCTAAAACTTATCCCATTCATTCAGCAAGCCTCCAGACTTTTCCCGTCTGGTGCTTGACTCTGTGTGATTACAGTCACCGTGACAACAGCTGAGTCAGATGGTGTGGAGACGCCTCACTTCCTGTGAGTGTAGAGTATCTTAGACTGTGACGGAATGAATGACTGAATCAATATGGAGAAATTCCTCCCTAAAGACTGATTCATAGTCAGAAGGATCAAATCCTCATCTGGAGCAGTGCAGAGTCAGAGTATCTGAATATATTTGCGGTCTTTGTCAAATTAATGAAAAAAAAAAACAACCTTCCAAAGTTACTCAACATGAAAAGTGTGTGGTTTTTGTGTTGTCTGTCTGTATAAAAGTCTGTCTTACTGCTAAAGACTCACATCATGGTCTTTCAACCTCATGACTCCATTTTTAGGTCCTAAAATTCTCACGACACCCACACAGAGCTGACATGTGAAACAGGGCACAGTATGATTTTTATGTTTACAAGAGCATAGCAGGAGCTCTGGATAGATTACACAGACATTATCATTAACATCTATTTATTTTTTCAAAACTATTTATTTTTTTAAAACAAATAGCAAAAAGTCAACAAGCCACCAGGTGCTGCTGACCCCAAGGTTGAGAAACTCAATCATAAATCATGTGCAACTGCTCAAGCCATACATACACAGACACTGACTCAGCCATGCAGACACAAACGTGTACACAGGGTTGCATGTGCACACACTTTACACAGCCATGAACATATGTTCCAGTACTTACATCAGTTTTTCTAAACTTGGCTTTAAGGCTCTTCATGTTCAGTCCGGTCCATGCAGTCACTCACTCAATCACTCAGTCAAGGCTGTGGAGAAAAAACATATGTATAAACTCAGCACCAGTGATGTTTGCTCCCTTTTCAAATGCAATTTAGTGTTTCTGAAAAGACTAAACTTGATTTATGAGGTATTTTGAGACGTGGTATCAACTTAGTGTTGCAGTCAATAAAAGGTGTAAATGTGCAGTAAAGCATCAGGAATTTATTGTGGCAGTTGCCTACAGTCTGAGTAAATCAACATATTCCTGATAAAAACAGAAATATGCTGTTTATAGAATGTGTAATACATTTTCATGATGAATTTGATCACATCACTCTACATTCAAGCTATAACAAATAAGGTGAACTTTTACAGTTACAGTACTTATTCCTCTACAAGTAATGGATAGTTTTGTGAATGGAACTATATAAAACATGCAACTCTAATTTAAACCTGTTGCTGGAAATGGTATCCAGCTTTATACCGTTTCCCATAGGGATGTTTCAAATCACCACAAAGCCTTTGGGGATGTCTGATGACTGTATTTTTCCAACTTAACTACCTCACTTTTTCATGCCTCACTTTTTCACTTTGTCAATGATTTGCCCCCAAAATATCCTGGTGAGTGTTTCAGCCAAAATTAGGCTACTTACTTCATTACTGTTATGTCCAGGGTCCAGGGCATGTAGGCAATTTAAGACCCTATAGGGATAATACTTTTAAATGGTTGCATTTACAAAGGTTTGCAGACACAAAGTACAAGTTAGTTGAGTTTTGACTGGACAGATACTAATGTTGGGGGGTGTTTTGTGCAGTAAGTGGGTGCACCAAGGACAGCCATTCAGAATAAGTCATTTGCATACCACATTGATAAAACTAATATTTTTTCTGCGGAAAAATATCAGCTGTCTATCAATGACAAAACTTTGCATGCAAGCTCAAAACCACAATCAAGAAGTGGTAGTATGGACTGCAAAGGTCTCTATAGATATCAGAAGCAAATTAACCACTTTCTGCCACCAGCAAACATCTCAGACCACAGTTGACCAAGCAGTTACCTGTGCATATTTTCATACAGTTCTTCAAACAATGGAAGTAGTGCATGGATACGTGAATAAACCAGACAGAAGCTGCAACTCGTTCAACACAAAAAGTATCAAACGCGCGCGTCGTGCATCGTTGTACACAAAACACTTGAATATCAGATTGAACGCTTTGTAACTGCGCCCCGGGACTGCACCGGAGCTGCTTGTTTAATTTACCGACCCAGACTTACAAACAGTTAGTTGTGAAAAAAAAATGTCTGAGCCATCATTTCGACCAACGACATCTTAAACATGATATGAAATTACAGGACACTCTTACCCGGTTATGTGTTGGGAGTCGTAGGAGGGCTGGACACATAAAAGAGACTGACACACAGCCGCTTTTTGTGCCAAAACCAGATCAGCTACCGAACCGGTGAGAAAAAAGCGAGCCGTTGTTAAGCTAAGCCGAGCAGGAGGATGCATAAAGGGGACGAAAACAGTGCGCCCGTAGCTACACACTGGTCCGACTCGGCTCGCATACATTAAAAGTTGAGCTGTTCACTGGCTCCTGCCTGTCGCTCGCTCAGGACTCGACTCAACTCAACTCAACTCAACGGCTCTTGCCCGGTTGAGGAAAGTGACGTCACGCTCCCAGGGCTCTCGTGACCGCGGTGACCGAGTCCTCTTGTGTTCTCCATTGTGGCCCATTCATGTTCTGGTTAAAGGGCTATTTCCCACAAAACCGCACACACACGGCTAGAACATGGAAAATTAGAGCAGAATAGAAACACACCCACTCTTTTATAGACACGACTTTATGTTAATTCACCACAGCGTATTATTTTTGACCAGACTACTGCACACCCATGCCCCCCCCCCCAATCCCACGCCCTCCGCACCCCCCCGCCAAAAAAAAAATGGCTGTTTCATGCAGCAAACTTCCACATAGAAGTAGCTCCAATATAACCATGGACTGATTATGACAATGGGCACAGATTCGTTTGCGCCTCTTTATGGGTGTTTGCCACTCTGTGGTTGGTTTGCTCTGCTTTGTTGTTGTTTTGAGTCCTTTTGTTGTTGTTTTGTGTCTATTTGTGGTCGTTTTGAGTCTCTTCATCATTATTGGTCTCTTTGTGGTCCTTTGATTGACTTACCTGCAAGAAGTGTTAACAGTCACCTCTAACATACGGTTGAACAAACAACTCACAGAAAGACATTTAAAGCATCATAAACATTAAACATGAGGCAGAGATGTCATGCTGCATTGCATCAGATTGTATAGATTTACTTTATAAACTTGCTAGGAAGTGTGTATTTGCTTGAAGGGGGACCAGAAATTTTATATTGCGCTCCCATAAAGCTGGTAGACTTCCAAGAAACATAGTAATTAAAAAGGAACAGGGGTTGCGAGATCCTGATTTTTAGTCCCTAAATGGGTCAAGCTCCCAGAAAGCTGGATCCTACATTTCCCATAATGCAACTCCTTGACTTGACAAAGCTGCTTCAGATCCACAGAGGACATTAATTAGCTGTTTCTACAGGCTGTCTTGTGCTCCTAGTAATTTGAGCCTTGGTCGTCATGTGTAAAATCCATGTGTATCAGTGTTTATCATCTGTAAAATTGAGAAACTCAACAAGTCACATTGATGTTATGGGCCTATGTCGCAACAGTACTGCAATGAAACTTATTAATGCAGGTAAGGACATGTCTGAGCTCTAAGGCTGTAATTCTGACGCCATACACTGAGATAATGTAACCTAGGCTAACTCACTGTCTGTGTGTCATAAACCGAAACTATTCATTCAAAGCAAATATTCTCACTTTTGCTACACAGCATGTCTGTTGAATAAATTAACCACTTTTCACTCCCTTGAGCACAAATCATTCATATACAGTTTATTGTGGTCTAATACAAACTCTTACCTGACAGATCTCAAAATATTTCCTAAAAGTGAATGAGGAGCTTTGTCTTTCAAAACTTATACTTTTGTAATTTCTGTGTAAACAATCAGGAAAAGGATAGATGATTGCTCATACTTTAGTCAGCTTAGGCAAGGTGTGGCCCCTTTTATATCAAATTTTGACTCAACAAGTACTTGGACACCAGTTTATACAGCACCAAAGCATGTAGGCAGTGGCACGAAGCCTCAGTGAGCACTGAGACAGTGACATCTAGTGGAGGATGTATTTACTACATTGTAGGTTTTTTTTTTTAAGTAAATAATGTGATTTATATTAAATAGCAAGTAAATAAAAATGTTCTTCTAAAAGTAACTAAAATGTATCTCCACACAAAAATGTCAAAAATACCTACACATTTTTGTTCAGTAAGGGGGCACCAGTATTTATGTTCATTTCTAAGGCAGCACTGGTGCAAAAATGAGCTGTGACACCCTGCCTCTCCTAAGACACATAGACAAGACAGGTAAGAATGCAGGGCCCACCTGGAGGACCTGTGAGTTGTCATTCTGCTTGAGTGGTGTATATAAACAAACAAATTTGCAGTTAATCAAACCAAACAACAAGCCGGCTCTGACAAAATGAAAACTGGACTACACCAAAATACAATATATGCATATTCTCATTTCTATAAAGACAGAAACAGTGGCACAATAAAAATCTTCTGCTTTTGTTTACATTTAGGCAGCCAGAGCATAATCTGATATGGTTATGCTCTGGTTGCCTAAGTGTAAACAGAGCATAATCTGATATGGTTATGAAACCATTCCAGCCAACTGTTGGCTTGTATTGTCGCATGTAAGAGATATAAACTGATGTAAATTTTTAGTAAAATATTTATTTTCATGTCTGTTTGCTGCCTCCAGTATTTATTTTTTTGTTTGTAATTATTACTTTAGCACGTCGAGAAATAAATGAAATATGAGATAAACAAAAACATGATCTCATACACGAATAAACAAATAGAATGTTTATCCACACTAAAGTATATGTAAGCAAATGGTTTTTAGCCTATTTTTGAAACAAAATGGTCCATAAAAAGGTTGTGGCTGAGATTTATTAACGAGCGATGTTCCTGTCATGTGATTAAAACAAAGAGTGTTCACGGGCAAAATACACATCTCCCAACGTTTTGGCTTTAACAACCAGTTAATGCGGAAAAGGTTTATTTTGTCCACTACCAAATGGCTGGTGGAGCATCGTCACATTTCAGCATTACATAACTTAACATGGGCTATTTTAAATACATTGATGTAACAGGTTCGTCGCGGCTTAATGCTCCAAGGAGCCGTAAACTGTCGAAGAAAGCGGAAGTGGTGTTAGCGAAACATTTCATTCCGGATGTGTTGGCTTTGCATGGCCCAGCAAGTTCTAGGGATATCAAAACAAACACAGCCCTAACACACAGACACACACAGTGGCTACTGTCAGTGAAAGCCTACCGAAAGCTGTAGCTGTTAGTGATCAGCCTGCTGTCTCATCATGCTGCTGAAGTCATGTTGCATTTACAGCGTCGGAGTTTTTTCTTTGCTGTTTTTGATCGCGGGCATTTCTCTGGTCTTGTCTAACGTGTTTCCACATTTTGTGCAGTCGATGGTTGAAAAGGTAAGCATCACTGTTTTTCAGGCCAACGTTTTATAACAGGCGTTAACGTTGGACAGTAGCTCAGAAAGCTAATATTAGACATTTTTGGGGACAGCTAATGTTAGCTTACTTAGCTCCCTTTTTATTGTGGAACTTCTAAGCTAGAGAACAAAATCAAAAATGCATCATTTTGTCTTTAAGTAATACATTTTTGTTGTAAAAAATTATGACTTTTTACAGCATTTTTCTTTT
>JBBMJY010000008.1:9555525-9586440 GCA_037833715.1 Toxotes lorentzi
TATATGCATATGCAAATATGCCGCTGAGCAGATTCGTGGCTCTTCACATAACTTAAGTGGCTGAATGTTTTACAAATGACTTATGTTGGGAAATTTACTTCCAAACGACTCGCGAAGCTATGCATGTTGTGCTGCTGCTAATATTGTGATAGACAACATGTTTGTAACACTTCAACGCCCCCTGTATAGCGTTAACGAGCACTATAGAAACATTTAGTTAACTACAAAATGGTTTGTAACGCACTAATGTAGTTGTACGCAACGATAGGGACATTTTAATTGTTTATTTAGGTGTAGTATTGGTAAAGCACTTACAGTGTTTGTTTAAGGCATGTAGTTGTTGACGGACATGGATAAACAACTTCATTATAGTAAAGTGCTGCTAAGTTTTGTATGTCACTAGCATTTATATGATTACCATTAACTCTTAGTTTTAGATATTATAGTTTTACATATTCAAATTGGCATCCCTTGGCTATTTGCTGTACTGTTCTTCTCTCAGTTATAAGTTGCTTTCTGTTCGTGCACTGTGATAACCTCACCCCGTTTGGTTTACTTTAATGGGATGTAAATGGCATATCATGACACCTAACCCACCACTGGCAGCAGATGTATGCCACAGTGGTGTTTGTCATATGATGAGGACAACTTAGTCATCAGAAGATAATCGGAATGAAGTCACACATCTTTCTCAACTGTGCAAGACAAGTGACCCACTGACCTTTGTCCCCCCATAGGAAATAGTTTTGAAGAATGGCACAGAAGCATTTGAGGCGTGGGAGAATCCACCGGCACAGATCTACATGCAGTTTTACTTCTTTAATCTGACCAATCCCCTCGAGGTGCTGGATGGGGAGAGGCCCGCTGTGGTGGAGATTGGACCATATACATACAGGTGAAAGTGGAGTAGGAGAAATACCTCAGTTTTGGTTCTCTGTTTAATAAAGCCAAAGTGGAGATGTCACAGTGAGAAGACAAGCCACTCAGTCCTAGAACAGAATTAACAAAAACTATTGTACTCAAGATGCCTCCTCCATGAACAAGAAGTAACAGAAGATGCAAAATTGTCATAAGTAAAAAGAAAACGGAAAAATGGAAACAGAGTTTGTCATCCCTCCAGGCTGAAAGGTGACAAAAAGCTAATGATTATATCAACTTAACCACAAAGAGGAAAGAAAGAACCCAACGATACACAGGACAACAAAATGTTTGAATATGCTTTTGTCCAGGCTTTCACTATGATATTCAATGCTTTCGTCTCATTTTTTTGGTAAGGCAGCACCTACTGTGAATAGTTGACAAAATACAATACTAAAAATAAAAATAATTTCAAAACCATGTGCTTCTGCCATTACTTAGTTATCATCTTTTTAGAAGCAACAGTGACAGTTTGCAGAGGCAGATAATAGTGAAGATAACAGTACAGTCCTGTCTCTGCTCTCAGCGCTGACAGACACAGTACCTTTGTTTGAAATAGGAATCGAACATTACAACAGTTGAACATAATCATATTTCTGTATTTTGTGCCAAAAAAGCACTTCATTGTGTCAGTTCAGCATTATTGTGGCCTACAATAACCCTCTGACTTGCTTACTCATCCAGTCCATACTTGCAGAATCCTGAAGTTCATATTATCTTGTGAACCCAGCTTTGGTAGATATCTTACGTTAGCTGAGATGTTTTTTTTTTTTTAAAACATGTATATATTGTTCGGCACTGAACTTTTCACTTATACGGGAAGCTGAACCAAGTAGTCACAAATGTTCTAATCTAATATATGTTAACTCAGTCAGTTAAACTGAGCAGTTTGAATAATTTTTTTATAAAAGGCCACTATTACTCACTTTCCTGATCAAAACTTTCACATTTATAAGTTTCAAGGTACAAGAAGTTGATAATCAGCTGTATAGAACAGTTAACATTCACCCTTTTGGTGAAGATATTAGAATTTCTGTGTCGTCAGTAATTTCATCACAGAAACTGTCACTATTGTGCAACAGTTGCAAAGATGTGGGTTTTAGATGGTCACATGAAATTCGGACAGGAAGGAATTTAACCTCAATGAAACCTCTTCTGCTATGCATCATGGTGTATTTAAGTCAGATATTCATTATGAATTTCAATATACAACTTTAATTATTTAACAGAAGTCTTTTTTTCTGTGGTGTGAGGTGCAGATATTGTGAGAATAATAAATGTGAAATGGTGCTAAAATAAAGTTGTGACATAAAATCATCTTGGACAAACTTGTATGTGGCTGCAGCACGGTAACAAGTTTCTTGTTGTCATGTCAGGTAACCACGGTCAAGGTTTCCACCTTAAACCAGCTGACTCTTATATATTTCTATACAGGGAGTACCGGCCTATGGAGCAAGTGAATTTCCTGGGTAATGGCACGAAAGTAACCGCTGTCAACACTAAAACCTACATATTTCAGCGTAACATGTCCCGAGGTCCAGAGAGTGACCTCATCAGGACGGTCAACATCCCTGCCATGGTGAGCCAAAGAAATCAATGATTTACTGGTGGTGTTTGATAGTACAATATTGAGTCACAGTAGTTTTATCCTCTAATGTTATTTATTTATTTTATTGGGTAGCAACACACCAACGAGGAAATTGTGTTGTAGTAATATTTTATGAGTATGGTAATATTTTTAATATATGGGAATATTAATGTAACGGGTATGGGTAATATTACTTTAAAAATAATAAATATTTCATTTTTTGGATTAGCAAATAATATGCAGGAAATCCTTGACCTTTAGCCCACTTTGTGTCCACTAAAAAGCAACAGGATTATCCCAAAAAAATTTCTAAACTTCCACTGATAACTATTAAACTAACTTGACACTGAGGTGAAACAGTTTAATCTCCACAGTTGTTTTGTTTTGTTTTTTTTACCTGTATCTAATGATCTTATTCTTTGTGAATGTGATTTCATTTTACTCTTACACAGACTGATAGTATGTTCTGTTGTAATATGCTACTGTCATGTGAACTTCCCTGTAGCTTTTTTAATATGTTCCTCAAGTAAATTATTCATTTCCTGGTGTTTTTCATGGAACTTATGCAATTTAGCGCTTTACACAACAGGTTGTCTTAAGTAGACCCCTCTTCTTCCTCTCTCCCGGTAGACGGTAATGGAGAGGTTCAAGGGCGAGTCATTTGTGGCCAGTCTGATCTCCTCCTACATGAAGTCCACAGGTGAAGGCCTGTTCACCACCCGCACAGTGGGAGAGCTGCTGTGGGGATATGAAGATTCCCTGCTCAAAGCCCTCCATACTGTAAAACCTGAGCTGGATGATGTTTTCGGACTCTTCTATAAGGTCTCATTTAAGCACTTCAATACGTAATTGTGCACAAAGCTCAGACAGTGATACATAAAGTGATACAAAAGATATCAGGTAGTCACACAGATGTTTATTAAAATCACACAAAAGAAAGAATTTCTGTTTAATTGTAAAGACCCTCATGTGACCACATGGTGTTTTTCTTCTTTTTTTTTGACAGACCAATGCTTCCAATGATGGTGAATATGTGTTCTTCACTGGTCAGCAAAACTACAAAGACTTTGCTCGAGTGGATACATGGAACGGCGACAGGTAATTGTTCGCACGCAGATTTTTCTTTCATCTCTGTCTCTCTTCTTTTGTCTCTATCAGTCAGGTATAATGATAATCATCCATGCTTGACTTGCTAGCTAACTAACACTTCTAGCAAGATCAATGCAATCTCAAACAATGAAGTCAGTTAAATATGAACCTATAGGCGACAGCTAGTCGGCTTGGCTCAGCACAAAGGCCAAAATGTTGTACTATTCCTTTAACATACAAAGGACTGCTGTGCAGCAAAAGCAGCAGCAGCAGCAGCTTTAGCCAAGCTTCTCCTGGCCTAAAAACATTTTCAGTCTTCATCTAATGCAAGCCCACATTATTTAAAACATTTAAAAATCATATTTCTTGCCTGACAAATTGGTTTGCAATCCTTTAATCAAGTTGACAAAGGAAAAGTGATGGACTGCTTGAATGCTGGGCAGTCTTAAAGAGTCTGAAACTCCTAGATTTTGAAATATATAAATGACACCCTGATGTAAACAGAAACATTCACATACATTTTTTTGTGCTTGCATACAGCTCACTGAATTGGTGGTCATCTGATGAGTGCAATATGATTAATGGAACCAACGGAGCATCTTTCCATCCAGTCATCACCAAGACCGAGATGCTCTACATGTTTTCCTCTGACCTGTGCAGGTGAGTCAACAGCAAAATGTTTTACAGACTAAATATTGTATGTTCACAAGTGTTCCTCGGCAAGCACCAAATCATTCCATCTGTTTATCTTTACAGTATATGTTCAGATGAAGGAAAGGTTTTGGACATTATGTTGAACTTTGGCATTCATTTTTTTTTGTGACTGAGCTCAGCTGAGTATTAAATGCTCTCATGTTGACAGCATTTCAGTGGGTAACGTGACAGTGATCTCAGTTAGGTGTGGTTTTCTTGCTTCCTTTTTTGCTAACCAATATTTTTCTGGTATCACACATCCTCCTGACATGAGTTGGCTAATAAAACAGCTTCCCCTCAGTCATCATTAGAATGTCTTCCTAAGCCTTTCCCCCTGCATTATTCAGGTCTGGATATTGGATTAAGGGCACCCATTTAGCCTGGCTGGTTGCATGGCTGGTTAGTGTTAGCCTCTTAAATGAGGTCACTGTTAGTGTTGATGCCTATTTAGAGCTACTTAAAGCAGCTAATATCAGGTCTCTTTGACTGTCCATACGTTAGAACCGAGAGTGCAGCATATGCACATCAACTAACTCTTACTGAGGTTATGAAAAGACAGATTTATGTTTTTTAAGGCAGAAAATGTTAACACAAACTTTTAAAAACCTATTTTTGCCATGGAGGTTATCAGTAAATCAGCTTACAACAGAGCTCATGTACAAAATGAATGCAAACCTTCCCTCTTTTGTTGCGCCTTCAGCTTTCTGGAATTAACTTGTGCCTGCAAAAGTTAACCAGCATTTGACTCTATTTCCAAGGTCTCTGTACGCTTTGTATGAGAAGGATGTGACAGTGAAGGGGATCCCTGCGTATCGCTTCGTTCCCCCCAGTGAGGTGTTTGCCAATCTGACCGTGAACCCATCAAACGCAGGCTTCTGTGTCCCTCCTGGAAATTGCCTGGGCTCTGGCTTGCTAAATGTCAGCAAATGTAAACAAGGTGGGAAGTGCAATAAGCAGCTGGTTTCCACGAAAAAAAAAACAGATTAGCGTTTCATTGTGTCACATAGGGAAATGTTCTTTAGAAAGCTGTTTCATCATGTGTGAAATTCAGGACTGTTGTGTTTGTGAATCAGCTCTGTTTAATGTCTTCCATAATGTTATTCTTCCCAAATCTTAGGAGCTCCCATCATACTGTCTCCACCACACTTCTACCAGGCAGATGAGAGATTTGCTCAAGATATATTTGGCATGAAGCCCAACAAGGAGCAGCATGAGACTTCTATCGATATCAACCCGGTAGGAATTACAACTTACTTCCTTAAATAAGTCTTTTGTGAACATGTTGTTCTAAGTCTTTCTGTACTTCAAACACTCATGTTTTAAATCCGTTTTACATTTTTTTACTGTACAAAAATTTGTTGCGATGTAGAAAGCTGATTTGAAATCTGTGGTATAAAACCTGGCACAGTTACTGCTGCATTCATGCTAACCACTAGATGGGGAACTATCTCAGTTTTGTAACTGCAAGCCAATGGTTATCCACCTCTTTGAACAGTGGTTAAAAATTAAAACAAGTGCCTTGGTACGAAGCTGTCACCAAAGATAAGCTTGATTGTGTAATAATAACTTAATTGAGCCTGTCTGTGATAAAGAAAATGAGACTGCAAAAACACCTCCAGGAGAACAATGTATAGCTGAATATCTGCTCACCACTATGGAATTAGAAGAATTTTAATCCATAGTTAATACATTACTATTTAAAAAAGCACATTTGCAAATCTAATCTTATCAACTGTACATGTAGTAAATTTATGACACAGATACAGTTCCATATTCTGTGATGCATCACATACCTTTTTTTCTTGCAGTGTTTTGTTTCTGTGGTGGTATTTCGCACCACCTGTCACCATTAGAGAACATTAGAATCCATCCAACATCAAAGGATGTATCCTAATAGTTGTAAAAATGGGAGTCTTTTTCATTGGTCCTGAATATGACACCACTTTGAAAGCTGCAGGAGCGCAGACAGACTGTAAAGACATACATTTTTGTGCAATCATAAACAAGTTGAGGTTTTATTATGAGACAGACTTCTGTTTGTCTTTTTTAGCTCCTTTTTTCTTGTGGCAGTATGTTTTTAGAGGTCTGTGGTGACACATTTTGAAATGTGTTATTTAGTTAACTTAAGCTTAATTAGGTTTGTCAAGCAAAAAGAAAAATGGATTGTGGCCCAGGAATGTCAAAGCTGGTGAAACATTTCAGTTAAATGGTTATTGTAAAAATGCATGTTTTTTTAAAAAAGTTCAGACATATAGCATAACCCAGCACGCAAGTGTTTCAAACAAATTCCCGTTCACCTCTTGTACACCAGTGTGTAAGATGGTAGCACGATGAGTTAAACCCAGTAAACAAGCTATTGTTTTGTCTGTTTATACTTTATTCTATGCTGTAATCTTCACTGTGCCACTGCATGAGATTATGGAGACTGATCAAAGTCCTTTGACTCCTGTCATAAATACTGGGTTGTGATGCCCTGAACATTTTGATGGTTAGAGCAAACCACCTTGACTGAAAACATCAGGACTGTGATTTTCACTTGGACCACCTACATCACATACATCACTGTTACAGCAGTCACAAAAATGTGTATAGGTTGGTGTGATAAAATACATTTGCAGAAACGTTGTGCAGCATAAAGATCTTGAGCATAACACGTAGTGGTCTTGGTATTAGGGCTGAATATGTTATGATGAGGCAGAACTGTTCATACACCAGCAGTCTGAGTATAGTTCTGCACACTTGTCTGCATTGTTGAGTTCCTCTTAAACCATGCGTTTCTGGCAAAGCTCAATTCTGTTTTGCAGCTAACGGGAATCCTTCTGCGAGCAGCAAAGCGGATGCAGGTCAACGTGTATGTAGAGAAAATACCCACTTTCAGGTAAATCAGGTCATTGTGCTTGATCAGTATGCTCCTCAGTACTGCTCCTTTTAATCAGAAAAAACCCCATCACCATATTGGCCTTAAAAGAAGCTTTAATGGCTCAATGACTACCTAAGTCTGGGTAGGGTTGCCACAAAGATAACTGTAAAGCAATTATGCCACCATCACCATTATGAATGGACTTTTGGACAGTCCCAGCTCACTTGTTGTGCATCTACTTGGCATCTAAGTAGATGCCAAGTAGATGCACAAACAGCAAGGTAATCTTGAGTCCAGACTCAGCAGATGTACATGTTATCAAATGTTCTGTAGAAAAACTACAGAACACTGTGTATGTACACACCAAACTGCAAGCCCAGGAGCATTTTGTTTTCTGAATATCTCTTTCCCATTTATTCATTAACTCATAAGAACATCAAGTTAATTATGATAGTAGGTAAAACACCGTGAATAATTAAATTTCATTTCTTTCAGTCAAACAGGAAACGTTAGGACAGTGGTCTTTCCAGTGGTTTACCTAAATGAGGTACAAACACACACACACACACACGATTTTTGTTAAACATAGCCTGGAATTAGCTGCTGTTCAGTGTGATAACACATTGTGTAGATGTGGCAATAAAATGTTTTGATAGTTGATTAAGAGTTGTTTGATGTTTTGATAGAGATTTCCAAGTAGAGTATAAGGTATGGAGGCAAAGGAAGGTCATAATGAGTTTAATTTGATTAAGAAATGAGTGTCAAATTGTGAAATTTCACAGCTATTGATTATTGAATTCACATTATTTAAAATATTTAAGTTATGGGGTTTGAATCCTCTTCTTTTTTGGGGCGGGTTATCATAAATTTAAGTCATTTAGGTGATTCAGGTGTATGAATTTTGGATTTTGAAGACTAAACTTGGCTCCCTTACATCAGAAACATGTAATGAGTTTCCTTTATTGAGTTTTTTTTTTTTAATATATGTTTAATGTTATCTTTTCTCTCACCATCTCCTCAGAGTGTCGTCATTGACGACACATCCGTCACGAAGCTGCAGGTGATCACCGTCGACATGAACGTGGTGGAGAACATTCCGTTTATGCTGATTGCTCTGGGCATCGTTCTGGGAGGAGTCTTCATGTTCTTGATGTGTCGACTGAATGTCCCTGAGGTGAGCGTTTGAGATGGACATTGATGAGTTTGTGACACCATTAGAGCAGCAACTAAAAAATAAAAAAAAAATGCCCATCACAAGGTCAAAACCCAAAGACATTCAATATAAAATTATATAAAACACAGAAAAATACCAAAGCTTCATATTTGGAAACTTGACCCATGAATATTTGCCATCTCTGCTTGATTAAACTGTAATGATTAATTGATTATTAGAATTGTTGTTGGTTAATCATGTTACCTTATCAAATTAACAATGACAAAGAAAGTTCTTTATTTTATTGTTGTTTTTGTATAAAAAATGACTGAGTCTGGTCTGATACTTGTATTTACACTATTTCAATGTAGATTAAAAAGCTTAAATAATGAAATGGCAATGTCTCTGACACATTAAAATAACACAGCTGTAGAATACTTAGAATACTTAATATCACATGTCATTTTTAATGAGCTTCTTGATCCAAATACTCAAGGTCATGGTTCAAAAAAGTTCATAAGCTTAAATTATTGATATGATGAAATGAAGGTTCATTTGGGAGTGTGCCAGCCCTGACGGTTATGAGACGTGATCCAGTAGAAAGAAGACGTCTCACTCTGCGGGACTTGTTGGAACTAAAGTAACATTCAGTTCACTCCTGGTTGAACAGTGGAGTTACAGAGAGGAGGTCCTTCCCTCACAAACGTGATATCTGTATTCCTGTCATAAAGTTACCCACAGAATTACTCACACATTAATTAGTGACGCAGCACTGCTTAAAGATGAGAAGCTATTAGTTAGCATTGGAGCATAGTGCATCTGTGTTGTTTTCCAACCCCAGTATCTGAACTCAGTCACTCACTGCTGCACCCAAGTTACATTTCATATTCACACACGTTAATTCTAACAGGCTCATGCAGCCGGATGCTGCACAGTAAAGCCTGGCTGTCTCAAAGGAGAGAAGGTGCAACATGATCAGCTTGAGGTGGACGAAACCCAGCAGAGTACAGTATCGAAAGGATCAGATTTTGTTGACATGTTTTGTGTCTGGTTTCACTTTTTCAGAGCACTGCTGCGGAGCGACAGCCCCTGCTCTCATCATAGCACCAAACAGGATGTGGATAAGAAGACGATTGCCATGTTTGCAGTATAATTTAACTTTTCAAGGGTTCAGTGGATCTGGAGCTCTTTCCCATTAACCTTTAAGTAACAGTTTCATAGATTCTGTTGTTAACTAGAAATGCACCTTTAATCTGCTCTTTAATCTAATGGAATTAGGAGACAAAGTGAAATCTTTGTCTTCTTTGTTACAGGGTTTGACTAAGGTCTTCCTCTCAAGTCAGTTGTAATGATGATGAAATCTCCTTTTTTTTATTATTCATTCTTAAACCGAGTATATTTTTCTTTTTATGTCTAAATATGTGATTTAGAACCTGAACAGAATAATTTAACTCTCCAAAATCTGACTTTGATTGTTGGAACTTCTGCAGAGTCAGCTCAGAACTAATCCAAATATTTAAGTGAAAAAGTAGTTTAAGTGCCACTATTTGATCTTGACCATGATTTTTGAGAGGTGGCCAATCTTCCGGATTTACAGCGGTCCGGACTGTTGAGGTTGCAGTAAGAAGAGATGGAAGCGAAATGTTTTTCTCTTTCACATTTTTGTATTGTGTAGGCATAAGCAAAGTTGACAACATGGTCAAAAAATGCTTTTCATGCCATTTTGATATCAAATGAGTCGGTGTTTAGAGAATATCTCAGTTGATGTTTTTATTTAGACTTGTCAGTCACTTTCTTGAGGTATCTGGAGCTCTGAATCTACAGCAAATCAGCTTAATTTCAAAACCATGTACTCTGATGTAGCTTTCAGTGGGAACACAGTAATCTACAGTGAACACCCAAATACTATAACTTCAGCTGTAGCAGTGTAAAGGGAAGGTTTTTTGCCAGCTGTGGATGTGTTGTCTGATGATGCGATTGTTTCCCATAATTCCAAAATGTTGGCATGAATGTGTGATTTTTAATATATACTGATAAAATGCCAATATTAGTACATAAACTGCCTCATGCTAGAGACACTACTGATCTTTTTTTTTTTTTTGCCAAACATAAGATAACGTTTTTGTTCTTCACCACTAATGATGGTCTGTGTTATCTATGGTTAAAGTCTATGCTTCTAAACAGAATTTTATCAGACTGTTGTGACTTTTGAGTTTAAAGTTTGCATAAAAAGTTTTTGTTTTTATTGAGCTATAGCTGTCTGGATCACTCATGTCTAAAATGTAATGGATGTTCTGTTCAGAACTACACAGAATGTCATTAAACTGTGTCATTTTTGCAGTTTGATTAACCACTGTTTCACACTCACCACTGACAAGTCGTCTTGTGTTCATTTTGTTGTGGATTTTGTTTTATATGTAAAAGATAATAACTGTTCACACTACTACTGCTACATAGTAAAATCAATATGTAATCACTGTTTACATACTCTTAATAGGTCACATATCTAACCGTTTGCACATTGTCTTGTCATTTGCTACACCTTCAATAAACCTGGTCTGTTTCATGTTCTCAGCAGGTGAGTTTGTATTTCCTCCATCATCGTTGCAAAATGAATTGATAAGGTGCTGTGTCATTACTTAACTGAACATGAAGCATGAAAAGCCTTATGACTAACTTCAGGGTTCAGTCTGATTAATTTATTGTTTGAAGGTGCTGGAAATTGGTGATGAAACTTGTATAGTTATAGTAGCACATAATAAACACAGACACACACACCCCTATTTATTTCAACAGATGAATCAGTATTTGGTAAAAGCTAATAGCTGTTCAGTGCACTGTAAGGACTGGAAAAAAAAACTGGCACTTTATCTACAAAGCTGCTATAGCCTATATGTTTTTTTTTTTGGTTTTTTTTTTACCACTTTTTAAGGGAAGTTACATTCGAGACTCAACTACGCTGAAATTTTCTTCTGGAAAAGAAATAAAATTGATAAAAACAACTACCGGTACCAACAAAGCTTCCTAACCAACACAATATTTTTTTAAAAATAGAATTCTGTAAAACACCGTTTTTACAGATGTATTAATCAGTAAGTTTTAAATGTGTGGGTAGGCACTAACTCTTGGCAAGAAAGCGAATCAGCCATTGTTACGAAAATATTGAATATTGTTTTTATAGTGTCACAGTCAAACTGATGCTCACAGCAGTGCAACCACAATTTAATGTTTTTGGCTCAAATTGAACTATTAATGTGTGGAAGAGGAGTTAATCTCTGACCCAAGGTTAAACCAGTGGTCATTTATACTAATCTAGTTTTACTTCATTTTGGAAAAACTTAATTCACTTCCATTTGCCAGAGTTTCTCAGCCAGGATCCAGGCCGGCTTGGGCCATCTCCTGGACCTGGTTGGTTCTATGTGGAGATCTCAAACTCTCCCTGTGTTTAGATGGGTTTCCTTTTTTTAAATAGTCTAAACGATGCAGCTCACATGAACTGGAGACTCAAGGGAGGAGGTAAATTTCTACATAACATGACACATCTTAAGATTTCAGTTAGACACCTCCGACGTGGAATTGTCCTCAATTGCTGGGTTAAAGAGTATACTTTGGCTCCCTGCAGATAAACTTTGACTTCAGTTGTCATTATAAAACTGATAAGTACCACTATGCAAAGAGGTTTGCATCGCTTTGACTTGAGGTCATTTCCACTGCCAAACCTTAGCCTCAGCCTTTAAGGTAGCAAACTCGGCAAATTAATCTTTGATATCTACTAGAGGGTAACTCCTCCCCAACCCAGTTACAGCCTTTAATACAGGAGGCATGGGCCAACACACCAGCCCCACTGCAGAACAGCATCTCTCTTGAATTTGTCCTACAACCAGCATGAGGACTCTTCAGGGAAAAATCATTGTGGTTTTGTTTTTTCTGTCTGTGATCTGTGCCACTCAGGTAAGTTAATAACCCTTGTGTTACTATAGAGTTTACTTGATCTCCTCCGTGCTTATACAGCACACTATGACTTTTGATTTTTGATGAGGTAACAGTATTTGATTTTATTACCACACAGTATATCCCAAAGGTCATCATGAGCTGTTCAAAGATCTTACACTTGTCTTTTACAGGTCAATTCAATGCCTCTGGCTGAAGACTGGAATGGTTTGATCCAGCGCACCAAACGATCACTGCTGTGGCGTTGGAACAGCATGAAGCCTGTTGGTGCCAGCTGCAGAGATCACATGGAGTGCGGCACAAAGTACTGCAGGTACAAGAGCAATTTCCAGAAGCGTTGAAGCCTAAGTAATCACACATTTGGCACATTTAGAAAACTCAAAGGTTTCCAGTCTACATTCACAGGCAACAGTCAGAAGACAGTGTTTCTAACAAAAATATTTTGTGATATAATATTTCTTTTCTTGATTTTCACATGTCCAGTGGCATGCCTGTACCATATTTGTGTAGCCTGTGAACATTGTGTCCACGTGCATTTTGCATGGAGTGGACAAAGTCAGAAACTAATGACACTGCAATAAAACTGCTCCTTATCTGTACAGGAAAAATATCTGTTCTTTCTGGCGCCCCACCTAAAGAAGAGATACACAAACACAACACCATCAGGGCAACTGTCTACAAAACAAACATCTGCCCTACGGAACGAAGCGATCTGTCTCAGAATTAAACCTGCATGAAGTCATTGCTCTGATATTCTGGCTTGAAACAAAGACATGTTGGATGCTTATCATTTCAGTAATAACAAATCAGTAATTTGATCTGGCACCGCACTGCAGCAAAACAGAGCTGGAAAATCTGGATTCACCGGAGCAGTAAAATGGCACCACCTACAGTGATATCGACTTTTAGCATTTCATTTCTTTAAAAATCTGGCAGAACAGGAAATGGGTTGTATACATCTGAACATGCTTTTAATAAGAAAATACAAATATTCACGCAAAGTTTGTGAGGTGCTCTGAGTTTATTGGTTCATTTTTTTTTTTATATATTTATTTGTACATATTGTAAGCAATGTAAATATTCAAATATATTTTACATTTTTTAAAAGGTCCTTTTTCCCACATTTTGTTTGTCTTCAACTGTAAAACAGTCAAAAAAAATGAAATAGTCCTCACATTTCCTTCTACTCTTTCAGTGCAGTGAAATAACTTGAAAAAACTTTGCTGAAAAAAAACAAAACAAAAACAAAAACAACTGTATCCAAGGTCATGATGGTGCTGGTGCTCATGCTGGTGGTCATATTTGAGTCCTCAGTAACAATGGGACAAGCTTTGTCTCTGAGTTTTTACATATTTTGAATAACTGTTATTTTTTGTATTGTTGCTTTTCCATCAAAAGCTCTTGTGAAAAATAATTAGATACCAAAAAAATGTTGAATATCAAATAAATATATATATATAAATCTTGCATATCTGTGTGAATACTGATGGTAAACTGACCGTAGTTACTGTAGTATGAGTAGTAGGGTTGGGAATTGTTAGAATACTCTTAGTAATGGTTTGGCGATAACAAATGTTATGTGGCTCAGTCCAGCACATAAACAAGTTAACATAGCAGAACTGATGGAGCTTCCTCTTTCTCAACATGCAGATATTTATGCTCAAATACAATGTGTTTGAGTCTCTGGATTATATCCCACATTGAGCAAGTTTAGATGGTGCTTTTCTACTACCTCTTTGTTCACAGCTGAGGCCCTCAGCTGTGGACAATTAAAATAGAAGGAAACCAGCAGGTAGCGTGGGCTAATCCGGAGGCATCCACCTAAAGGACTTCAAGAAACTTGGACAAAGAGCCAATCCCTGTCCCTCGGTCTGCAAGTATTCCCCACTGACATCCACATCAGAGAACAGCATTACCTCCATGTCTTTGTGGCTTTAGAAGTGAAATTCGCCTGAAATGGGGGTATTCACATGATACATGCTGGCTTGTTCAGCTGTCCTAGAAAATGGATGCATCTATGTCTGACTGCTCGTTTTCACCACTGGAGGGCGAGCTGAGCCAGGTTTAGCACCTGCACATTTGAGATGTAACCAACACTGTGCTTTCCACTGTACAGACTGTATTATTCTATAAACTGATCATTGCATTGATAGTTTGCACTGTTAAAAAAAACATACATATACATATATGTATAATAACGAACACCAATGTTAATTGAATAAAAATGAAGTTATAAATGATAAAATGTGTATTTCAGATCATGAAAAGTAGCATGATCAGAATGTTACAGTGGTAGGATTAAATAGTATTATTATTATTTTCCTCAGTGGACTGTATATTGTTTAATTACGCTATTGTGACTTTATGTATGGTTTCCTCAGAATTATTTCTTACTGATGTGGGGACCGCCACCATGCTGCCATTTATTTTTATTTTTTTAAATATATATATATAATTATGTTTTTTTCTTTGTCCTTTGTCTCCTGGTGTGTATTTTTATCTTTTTTAAAAAAAATGTGTTTACAGGCTTTCAACTCTTCCGACCAGGTGTCTTGGAGACTTTGATTGACAGGGACTTTTCTCTGTTCATTGGCTAAAACCGCCGTGACGTAGCATCTCGGCCCGCCTGAGCGGGGCTGAAGCGGCGGCGTGGAGACCGCTGCTTCTGTCCGGACCTCAATGTCTGACCGGTTTCACATTACCCAGTGTGACAGTTACAAACTGTCGGGATAACACATTGATTTTAGTCGCAGATCTCAGGTATTAGAGGTGAAAATATTAGCTTTCTAATGCACACTGAACGTCAAAGGTGCGTCGAGCGCTCGCGAGATTTCTTTTTTGTAAAAATGTTTGATTGCATGATTTTGGACCTAACCGCACCTGGAAATCAAAGTCACCTGGAAGAAGCGGATGGATATCACCTCCGGCCGACGGCTGTATTCAGGTAGGTGTTAATATTAAAGGTTGTCAGGCGATGCACCGGTGATGCTGTAGGTGAATGAGTGCTTATGTGCTTTAGCTACTTTGCCTCGAAGTCAGTCATTCAGCTGTATCTTGATTTTCTATTTGTGTGTGTGTGTGTTGTAGAGAAGGAGAGAAAGACAGATGCTACTTTATTCATGGATGGCTCCCTTGCCATGTGTGTACACTAAAATCTATTGTTGTCTACCATGTCCTACTTCAGCCACTTTGAATATTTCAATTTCACTATGCAAACCAAAACACACACGCGCACACACAGAGCTCTTGCTGAAACTTTTCCTAACCTAACATAAATGTAGACCAACATGAGCTGAAATGAGGCTGTCTCGTTACAGTGAGACATCTCTGATAACAAGCAGCATCATGATTCTGAGTCCATCTCCAGGCACAGCAACAACAGCAGTGGGCCTCAGACTCTTCTGTCCCTCTCAGAACCCATAGTCTCATCCTTCATGTGAGATGGCTGACTTGACCTGACAGACATTTCCAGAGAAATAGTTCAGTTAATCACTACCATCTCGGTGTGCTTCAGTTCCCAGAGGACAGAGCGGTTTGCCGTAGATTTATGTGCTGGACGTTGAGGGGACTTCCGCTTTGCAGTGAAGTTGTTGGTCCTCTGCAGACAACTAGTCAGTCACGCTGGCCTACTTTCCTCTGGTATTAAACTATTGAAAATAAGCAGGGGATAAATCAAGATCCAAAGTGGCCTCACCTGGATCATATTATCATCACATTACGTTACATCATATTACCATCACCAAGGTGTCTGTTTGGCTGAAGGAAATCTTTCACGCTACATTCATTTGACAGACTGTTTTTTTTTTTTTGTTGTTTCTTTGTTTTTGGACAAAAAGTACTTGACTTTTTTTCCTCACACCTACACATACACTGGGAGCAGTTTGGGATTCAGTGTCTTGTTCAAAGACAATACACCAGCCCTATGATTAAGGGCCTACGCGCTCTACCTCCTGAGCTACTGCCATGCAAAATATACTCTGTTATGCAATTTGGTGTCAAACAGTATTCTGGTTTTTTTTTTATATATATATATATAGTTTAATGGCTATTCATATTCAATTATAAATAATACCTTCTAAATATAGTATCTGAAGGACTAAAAATAAACAGACTGCTAAAATGCAAATTTTAGGATTATAAATTTTTTTTACATTTTGTTGTCGGCTCTAAGGCAGGTTCACCTAGTCATGTCAAGCTGTATCCACTTTTTGTATTGATCAGAAACAATGACTGACTAAAATCATCCCCACTTAATTTTCAGCCCAGAACAACTCAGCCTACAAATGAATAATCTCCACTACAGGAGGTTAAGGAGAACGAAGAGAGACTGAGCCCTTTGTTTTAAAATAGTTACCTCAGCATCAATGTTCCAACAATCAGAGCCTAAAAGACAATGATGTCCTGTATTGAAGCAGCTTGGTCGATCAGAAAACTTTATTATCCCAGAATTAGTAGGCAACAAGAAGAGAGCACTCTCCCATCTTTAAATGGCACATTCAGAAATTTTTACCTAATGAATAAAATTGGTAACATGATAAAATTCTAATTTCCCTCATTTGGTTCTCGTTTGTGTTGTACCATAAACATTGATTAACCCAGTTTTATTAGAGATGGTATTTATGACCAGAAGGCACTGTAAAGGATATTATTGCCTGTGAGCATGTTATTGATGTGTTTCTCTTTGTCATGGCAAGGATGCTGTTTTTGTTGTTGTTGTAGGAATGTGATGATAAAGAGGATTACATCTTAACGGCCATCTGCATCTGATGTTGTTTACATTGTTCACACACATTATGCCCAGACTGCAGCACACCAGTCTGACGGCCATGAACCGATGCCTGTGTAACATATAAAGCCCAAACACTGTCTTAAGACAGACGATTTTGCACCTAAAATATTTTATGTTCTGAACATGATTTTCAGTCTGCGTTAAATTCACCACACAGCACCAGGGCTATGCTGTATTGTTGAAGGCAGATATCAGTAAATGGTGGTGATGGTGGTATCCTAGCAACTTTTACAATAACTGATAACTTAAATGGATGATTTCATCTTTATTCACTTTGGTTTCTTCTTGTCTGGGATTGAATGTCGTCAGCTCTCTCCAGTGTTTAAATATTTCATGAGCAGAGTTCCCAGAATCTTTGTAAGTACTTTTTCACTTGGTAATACTCTTTATAGTTGTATTTCATAAAGGGATGTTGATCATTATTGTGCTACGTGTGTATTTTTATTTATTTATTCCAGGCTTGATGTGTATACATTCAGGAGCAATATGTATCAATATGAGCAAATATGGTATCGCTCTGAATTAACTAAACTGATGTGAAAATGTATTTACTCTTTGCAGTGCCAGCGGAGCATCTCTGCAGTGCAGCTGCCCTAGTTACAGAGCAGCTGAGTAACTGCGAGAGACTGTGGTTGGCCGAGGCACAGAGAGGAGGAGTTTGTTAATGGTTGACTGAATTATGGAGGGTTGGCTGTGCTGAGGGCCAGATGCAGACAAAACAGTAGGACTTTGACTGGAGGAGCAGTGGTGTAAAGTGAGGGAGGAGAGTCTGACAGCAGTAGCCTGTAGTTGTGCTTTATGTTTACGTCCATTCTGTTGGGGTGCTCTCACTCCAGAATTAAAGATGATTAAAGATGCTAGAGTTTTTTTTTTGTTGTTGTTGTTTTTACCAGCCACAAAAATCTGTAATTCGGTCCCTGAGGCAATGAGCCTGTTTTAGCTCTACAGCCAGAAAAGCTACTGGATAATTTTAACACCTACACAAGCAATGTTTACTCCTTAATCCGTGTTTGTGATGAGACATGAATTACAAAGACCAGAAAACTGAAAAATCAAACATTAAAATATGAGTGTAAACCTAAGTCTAACTGTCTTAAGTCTTCCCTTATGGAATTATAGTAAAGTGCAATACTTATCCGTTCAGTTTTATTATTAAATGAACAGTGTTGCACTGGTGATAATGTCTGATGAGCCCCAAGAAGTGTGTTGAAGATCCATAAACGTTTGGCTGTATATGATGAATTTTTAATTCTCATTGGTATTATTCTAATGTAACAAGTTCAATGCATTTTTCATCTCCTGCAACAATCAAACTGTGTTCGGCCCAAATACACAGTAGGAGTAGTAACTGAATATTCCATGTACTATTTTATTATCCTCCTATATGCACCCCCTAGTTGTGAATATGTTTTTGCACCACTGATGCCACATTCAAAGCTGATTTATTGCACTTCTATTCTGTTCTTTCAGGGTTTAATATCTAAGATCATGGAGACAGTTTCCATGGTCCAGCCTCATCCAGCAGTATGATTGGAGCATCCAGTCTCTCAGGAGACACCCTGATAGCGTGCCACTTCCCCGTGGTTCAACTTCCCACATGGCAACTTCCTGTACAGGCCTTGTGCGCCTCGGCCAAGAGGTCCGGCCGTCTGTGCTCAGTAGGTCTGACCCGAGCTGTGTCACTCCCAGAGAAAGACTCGCTCAACCGGGAGCATGCCTTCACCGGCAGCCGGAGACATTTCTCCAGCAGCTACAGTAGTCTCAATGAAGACCGAGCAGAGGAGGAGGGGGCCAGCGACAGCAGCGGGAGATACGACTCCACCTCTTCACCAGAGGAGACGAGTTCCCATCAAAAGAAGGAAGGCTCTGGGCCCAGAGGTAGTCTGAGGTCACATAACTCATTCCTTCCCAATGCCGAGCTAGATGAGTATGACGAAGATGAAGATAGCGATGGAGATAATCTGCACAGATATCATGAGGACTCATCTTTTGTATTGCACGGAAACTCCAACTGGCCGCTAAGTAATGGTGCCAGAAATTATACAATGCCCCATGGAGACATGGACAGCGAATGGGGCAATGAAGGGACCATGTTGGGCACCGAGCTTGACCAAGAGTGGCTCTCTAACCAGCCTAACCAGCTGGACCCACCACAGACTGAATGCCAGTGCTTTCATGTGAGCAGCTCTGGCATCACGATGATGGCTTGTGGAGAGCAGGACTCAGACAGACTGAAGGATAACATGTCCTGCTGCATCCACAGCCAGCACAAATGTTCCCCAGAATTGTTGTCCAACAGTCACACAGAGTATGTCAGCGACTCTTCCTGTAACAGTTCTGATGGTGTCTTGGTTAACTTCTGCGCTATCTACAACAGGAGCAACAACCCTGCCACGCCTCAGGACCTTAGCAGTCCTGCAGTTCACCCCTCTCAGTCATGTGAGGGATCTGTGTTCCTCAACCTCCAGCCCGTTCCCCAGACTCCGACCAAGGACCTCCAACAAGATGACATGACAGTTAACTCGCCCTCAAAAGAGGAGGGTGACATGACGCCCTCATCTTCCTGCTGGTCTCCTCAGGGCCTCGACTCTAACTGCAACCTTTACTCCCTGGAGCCGCTACCCCCGGGTCTCTCTTCTCTGGAGGTATCAGACCTGACTGCCTGTCTCCAATGCCACTCCACACTGGCCATGGGGACCAACCAGAAGTACTACAAGCTTGTGACTTGTGACCTCTCCTCCCAGTCACCCAGTCCAGCATGGTCCAGTCACACCAGCTGCCCCGAGGGTCAGAGCAGAAACAGTCCCTTCCCTCCCTCTGAGCTCCTCTTTATCCATCAGAAGAAAGAAGGGCAACACAAAGAGGTCAAAAAGGTAATTTTGGAATATAGCAGTCATAGCACTGTATGCTAAACGTTAGCTTTTACAGGATTTTTAAAAAATTGTTGCTGTTTAGTAAAAACCATATATCTTGAAATATTTTGATTTAGACTTTTTTAGTGTAAACCGATGAGTATTTATTAATAGTTTGCAACCTGACTGATTTGGTTGTGGAAAACCAGGCAGTTCTATCTTTTGTTTTCTATCTCTTTCAGGAAAAAGAGGATCAACAAAAGGAAAAGAGGTTGTCCTCAGCACAGTGCAGGGCTGGATTTGACTGCTCCCAGTTTCAGACCTATGATTACGAGGTTGCTACCACCTCCACTGACAAAACCCTCTGCAGGAAGAAACAAACAGACAGCGTCCAGAACCTCTCCCACACTCCCTGTTCACTGTGCCCGAGCCAGTGTAGCCCACATACTAGTAAATGCCAGGACACAAGTGCTGTGTCCACACAGCCATCTGTGAGTCTGGACCAGGAGCACTGTAATACTGATGCTACTGAGAAGGGTAAGGCAATGGTGACGAGATCTTTTTTCTTTGTCGCTAGGTTTTATGAGTAGGACAACAAACTAATGAAAGATATATCAGAAAAAAAAAAATTTTGTTAGCTGTAAAATAAATCTAACATTTGGTCTGTCTCTTCTTATCCTCTACCTCCTTCTAGATGTGTGTTCATTAGAAAATGTTGTGGTGCGGTACAGTAAGGCCCAGAGGCCAACCTCTCTGCCCATTCAGCCCTTCATTCTGATTCCTGCAGACAAATCCCAGTCCCAGGCCCAGCACCTGGGCTGTCTTCTGGAGCAGTACATAAACCAAAAGAGCAGCAAGTCTGGTAGCTCCCAGCCAGGCCTTAAGGCCAAGGGCAAAAGCTTTTGTAATCTTCAGCCATCACCCATGGGCAGCCGCTGCCCCATCTTCCTGGAAGCCCCTTCCAGCTCTGATACCTGCTCCACCTGCACGCCGAGCCCAGAGTGCTTCAGCCGCAGGCACACATGGCGTCAGTCCAGCAGAAGCCAAGGATGTCCGAGTCCATGTACATCCAAAAACAGCCCGGAACCATCTCACACCAGCCCAAAGCCCAGACTGGTTCAGGTGCAAGATAAAACAAGCCCATACTCAGGCAAAACTCAGACTAACAGTTTTATAAATCAGATTTCGGCCCCAAATCAGTCGAACCTTGTTAAAATTCCAACCTGCCGTGACCTGATCAACCTCACCCCTGAGCAGAGCCATGCCCACCTTGAGCCTGAAAGTGCCCATAAGTCCCAGAACCACACCTTCTACCATTCAGTATTATCTCATACACCACCCACTTTACCCCTAACAACTGATGCATATCACCCAAACCTTCAAGTTTCCTTATCTCCTCCCACATTCTCACAACCAGAAAAGAAGTCCCCACAGAACAGAGCTCCACCTGCAGCCGACTCCGGGTTTTTTCACGGTAGTTTTACAGCTGCCCTCTCCTCAGTAGCTCCCCTCTCCTCTTTGAGTTCTCTGTTCTCCTTGGCTGCTTCGGGACTGCATCCACAGCAAAACCAGGACTCTGCTGGACTCAGTGGGAAGCATAGTCAGAGTCAGCACAGTGAATCTCTGATCCTAAGTGACAGGCCACCCACAGAGTTCTGCCTTTCGCCCGACACATCTTATGAGTCCCTGTCTATCAGTCATCTTCAGCGGAGAGGTGAGGGTCAACTAATGACTGGTCCACTGTATCAGTTTGTATAAAACGTGATGTGAAACACAGTATGTGACACATATAGGAATCTGAATGGAGTAAAAAGTGACTCAGTAGCAGTGACGACTCAAGGATTCCTCCTTGATTGGATTGTCTATCCAGTGATGAGCCACTGAGAGCGGCAATAAAATCTCACTGTGCTGCAGCAGTGCCTTCAATACCCTGAAGGGGTTTCTTTTCAAACATGACCTATTTTTAACTCTCCCTGCACAGGATTGGCTGAGCCTTCTGCTCTGTAGCCTATGTGAGAGAACAAGAGGGAAAACGATGCAGCAGAAACAGTGCTAATGACACACACACACACAATCACTTTGTTTTAGTGCTACCAAATGGGCCAGTTGGTGCCAATGTAATTATATAAATGCAAACCTTTTGCGATGGTTAATCATTGATGGAAGTATTTGCAGCAGCAGTGAAGAGTCATTGCGGTGCAGCACTGCGGGCAGCATCAACATGCATAAAGAATTTACCGTGACATTTGCAGGGGCTAGTCAGCATGAGGTGAAGGAAGGCAGGCAGGCAGGGAGAAAAGCAATTCAGTGAGGGTCGCTGCTGAAATGGAAAACTGACTCTCTCATCTTCTGGTCTCATCCACATTTGCATTCCTGCAATACGATAATGACAAATTCTCTTCAAATGTCTATGCATTCACCCAGTTAAGGAAATTCTTAACAAGTGAATTTTATTTATTATGGAGTATTAAAGCAAAGAAATCTTCTGGAACTAAAAGGTAATTTCAGCCTGTTTACAGAACAAATTAACTTGTTTCATGAATGCTTAAGAAATTCTATCAATATCAAGTTGTTTAGCACTGGAATTAGGTTAGATCTATCCCACCATGTTAGCACTGTATTATTATTATTATTTATTTTTTTTGCTTATTCTAGGAAAATAAGACCTACAGCTCTCAGCAGATTACATAAGATGGGGAATTTAGTTTGTATCAGCCAAAAGAATGCAAGAAGCATCAATTATGACTTCAGCTTGTCAAAACCTCTTTGTTGTTTGATGTTTTTAGGTTTGCTGAGGTCTGTAAGCAGGGCGGTGGATTTGATCATGGCTCATTTTGGCAGCAGCAGAGACCCTGAAGAAAAGGTATGAATTGGCAGAGCGAAGCTCAATGGAAAAGTGCCAAACTGATATTACTTACATTCTAGGCCCAGAGGCAAGTAGCTTGTGTCAGCAGGAAATAAAGTGTATCATATTTATTTCCCTTTGGCACAGATGCGTCTGGGTAACAGCTCCTGGAGTCCCACTATTGCTGGTCTGGTCCTGGAACATTTATGTCCAACGATCCAGAATATTTTAGAGGACGGGCTTAGGGATCACAAACTGGATCTCATCATTGGACAGCGCCGCAACCACTGCTGGACTGTGGTGGAAGTCTCAACTAGGATTGGTATATGTAACTATAGCATAATTAAGTAATTCGGTTTCAATGAAACTGTCATGAATGCACTTTTGGATCACTTTGCCAAGCAGGACTAGATGGCTTTGGCTTGATGTACAGGTTGAGCAGCATTGTTTGTGGTACAGTGTTTGTGTTTGTTGTGGTCTCTTTGATGAACTCTCTTTGGTGTCTGTCCAACTCTGCCACAGGTCCATCCACCAGGGTCCTCCACAGCCTGGTCTCAAAAATCAAACAATGTCCCCAGCTCACTAGCCACTGCATGAGGGTGAGAGCCTTCATAATGGGCCTGCTTAAGTAAGCACCAAAATTATCTTTGATGATACTTATTATGCTAAAGAATGCTAATGGAATTACTGTACATAAAAGTCTTTGTATCTTTTGTTGGTTATTTGCCTTCTTGCAGCTTGAGAGCCTTGGAATTCTGGCTCAGTCATCTTCAAAGTCAAAAAGGTGAGTGCACTAAGTTAAAAAAAAATTTGCCACACTAGCATCTAGCTCTAGGAATTTAATGTTAGTCGGTCAGTTTGGTCCACATTGAAATATCTCAGCAACTATTTAATTGTTTGGATTGAAATGTGATACCAGTATTCATGTTCCCCACAGAGTGAGGGGTAAACCATACTTTTACCCAGTTGTAGTACTTTGTGTTTGGTGCTAATTAGCAAATGTTAGCATGCAATTTCTAAACTGACATAATGAACATGGAAAATGCAGCAATCTCAAAAAAAAAATGTGTAGTTTGAAGCACTTTAACATTGTTACTGTGACCATGCTGACATGCTGAGATTAGCATTTAGCTCAATCTCACAGATAGAGCAGCCAGTATGTTTTTAGACCCTTGTGAAATAATTGTTAAATACTTACAAAAACAAATTATTGCATATGTTACGATCTTTGTGTGTTCACATCCATTACTATCTCCACAGATGTGGTGACAACATACTACCATTCTTGGGGGTTCCTGTCAATGTCGCTGGGTCGGTGTCAGCCCTTGTTTCAGGAGCTGCTGCTTCTGCTGCAGCCACTCTCTGTGTTGCCCTTTGACCTCAACTTGCTCCTAGAGCCCCGACTGTTACTTAACGGACATTTGTGTCTTCAGGAGCACGGTGTCTCTCCACCTCCGCCATGCTCAGGCCAGCTAGTGACCAGCTGGCCACTACTGCAAGCCGACAGAAAGGTGGGCAGCAGCCACAGCAGTCAGCAAACTAACATTTCACACCAGACTGGTCTGCATTATCAAGAGTCACTCAGTCCTCTGAATTCATGTTGCACCAAGCAGCAATGTGGAGGGATGCAGGCTAACAGAAGGCCACGGTTAGAACCTATTCCAGAGTGGTGGCCGACACAGCCCGACCTTATGGATGGCGTGGTTGAAGGGGAGGACTGTAGCCAGAATTATTCAGATACTTGGTCTCAAATAAGCATGGACAGCAGGCGAGACGAGAGAAGGAGTGAAGGAACCCCAAATGTGTCACCTTGTGTCCAGGCAGAGAGCCCTTGTCAGGGCGGGCTGCGGTGGGCCAAGCTGTTTGGAGCAGCTGGTACCTCCATCAGACCAGAGGCAGATTCTCAGAGTCACAATGGAGCACAAACCAAAAAGTAAGAACCAACCATTTTGTTGTTTGATTTTCAAAGTACCTTAATCTGTGTTTCTAATTAATCTTGGGCTGCTTTTTCTTCTTTTTTTCCTTGTGAAAATGGGGTCTAGACTGATGAAAGACTGACAATGTGTAACTTTGTACTACTGACCAATACCTCTTTATGATTGGTTTCAGGCGACCATCACAGTGGCTTCACTTGGACAGATCACAGCTTGGACTGTTGGCTCAATCCATAAGGTCAATGAAACTAGTAGGAGCTCAGACTGACAAAGACAAGGACTGCTGAAAACCGCACCCTCTATGGAACAGAGTAGAGCCTATTTACTGTAATAAAAACTTTTACCTGCATGATAATATACAGTACTCACATTGTCAAACTGATCAGAAAGCACATAAAATATAAGGTTAGGAACAGTTTTGGCAGTGGCCCAGATTTATCAAGCTTTGTGTTGCACTAGCTATTCATAAATCCATAACTAAGTTGGAGTATCTTAGTAACTCTCGCTAATCAGGTTAGACCATTAAAACTTAAGAACTCTTAACCATAGTGAAAACTTTAATGTGTAAGGAAACTTATGTAGCGTCGTCAAAAGCATTCAATAACAGAAGGTCACAGCAGCATCACAAGCTGTAGCATAACTGCCAAAAATATGTTTGCAATGTATATATTAAACTTAAATGCTTGTCCTCTGTAAATTTTAGCATTACTTTTTTCCTCATATATGGAGAAATATGTCAGCACATCTGATTGTGCTAATCTAACAGAGGCTATTTAGTTAGTCATTTAGTTCAACGTTAGCGTAGCCCTTTGTACTTTGAGATACCATTAACTATGTTATGTTATTTCTGTGAGATGTTATTTAAAATATTCCGAATTTATGTCATTATTACACAGCCTATGAGCCAGTGTCAGGTCATATATGTCTGTTTTAGTTTTCCATCTTAACAGGTTATATGTGAACTAGAAAGCTAACTTTAGTTTTGTCAGTTGGTTCGGTTAGCTATGCAACAGTTAGACTTGGCAGTTAGCGGGCGTTAATATCTATTGATGACAAATTTCTGTGTAAGAGCTAGTTTGTCTGGTGCAACCCATTTTAATTTAGTGATGTGTAAATATTAAGTACTATCACTTAGCGTATGTTATAACTGGGATTACTTTGAACTTTTGAACAACCGGTGCAACCGGCTCCTGGTCTTAAAATGGCTCTCAGTTGTTGTTTTACCTCTGTACTTTTGTAAGTCATTCTCATATTGTGAAGCTTCATGAAAACGATCAGAAGACGCTGGATTATTTTCACAGCAGCTTCTGAGCTTTTTTTTTTTTTTCCAGGAAATAGCTTGATGAATGAGGGCCAGTGCCCCTTTTTGCATTTGCACTCTAGAATAACCGTAAGTAGGCGCTTCTGTTATCCCCATTGTATTTCTTGTTGGCGAATATCAATCATATGTAAATATTGACCTGCTGTAGACTGTTGGACATTCATGTGGTGCAAAATTATCCATCTCTTATATTTCACTGTCAGTCTCTTTAAATAGCTCTATCCTTCATCTCATCAGTAGGTGGGAAAAAAAAAAATCAAGCAATACACTGTTACTAGTGCCAAATATGCCACACACCAGCCTCTTGTTGTGCATTGTCAGTGATGTTATTATTTTCCAGTAACTTGCTTTTTTGAGCAAATCATTAGCATGGATTTACCATAGGTGCATGAGTTAACAATCAATCAGTACTATAGGTGCTCCAGTCTTTATTAGATCTCTTAAATTCCTGTTCATGTTTTTATGCTGTAGAGGGAAGCCTCTGGAAATTTTCTGGTACTGGAATTTTAAATGTGTGGAATTGTTTGGTATGTTCAGTAGTATGTCTTCCAGTGAAGTTTGTTCAGTTGCACAAATAAAAGCCATCTTGTGGCTGTTTCAGGTACTTACATGTGTGTAAGGTATATTTTGATAGACTGGTAGTTAGATAAGGAGGGAAGAGTAGAAAATGTGTTCTCTGCATTTGTTGAATGGAGAATTTTTTTTTATGTACTGCAATAATGTGAAGCCTGTGAATTTATGCCACCCAGCATTATTTTCTCCTCATCCTCTGAATACTTCCTCTAATGCCCAGTGACAATCAAATTCTGTCAATAAAGATGTAACATATATTTATATGTTCTCTTTTAGTGTGCCAACGGTGTACAGATGTTTTTGTGCCAAATAGTTTTGCAGTCCAACATAAACTATTTTCATAGAACTGTGAGGACTTCCTGGTAAGTTATTAGCCTTGACTCATTATGCCAGTAATGATCATTTTATTGAGGTGTATAATGATTTTATGACTCTTCTCGAAGGATCCTCCTGATGCCGCTCTTTTCCAGTGCATTCTGGGAAAGTTGACCAAAGGTATGTCCATACATGAACCGGTATCCTGTGGGATGGTGTAGAGATAGATATGCATTATCTTTTCTCCAGCAGAGTGATCAATTTCTGATAAGTTACTTTTAATAATTCATCTGATCACATGGCATTGTGGTGTGAAATGTGTTGGTGGCTCTGACACAGACCTGGGATGTGTCCTGTAAATGATGGCACCACACCTCTGTTTGATGGATAGATAGTGGGCATAGATGGTGGTGTACTATCCTTCCTCCCTGGGATTTCTTGGGGTGTGGAGTCACTCCGCTGCTGCTTTCCAAACTCGATCAATGCCTGGTTGGTGGTGATGGGGTAACCTTTGCCGAATAGGAAACGCGATTTTGGCACATGTCCTGTAAATCCTGCAAAAAGACATCGCTCAATGAGCTGCTGGAGTATTTTATTATAAATATATAAATATATTTTTATACAGGAGTATATATTAACCGAAATAAGTAACATGGATTCCTCACTCTTTATGTGCATGAAGAAACATGACTTCAAATAAATGCTAATGTTGCTCCAAATGTATGTGTAAATAAGCAGGTGTTTGCTAGTGAGTTTGCTATGTCATTTAAAATGTGATAATATGTCAATATTGTGTGCTTCATATTGTTGCGCATTACAGATGTAACTCCTCTCGTACCTGAGATAAAGTACTTGTGCGGATTATCATCTTCCAAGAAATATGGTTTTCCGATGGGGGTGAAGGACTTCAAGGGCTTGTAGGAAATTACTTTGTTGGAGATCGCTTTCTGGGGGGGCTTTGGTATCTAGGACCAGAAGAGAACATGTATGTGTCTCAGAGATCATATGATTTCTGAATATGACAAACCTCTTTTCAAACCTTAACACAAACTTACATTTTATGATAGTAAGATTCTATATAACAGATAGAACCCCACAGATTTCATGTAAACCTATACTCTAGTAAGAATAAGGTCATCAACCTAGCAGAGGTGAATGGAAAATGGTGCCATATGAAAATTTGTTATGCTGCTAATCGTTCCTCTAAGTCTTACTCAATGTGAATCTCAGACATAATTGGTGAATCTGTGTTTGGTTGTATTATAGAGCTGTCCTGTTCAGTCTCTTTTTCATCAGATTACTTTACAGTGAACTGACAATGGAGCTCCACCATGGATAATTAAACAAGAGTGAACCTACTCTGAGGTGCCATGTATGTTTATGTGGACAACAGAGTGAGAGAGAGTGGTAGAGCCATGGCATGTGTGTGAGACAGAGAGAGGGAGAGGTTACTTCAGACTGTTGGTTGGCATGGTTGACAACAAGTGGCAGGTCTGTTGATTGCTGTCGGGTCTTAGTGCGCCCTTCCTGGTAAAACTCAGTCAATGCTTTGCGACATGTTTCAGAGTAGCTGCAGGAAAAGTAGTTCTGACTTCTTGGAATGAAGCCTAAAAAAAAGCAACAAGCGACATTAAAGGGTTGTTTTGTTCATCATAGTTTCATTTTTATTTGGGTGTGATATATTAGTCTCTGAGATTTCTGCCTCCATCCAAGTACAACCTGTGGTGAACTCATCTTTCTTTCTTTCTTTCTTTCTTTCTTTCTTTCTTTCTTTCTTTCTTTCTTTCTTTCTTTCTTTCTTTCTTTCTTTCAGCAAAGTGACATTTCAAAAGGTTAACAACAACATAACTTTCCAGAAAGACAGTCCCTGTTTCTCTGCATATTCCATAAATGAATTCCTATGAACAGTTCACAGTAAGGTGTGTATATTATCCATAGAAACCGAGATCATTGGTTTTTATTAGTTTTTTTTATCTAGTTAGTGGCGGTTAGTTTCAAACTCAAACATGTCATTTTATGCAGTTGTTGGGTGTATGTTCTCTTGATTTTCAACACTGTTCCATTTACCCGGTTGCTTATACTTAATAATTTAGAAGCTGGATTATTCGTTCTCATGTTGCTGTGAAAACTCACAGTTTTTAAGGCTTATTGCCAGACTCCATTTATAACTGACCCATACTACAAACTGGCAGTTAGTTATTTCACATCACAACTAAGTAGTTAACAGCTTGTGAATTATAATGTTACCAAACTTTGTAGTTACGTTTGTTCCCAGTATAACAGAATTTCCCATGAGGTGTTCAGTTACTTTGTTGACTCCCTGTGTTAGTGAGCGATACCTGCCTGTGTATCCTGGTATCATCTTCTTCATGTTACTGTCAGAGATGCTTTGCAGTGTCAGAGCAGCTGTGTCAGATGTGTCAGTGAAGGGGACACGACCTGGGTGAAGGACCAGATGACTGGAGTGTTTCACATCGGGACTGGTCAGCAGCTCGGCTGTGAGCTGACCGTAGGATTTTCCCATTTTAAACTTAAGCTGTGGGCAATACCCTGCATACCTGAAACAAAACAAGCATCTTCTGAGTTTGAAACAATGAGACAGTAATAAGTAATGACATGAACATACAGTATATATCATTTTCACAGATTTCACATTGTGTTCACCAGCACTGTGCACTTTATTTATTGTAGTACACTTAACTGTAGGTGGACAAGAAAACAGGAACACCTGACAATATAATGCAGTACAGCTGAACCGGCTAACAGTAAATGAGGGCTTAGAAATAACTATACACATGAAACACCACTCTGACACAGCTGTGAAAAATAGAAACAAATAACGTTTATTACATTATATTGTATCTTCTCCTGTGAATTGTAATAACTTTACACCAGTATGGAGTTTAGACGACACTTAAACCCTATTAGTAGCTACGTTTGTTTTAAAATCTTAACTATCAAAATGATTTATCCAATTTTTTTTTTTTTTTTTTGGACAGTATTTTGTTCTTACCCAGGTATATAATGTGGATCGGGTGTCAGCAGAACTTTGCTGAATTTCGGGGCGTATGTCTCCATGCTGATCCTGTTGAAGCAGGTCGCCTTCCCGCGGTGTTTTGCTGGTTGCTACAGAGAATCAAACACACACAAACACACCGGTGGAGCTCACTGTCTTTAAACTGACGTGTGGAGCCACAACTTTTTTTTTCTGCAGGGACGAAAAATAATCATGTCATTTTTTAAAAATTGTTATTTAAAAAATGTGTTATTGTTTAAATTTATTAATTTTTTAAGTCGAATGAATGAATTCAGGGTGCGTTAGAAAATAGAAGTACGTGTTCTAAGATACACTCTTTTCATCTATTTTGTCAAATACAGCAGTAATATCGACTCTCGGACTCAGATGCAGAATATGCTGATTTGCAGCCACTATAGCTTTATTCTCAGAACTAAATTTCCACCTCTAAAGGCTCAATTATCAGAGCTCTCGGCTTGTAGTATTGTGTGACACACTGACTAAGCAACACTTCACCTCTGCCACTTCTCAGAAAGCTCATGGAGTCCTGAGACCATCTGTATTAAATATATATATTAGAAAGAGGAACATTAGGGAAAAGGAAGTGGGTGTTGTTGTGTCTTATTTTCCAATAGATAGCAATTCTTTAGAATAGAAATTCTTTAATTCCGAAACAACGACCCCTAGCGACGTTTGTGCTAATAACACGAATAAGACGTTTACACAGTGACCAATGGCCAGAGGTATAAATACTGATCAAATAAATAGATACAAGAAAGAGAAAGGGTGAAAAAACAAACTGCTGCCCCAGTCAATTTTTTTAATATCTTTAATATTAAAAAGAGCAGCATTATTTATAACAGGTAGAAGTTGTGAATAGTAGTAATAGTTTTTGTATCTCTCTGGTTAAGAAATGATTCAGTAAGAGTAGACACCTGTTTAATGTGTTTGTGTGTGTGTGTGTGTGTGTGTGTGTGTGTGGGGGGGGGGGGGGGGGGGGGGAAACAACCTCAAAAAC
>JBBMJY010000008.1:9586540-9598126 GCA_037833715.1 Toxotes lorentzi
CCCCCCCCCCCCCCCCCCCCCCCCCCCCCCCCCCCCCCCCCCCCCCCCCCCCCCCCCCCCCCCAACAAACCGTAAACGTGGACAGACTACACACTGACTCCATATAGCTTGCTTTTGCTTCGTACTTTTTGGTCTGATGACCCGTGCTGTCGCTGCTCACCTGGGGAATGTAGATCATATCAACAGGCAGGAGTCCATTCCTGCGTACACATTCCTGCAGCCTCAGAATAATCTTGGTTTGCTGAAATGACGAAACAGCGTTTACTGTTTCAGCTCCTCCTCGCAGTTCCCCTTCTCACACACAGATCATAGCACTGTATATCCACTGAGGAATTTCAGCGTATTGTGTTACAGGTCTCATGTACTCTCGCTCATGAATAAATGGGTTGTGTTAATGTATGTAGGTCACAGAAGTGAGTTTTGCTTCCATGTCATATTGTGGGTAACATTTAAATCAGAGTTCACAGACTGATTTTGTCTTTACAGCACCTCTGTTTCTAAAAAGCACTATTTAACTGAAGTTTGTTATGTCTTATGTCCTTCTGAGTACTGTCTGTAAATACACAGTATCTCAGGTTTAATCTGTGTACCCATGTCATTGCTTGTGCATGTTATTTCTTGGATTTCTTTCAGGTGTGAGAACAAATCAAACATGTCAAATAGTGCTGCAGATTAGTCACACTTTTCCCAGTATTTGGTGACAGGAAGGAGCAGGTATCAACATGCAGCTCTGTGCTGTGACGGGACAGATGATGTGGAGAGGTGTGGTGAAGGAACAGAGGCGGATCATAGGGGATGTTTTGAATGCTACATCACCAGCTTACCTCGGCTAATGACTGCGTGGGTTGTCTAAACCAGTGTCTTGTTCGTGTTCCTGTTGCAGTTCAGTAGCTCAGGTGTGAGGGACAGAAACCTTTGGGGATGAATCTATACAGGAGCTTTGGAAAAATCATGGAAGCCTGGGTAGCTGAAGGAAGCCAGTATTCTGACTCAGAATTGTTTGGAAATAATGATGGAGAATCTCATGCACCGTCCTCTGACATGGAGACTAACCTATGCTCAGATTCGGTGGACTCTGGAGTGGAGACAGCCAGCTGTGACACTTCTTTTCCTGCTACGTCCTGCTCAGCAGAGATAGATGGATTAATACCAGAAACAGAATGTGACGGACTCACTCCAGCCTCAACTTCACAGTCTTCTGTCCTCTCTTCTCCTGTGCCTTCCTCTTCCTCCTCTTCGTCCCCGCGCCTCTGTCCCAGCAAACCTCTGGAGAGCTCTATTGTCTTGCACCCAAAACTGGAGGAAGTACTGCAGAGGACTGACTCTAAACTTCAAAAGGACAAACGAGAGCCCCTTACAGTGGAGGAAGTGCTCAAGCGACGGCCTCAAGCATCTTCTCTGCAAAAACGACATACATCTATGTTAGTGAGAGGTCACAGGTCAGCAAGTTTTGGTCCAAGGAAGACAGCCAACCCACCCATTTCCATCTGGCAGATATCAGAAATGTGGACACGGCCGAGATCTGTGAGCTGTGACAAGCAGAGATTAGAGGTGAGACTCCGTTTATGTCACAAACCAAACCCCACAAACCCCTGATCTTTATGAATTTAGTTCAAAAGGAGGAGAGATAAACATTTCTACACTATGTCTTATTCCTGTTACTGAGAAGACAAAAGGTTTCAGAATAAATGTCACACTAACATGTGTGGTCTTGCACAGCGCTAGCTTGTAAACATTAAAGCAAAGACTGGAAGAAAGTCCCAGAGGTGTAACAAGACCTCTACTTTTAAGATAGTTAAAGGGTTGCAACACACATTTACCAAGTCGCTTTCCAGTTTAAAGGTAGGACAGGCATGTCATTACTCAGACAGGAGCTCTTTCATACTCGCAACCTGCCATGAGTCCGTCTGTGGTGCAAGGGATCATAAACCAGTCTGCCCAGGTGACTCTACGCCCACAGGCACGAGAGGAATGGATAGAGATGTGCAGGGGAAGTTGAGCAGACTGTGGGGGTTTTTTTTTTCTCTGATAAATATGTCAGATATGTTGTTAATCAGACCCCGGAAAAACAAATGTCCAGATTTTGACCAACAATGTAAAAGAAAACTGGAGACATTCCTCTTCACATTTGTGAGCGGGTGAGCTCAGTGTGAAAATCAGTTCATGCTGACAGCACACAGAGGTTTTAAAACAACTGGATAAACTGTACTATTTGTATTTAATTGAGTCATCAGTGTTTTTTTAGTCCCTGGGTGTGTGTTTGCATATTGTTTATTTCCTTGTGTGAGGGCCAGGTTTAAAGGCTTTGAGGAGTGCATCACTGAGAAATCCAGTATACACCAGCTGAGCAGATGCAATTAGCCAATTATATATTTTTGTAATTATATTTAATTATACTCCTATTATTCAGTTCGGTGTATGCAAGCATTAATCAAAAATAAGAAACAAACACTCAGTCAGACATCTGGACATTCTGACTCAACAGGTTGAGATTTCCATTGTTCTTTTCAAAGTTCATTTCAAGGTTTACGTGAAAGAATAACTCAATGAATTTTAAAAGTAATGCGACGAAACGCAGCTTTTAACATCATAATCTGCTGTAAGCCATGTCCTGAAATTACAAACCCCCATCAATTCTCAGTAAAATCTTTATATTGTTATATCAGTATCTGTAATTCTGTTCTATTTAATGTTATTCCGTTGAGTGCTGATATTATTTGTAGTAAACTGAATTTCTTTTAGCTTTGTGTGACTCAAAGACAGCACCGTGGACTCTGGAAAATTGTGATGCCACTATTTTTTGACATTTTGTAGACCGAAAAATAATTTGAAAAAAATTAAAAACTGATTTATGGACAGTAAAAAAAAAAAAAAAAAAAGTAAAAAAGTGCTTTGATTTGCTTTAATATGCTGACGAACGCTGACGTTCTTGTGTTTGGCAATCCATCTAATGGTTGTTGTGACATTTCACTCAGAACTTCTTTGTATCTCACAAGATAACACTTATCTTGCTTAATGATCTGTGCAGGAGCTCGGTGAAGAGGAGAGGACAGGACTGAGTCCTGGGCTGATCTACCTGGAGCAGGTGTGCCAAATGTTGGAGGAAATTGCCAAACAACAGATGCACAACAGAGTGTTGCAGATGGAGATGGATGCCCTGCGGGAACATCAAGGCATGCAGGTGAGCCAGGTGAACACAGCCGTGTATCGCATCTTTGCAAGGCAATTAAGAAGCTGTCACATTTTTTTTACACTGTGCTGGTTTTATAAACATGAAATGGGCTTGTCAGGCGGGTGATGACAAGATGTCTTTTTGCTGCCTGAGGGTTCATATGAATTAAACCAGGACGACATTGTCCTCCTTATCACTTGACTCTCTTTCAGGCTTCTGACACCTGTCAGAGTGGCTCTGCAGCTCCTGAGGAGGCCCTTTCTTCTTATCAAAGTCTTGAAAGTACAGAAAATGCAGAACACAGCTCGAGTGAACCCCAGCAGAAGACAGATAAACCTTGTAGACATTTTCGGCAGAGATCCGCTTCAGACACAACTTTTACTGCACTGCATTTAAGTGAGTCATCTTCCATCTGTTTATTTCCATTTTCATCTCACCTTTTTTAGTGATATGTGTTGTATATTTAAGATGTTCTTAGAGATGAACCACCAGTCTTAAGAAAAGAGAAGAATATTGTTGTGTTCATATTATTGTGCGTGTGTTTGGTGCAGGACAGATGAATTCAGACTGCAGAGGGCAGCATCTGAGTACAGGTAACCTGCTGGAGAAGACAGAGAAAGACCATGAAAAGGAGGTATAATGTATTCAAATACAACACAGTGTAATTTGTAAAAAAAAAAAAAATCAAACTACTGGCTAAGGAATATAGCTATGTCATTTGTGTTGTATTCTATTGAGAAATATGTTCCTTTTATTTTTTCTCACAATCTTCTACCATTTTGGTTCACAAATGTTTCAATATTTCTTTTCAGGAGTCTAAAACGGAGGAGAGCAGTAAAACTAACAAGAACTGGAGGTTAAAAATCGGCTCTTTGAAAAGAGAGCAGTCTTCTCTGCGAGGTTCAAAGGGGTAAGATATTGCATTTATAATGGTAACCTCTGAGGGGGGCAGCATTATTAATTCCATTTGATGGATGATGCTCTGAGGAAATATGTGTGCTGTATGAACGTGGCAGCCGGCCACACTGATGCAGCGGCCCACAGCTAATGCACAGTAGATGCAGAGGCGCTGGTGGGAGTTCATCTGTTCCCCTTGAACATTGTGTCCTTTTTTTCATGAAACTCATCTTAACACACTGCCCCCAGTTTCCCACAGTCTTGCTTGAGCTGTGTCTGATGAATTTTTTATCCATACAGCAAACCGATGCAGTCATCTGAGAAAAACTCGGCCCGACGACAGCTGAGCCAGCTGTTCAGGAGGAAGAAGACTATGACTTTGTAAATGGACCATGGCGTCTCTCACGTAATGTTTGGGCATTTTGGCTTCGACTCTGCAGAGGAATCAGCTTTTTATTTAAATGTCTGAGCGCTATCGCTGCTTTCAAACTTCAGACTTCCTATTCAGCCCATGTGATGTAGCAATCTTCCATTTTTATTTATTACCATCTACATACTTGCCTTTGTTATTTATACTGATAAATAATTTTCTGTGAAAATTGTATAGTTTGTTTCTCTGTAATAAGTATTATGTGATTCATAATTTCATAATTTAAAGCAGTACAAAGCTTCAGCAGAAAAACTTCAAGCTGCAAAAGGGTAAAAAATGCTAGTATGCACTCTACACTACACTATAAATGTCAATTAAAATCATATAAATGTAACTGTCTCTTTGGAATTCTTATTGTGTATTGAATTACTTCTGTAACATAAGAAAAACATACTTTTATTAGAATATACCTCAATAGATTATAAGTTATTAATTAATCTGTAAACTATCCCCATAAAATCTAAGTAAATAATTTGAGGTAAAAGATTAAGCGATCTAGTTTCATTCTAATAATAAATAATAAGAAGAAAGGCAGTATTCTGGAGCCATGGCCACTCTTTAGCTTAGGTAACAAGTGCAGGCCACACACAGTTACTTTTGTCATTATTTAATCTTTATTCACCTAGGTTGGGGGGATAGACCTCCCCTGGCATTCCCATGTAAAGAGATGTCAATGACAAACACGTCCAACCAAACGAGAGAGGGTGAACAGGATTCCAGTCCATACATAAAATACATTTATTTACTATTTATTGAACCACCGGCATCCATTAGTCCCACACAGCATCCGTCTGTGCTATTAAATATATAGAGATAACATCTGTGGAGGGATTTATTTACTGTATGTGTGTGAGGGGGAGTTGGCAGAAAGGGTTGAGCTTATAGACGAAAAGAGTGGTGGTGGTGGTGTTGGGGAGGCGTGGGGGGCGCAACGTCGAGTCATGCCTGCAGTGTCCCCCCCTTGTCTACATGATGCCACAGGAGGACAAGGGGTTGGCGATCTGGCAGGTGCAGGCTGACTGGCAGTATTGGCGCACAGTCTGGTAGCAGCTGCGGTCGGCGTCCCCGCCCCACTGCACGGGCCCGTTAGGGTCAGAGGGCAAGCGGCTCAGGATGCTGGTGTTGATGGCCAGAGCAGCCAGGCCATAGTCAGTGAACAGCACTGTCTCGCGCCGGCACGTGGGGCAGGAGATGAACTTGTACTTGGGACAGGACTCGTAGAGGATCTGCAGGCACTCCTCACACACCGAGTGCAGGCAGGAGAGGATGCGCGGACGCTTGCCGGCGAAGTTGTAGGTGTGACCGCAGGTGGGGCAGTCCAGGGGCTCGCAGGGCATGACGGGTCCCGAGGAGGAGGAGGACGAAGTGGAGGAGGAGGTGGAGGAGGAGCGCAGCACGTACTGGTTGACTATGACGTCTTCCATCTTGTAGTGGAACTGGTGGTAGCAGATTTCATTGGCACTGGTTTTGCGCTGCGCCAGGAAGCTCTGCTCCCTGCGCGTCACGGAGGCCGAAGGGGACACCATCGGCCGGGGAGACCCTGCTATTTCCAGGGTCAGGTCGCTGCAGGCCTGGTTAACGATGATTTCGCCTTCACCTCCGCCGTCCCACGCCACTCTTGGGGGTGGGGCATAGCGCGGCTGGGTGACGGGCACGGGGCACTCTCTGGGGAACTTCTCCGACTGGATGATCTTGACGGTGTCCATGGGGATGGTGACGGGCTGACGCCTGAGGCAGGACATTCGCACGTTTTTTGGAGGTGGAAGAGAGAGGCCTAGTTCTGCGCAAGGGGTAAAAGACTGGGCTCTTTCTGTGAAGTCAGCCATTCGAGGGGACATGGGGACGGATGGTTGCCTCCATGTTTCCCTCAGAGATCCCCCTCCCTGGTGTGGGCTGCTGTCAGCCTGAGTCTTTATGAAGGGAAGGCAGATAGAGGAGCTCAGCCAGAGCACCACAATCTGCAGCTCTTATTCTGTCACAGCTGATATGTACAGATGATTTAACAGTCCAGCTTACAGTATCTGACCAGTGTTGACTACTTAAAGGTAGCTTTTTGTTGTTTTTGAATCACTTACGCTGATGTTCCTGTGTCGTCTCTGATGGCTATTCACAGAAACTGATTCTCACACAAGGACAGTTAGAACTTTAGCACATAGATATGTTCTCACTCAGTGAACACCAATAAATAATCTCGTATGCACACAGATGCTCACATATATACATACAGTACAGGTTGGTAAATTTCTGCTTTCACACAGTAGGAGAGAGAAGGGAGGGGGGCGAGTATAGGCAGTTCAGAAAGGTCCAAGAGGTATTGTTTTAAACTATATCCTGTGGCCTGCCAAGGGAAACTCTTGCCTTCTCAGACTAGCCTTTATGTGTGTGTCTGGCTTAAACGCCCGCTTAACTTCCTGTTTTTGGCTGCGGGTGTGTGACACACCGACTTGAAAGCGTGAGAAAGAACGAAAGAATAACCTCTTTCTCTCTGCTCTTGGTCCAGTTTGGTCAGGTGACCCTGTGTGACCCTCTCAGTGGCTTGTTGATAAGAAGGAGGGAGGAGGAGGAGGTCTTTTTTTGGGTGGGGGGGGGTCCTATAATGCTCCAGAAAGCTGTTGGAATGACTCCTTCAAGCTCCAAGGCTCATGAATTCCTCAAAGGTGGGAGTGAAGGGTGTTTTTTTTTCTTTTGATTTTCAAACAGTCCTCCCAACGGAGCAGCAGAAGTGATAACAGTCTGAAGGATGCCTCTGTGCTTGTCTCCCTTTTTCAGTGAGTCAGACTCATAACGTGATTCCTTTGGTCCGTCAGCCTGTGAAAACAGGAAAATATATGTGTTTAAAATACATGAATTTCTGCTCTGATAAACACATTGTTTTTCAGTTTTGGTGAATTTGAATGACATTCAGTGTGGAATGCAAGTCAAACACAAATGTGGACGGCTGGGTCAAATACATTTTACTTCAGCATGATTTTTATTTTTAGAAAGGTATGTGGGTGTATTCAGTTTTCCTTGTGCTTTACCCTGCACATGAAAGAATACTGGCTGTGCAATATTAGTTTTCTGAAACAAAAATAAATGAAGTTCACAAATCCATTTGAAATGATATATTTCTGTGTGGTTTTAGAATATTTGATCTTGGAATATTTTTTTTTTTATTGGAAAAAAAAATCAGCCAAGCAACATTCACTCAACTGTATCTTCATGAAGATCAGTTTCTTTGTGTTTATCTGATGATAGAAGATGCCAAGATGGCTCACGCAGGTGAAAACAGTTTTGTCCCATTTCCTCGTGCATCTTGGCCTTGGCCCAGGTGTATCTCACTTTAAAGAGTGAGATAATTATCATGTTGCCACTTGCTATGGGGCACAGCACAGGGGAGAATGCCTTTCTTCTGACTATTAAAATTGCTGTCAGTTTTATTCCTGTGGGTTAATGGTGTAATTGTGTCAGTAATTGTCCTTATTAAGTACATCTGTAAAATCAATGCAATCCAATACAGCTGTGCTGTAAAGTCTACTTACTGCTGATGCCTACAATATTCGTTTTTTGTTGACACTGACATAGAGGTGTTAATTCAGTCATATGTTTCAGCACTGAGGTCACAGTTTGTGATCGTGCTGTATAAATTATATTAATATTTGGGGGAATTTCTGATATTTTGCAATATGTGGGTAAACAGGAAGGACAAAAAACAGACACCTTTCTATATAATCTAGTCCAGTACAACAACACCTGTAACCTCACCAATAAAAAAAAAAAAAACGTCACCAATAACTGAACATCATGAGCTTCATAAAGATAAGATGTTATGGCAGTGTTGTTGTACTGGATAAGGTTAGACTGTACGTGTGTATCTAACAAAATGGCCACTGAGTGTATATACAATACATTATATGTTTTTTGGTCCTTCTTTGTAATTGTGAGCTTTTATCATTCTATAGATACAAGGATTCTCTCAGTTAAAATCATTTTATTTGTCCTGTATTAGCGTGCAGATTTGTTTTATTTACCATTATTAGTGATGTTCTGTGTTTTGGTGCACACATACATATACATGTTATAAAAAAAATATGCCAAAGTTGGGATTTAAGCTAAACTGTGCTATAAACTGTGGATAAAAACGTAGTGTAACTGACAAACAACTAGAACAACTAGTCTTTTCAGAGCAGGTGATTGTGACACATGTTGCGATCCTGCTCTCGTCACGGTTCTTGCTTCCTGTCAGCGCTCGCTCATCTTGTGAGTTGCGTCAGTTAGACCCTGACATGAGTGGGAACAGGTTACAATCTGCACGGAGGGTTTGTGTCATACTGTGTGTGGGTCTATGAAAAAAGAACAAGTGCACGAACGACAATTTTTAGCACGACCAAAACAATAGCTGCCAAACAACAGAAGAGGGAGGATGACACGTCTGTCATTCTCTGCACTGCTGTCAACAGTGATGATTCATTAGAGAGGGGAAGAAAAACTGTGAAGAGGAGGTGACCTACATGGTGAGGAAGAGAGAGAGAGAGAGTGAGAAAGAGGGGAGAGGGAGCACAGCGCTGGTCCTGGTTTCTATTTATGGTTTGTTTATCTATGCACCTCTCAGTGGTTTCCTGCCCCCAACCTCTGCTGAAGATTCACACAGAATGAAAGAGATGTACCTAACAGACGGAAGTGGTTTAGCCCATTACGTTCATGTGATGCAGTTAGGCCATGCCGGGTGCGCAGGCAGATACTTGTTTCTCCGCTTTTAGTCTTTCTTCCATGAATTTGTTGACACATTTGTACACTCTGCACTAAACACACAGAGCTGTAAGCCATAATCACACACAATCTGACCAAATGTGTCTCTTGAGCACTGCAGTGCTGCAACACTTCCCCAAAATAACTTCTGTTTTTTCTATCATTCTCCTTCACACACAGTACGAAGGCACCGTGTTAACAGCAAAAATAAAATGTCATGTTATTTTCATCCAAATACCTTGTTAGTGATACATTTTATAGGGACTTATAGGTCAGAAGAAACTGAAAAAAAAATCTGCAACAGTTAACAAGCAGACTGTAAGATCAGGATTTTCCTGTCAATATTATGGCTACCAGTTGACAACCCCAGACAATATCTTGTTTCATATCACCGTACAAAGTGACTATGGCTGAAATCATTTTCCCAAAATTAATAAGCACAGTTGTTTGATGTTTGTATTTTAATTTAATTTTTAAAAAAATCCAATTGATGATCACTATATTTGACTGTGTTCCACTGTTACATATGAGATAAAATGCTTCACAAATGTAAAACAAAATCTTTTGTAACCCGTTTTGTTAGTTTTTAAAAACAACATAAACACAATATGATCATTACTATGACTGAATATCAAACTGAAATGTGTCTGTGCCACTGTGGATCTAAAACTGATGCCTGCTCAGGTTCTTAGTCTTGTTTACTAATTTTATGATCAAATATTTACTCATTGAAATAATTATTTTACCACTTTTAGACTCGTGTTGTATTTGGGAAATTTTGTGTTTGTGTTTTCACACTTAGTGTTTGAGATTTGTGGTGAAAAAAATGTTTTGGAAATCATGCTTGTATTAATATAAGGTATAAAAAAAATCTATCACTTAGTACCTAAACTTATAATGGCAATATCAGCATCAACTGATTTTAAATTATACCCTACATGATATTATAGTAGACTAAATTTTATTAATGAGTGTGAATATACCAAATGACTGTCTGAATTAGTTAGAGTCAGAGTTAGGTTGATATATCTGCTGAGATGAGACCTCTGCTGATATGATTTCAATGCAGATATATTGTTATCGGTGCATGTGTGGGGCCGTTAATACCAAGAAATCGCAGTACACACACATATACATATGTGTGTGTGTGTGTGTGTGTGTTAAGCTGATAAATGATTGATACACGATTATGAAATTTTTCAAACCCTCAAATAATGACACAGGTATTGGCCTAAAAGCTCCAGTATCAAATGGCCTGTCGTTTGAACCTTAAGGAAGTTCAAAAGATCAGCTCCACTTCTCCCAGATATTATATGTCCAGGCGCTTTTTGTGGATACAAACAGCTTGTGAAAGTACTTCTGTCCGATAGTGTTAAGGGTCGAGATGATAAAGCAACCAGACTTTGTGAGGAGCCTTTGAGCCAGGGGGAGATGAAGCAGCTAAAATTACCCTCTAATTTGGTGACAGTGCTATGAAAAGGGCTGATAACTGATGCAGGCTGATGGGCCTGCTTTGGCGCAGCTTCTTCCTAATCGACAGAGCCCACTCCGGTTATGTAAGGAGCTCATCTCCGACCCAGCCACCATATTAACACAGTGTGAACTGCTGCAGTTGCTACAGTCTTGACACTGAGTGTGTGTGTGTGTGTGTGTGTGTGTACACATCTCTGGATCCTCTCCCCGCAGATGGAATGATCATACTAATGAAATCATGGCAGATATTTGACCTCATCATCACAAGCAAGAAAAGGAAGAGGAGAGCTGATCACTGAGATGTCAGAGGAGTCTGTCTCAGCAGCAAATTCCTCACACCATTAAACACACACAGAGCTGCACACACATATCCTAGAACATTCTCACCCACAGACATCTCCCCATCACGTACACGGCACCACCCTTTACATTCCAGTGGACACAGAAACAAACAGATAACAAGCAGATAGGAGCCACTAAAGGGAATATTTTTGAATGTGTACACCATCAGTCATGCTGGATTTACTTTTGACTGATTAAACGTACACAAACACATGTTTGACCTGAAGAAAGAAAACACACACACACACACACACTGCTCCACATGCCAAAACATTCTTATCCTCACACACTCCCACTATGTTCCTTCATCCCTTTCACAGACACACACACACACACCAGGTCCTCATGATCACACTGGACAGACTCCACCTGTGCAGATCGGAGAGCAGGAGAAAGGCATCATGTTCTGAATGAGTCATACAGACCCTGCACATCCCTGCCTCTCTCTCTTCTTTCTCTCAATGAAAATCTCTATCTATCTATCTATCTATCTATCTATCTATCTATCTATCTATCTATCTATCTATCTATCTATCTATCTATC
>JBBMJY010000008.1:9598226-9609522 GCA_037833715.1 Toxotes lorentzi
TATCTATCTATCTATCTATCTATCTATCTATCTATCTATCTATCTATCTATCTATCTATCTATCTATCTATCAGTCTGTTGGGCTGAGCAGAACAGAGCGGGGGTCCAGGTCTTTGTGCACAACATACCAGCACTATGTCAGGTATGCCAGCTATGTTGAGATGTGTATCGACATTCATGACTCGGCTGGTAAAAAGCATCGCCACACATCTGCTTGGACATTTGTGGGATATTATGTTGTATTTTCATTACGTAACGTATTATGACCTTAGCGTGATCTGAGGACAAATCCCCAGATTTACTGTATGTTCGTTGGCTGCAGCTCCTCTGTGGGATTCATGGGGCATGCAGGGATTCTGTGGTATATTGTGAATAATTTAAATGGAGGAGGATGGACTTCTGTGACATATGTTACAATTTGAAAGGTGTGGTATTTATTTTACAAAACGCCGATGACAGATGCATCTGGGCATCTTGTTTGTTTCTATGTTTCTGGTGTTTTGTTTTTGTATGTTACAGACATATAAAACTCAAAATGCCAAGATCTGATTTTTAAATGTCATACCTTTCTCAATGGAGTTTTGTACATCATCACTTTCTGAATAAATGAATGAATTACATGTAGCGTGCAGCAGGTTGGTGTCAGGCTAATGCAGTTTAAATGTTTAAATGCTTCTTGACATTTCAGATCCAGATATGATGTTTGGCTTGATGTTACAGTCAATCCATCATGCTGTTATTACACGCAACATTGTCTGCTGTATAAATGCGGTCTGGTGTTTGTATTTTCTCATTGGCAGAAAGTGCTCTGTGAGAATAAAGGAGGATTTTAATAATTCTGCCCGCTGTCATTCATGGCAGACATCGGCCATTTTGCCTCGCAATTCATTACAGCCAAGTGCTCTTTGTTCTCGTCTGTGTAGCTCCCACAGCAACATGGCAGAGCTGCACACAGGCAGAAAAATAAAAGCAATAACCAGCATTGCTCGGCCTGACACAGACCTCATAGAAGATTTATGAGGGAAAGGTTCAGCAAATGCCCACCTCTTCAATAACAACAGAGGCTTGATTGATTAAGGCAAGCGATTTTTCTTTCAGTGAGGTTGTCTCAGCACATGGTTAAGGTGGACGGTATTGTTGAGATTGTGTGAGCTGAAGAGGGACTCATCAGTGAGACAGAGGTGAAGTGGCCAAAATGTTTGGACTGATTGAGATGGAGCAGCTTTAAAAAAAAAAAAAAAGCTTGCTGCTTCGCATGTGGGAGGGGTGCATTCAGGAGCAGCAGTTATGCAATCGCAGCATGGTGTACCCAGCACTCTCACTGCAGCGCCAATCTATGGCCAATATAAAGATGCTTTAGTGCTGCTGACGACTACAGAACAGGCCGTTCTTGCCCTGTCCACACAACCCCCACCCTCCCTCCTCGTGTCCCCCACAGTCTGTCTGTGCAAAGGTCTGTCAAATGTCACAACTGCTGGAGACGTGACACCACAAGATACACCCCGACTCAAACATCATCACACTCTATTCACAGATTCTAACCGTTTTCTTGTGGTCTGTGCAGATAAGAAGGTGTGGAGGTGTGTGTGTGGGCACACATGTCTCCATTCATGCATCCATATGTGTGTGTGTCTGCAAAATGGACGACCATGATGCAACAACCATGTAAACCTCAGCTCAACGTAACAAAGCAAAAGGCAAAGACCACCACCGTCTATTGTGTTCTTGTTCATACAGAGCTAAAAAGAAGAGAACATCGGTATGAAACCCACTTAGACGAGCCCAACCTCGCACATCTGGAACACAAAGATCCCACAGGCACAGAATATGAAGGATAACACACATGAAAATCTCGGTATCTTCACCATGAAACAGATGTGAAGTCGTTTCTCGTCCTCACCTGTCTGCTTACGCACTTGTCTTGTTCCAGTCCTTCCTTGCCTCCTCGCTCCTCTTCCAGTTTTTGACCACGTCGACGCTGTTGATGCTGCTCTGCGAAGATAAACCAAGCCGCTCAGTCTGTTTGTTCGAGGGACGTCTCACCAGAGGGAGGATGTTCTCTTCTGTCCATTTGACTCTAACAGGATGAACACCAAGCAGCAGTGAGGGGAGGAAAAGATGGAGGAGATGTAAGATGGAGGAAGCTGCTGCAAGGTGGAAGATGCGTCATGTCTCGGGGCTGCTTTCGTCGAGCTACGCATCCCTCGTTCCTCCTCTCCTCTCTGGTACCTTTGTCCTTCACTCTCCCACCCTTGCTCCTTCCCTGACGAGCTGTGGCTGAGCGTCTCCCTCTGGTATCTCTTTCTCCATCCCTCTGTTCCTCTCGAATTGTTCAGCTTATTTTGTGCTGTGACCTGAGTATCTGTGCTGTGTTTGTTTGCCTGTATGTAGGCCCCCTTCTCTTCCTGTCTTTCTTCCTGCCCGACTTTTTCTTCTGTTGTTCAGGTAAGCCTCTCTGCTCCTTCTTTCCCTCTCCTCCACCGTTACCTCTCCTGTCTCCTCAGCTGCCGTTCATTACTCCTCTTTCTCCTCCTCCGTCTGCTTCAGTCTGTGCACCTCACAGTCACACATGCGCAGTGTTTTCACACATACACGCACACACCCACACACACACTCGCCCTCTCTGTCTCTGTGCTTCTGGCTCCCTCCTTATGCATGTGGCTTATTTTGCCTGCCCACCCCCTCCTCTCTCTCTCTCTCTCTCTCTCTCACATGCACACTCCCTTTCTTTCTCTCTCGTCCACTCTCTCTCGCTGCAGCACACACTGCAGTGCCTCTGCAGGCAGGATCACGTTTTCTAGTTGCCAGAGAAAATATTTCAGCCAATGAGAAACGTTAACAAACATGCGCACAGCCTTCTGAGATATGAAAGCTTTGCACAGACAGCCATGAATCACTCTTATATACTGTGTGCAATATTAACACCCAAACACACACACATGGTTAAGTACACCAGCCAGACACACAGGAAATACAGGAAGCTGGAGCAAATAGATCTAATCTGCACAGTGCAGCACATCTGAGAAAGGAAAACAAAGCATAAATTCACTCACAAATTAATTTTCTATCAGGATGCTGACTGGAAGCTTAGCGAAAACAAGATCCATCATATTCAGCACTGACCAGTCGTGTCTCATTCATGTTTGTGGAGTGTGGACACAGATTCCTACTAGCCCAGCCTCAAAGCAAAAAATGTTAACAATATAGCAGAGAGGTGTCATTTGCATTCATTCCTCCTCGACCTGTCTTCTAAATCTGACACTGCTGAGTTTCTGTGAATTCGCCCAGTGACTTGAAGGCAGCATCCTAAGCTCCCACCACAGATCCGCACATGCACTGATGTTGCATAAGGAGGATTTTAATAAGTTTTGCATCTGCTCGAGCTTTCGTTCGGACCAATAAATAATCCTCAGATCAAAGTGGAAAAAAACATGATGCGATTTTTCAGTAAGTGTAAGAGGGTTATGCTTACATAATGTAGGCATCGAATGCATAATGCAGTGAGAGGCAATGGAGCAACAAGGCCCAGGTTATAAGAGAAACTCCAAACACAGAATAGCTCCAGGTAGAAGAAGTTTTAGCAGTAAGTACAGCATGTATTAGCTCCATAAACGTACACTTGTCTGGCTGAATGTGCCCGATGCATCACTGATGCAATGTAAGTTTCTCAAACTGTGGCTTTTTGCTCTGCAGTTTTCTGTTGTGCTCTGGTATCATTTCTTTTATCCAGCAGCCATGTTTAGGTAAATGACTGTGTATGTCATGTACAGAATCACACTGTTAAAGCCTATGGAAACAGATATTTCTCTACAACATTAATCTTCATGGCCAGTGTTCAAGTAAGTAATTAATGACTTAATAATGAGTCATAATTACTATAAAAGTTTACAGCAATACTTTACTTTATGCTCTCCTATTCAGCATTAAATTAACTTTTAATGAAGGGTTTCTAATACAATAATAAGTAGTAATAAGTTTTGTATTTGATACAGATAATGAATGATACTATGCTGGACATTAATAAACATAATGTCCATTGCTGCGTACAACCACATATAAGTGTATTTAACTATGTATTTTAAACCATTATTACATATTCCACACAGTGTATGAATGCTAAATAGGAGAACTAAAGTGTTCAACATTCAGTACAATACTACAACTACAGTGAAGCTTTTTCAGTGTGTAACATGGTAAAATGATTACATTTTCAAGGGACTCATCATGAGCTCAGCAATTCTGCTTCTTCAGAATATGGATGTGGTTTGACCTTGTTTGACGATGGCCTGGCTTAGCAAACAGACCCCACAAATGTCATCAGACCTAAATTCACATTTGGCACAAAAGTTTGAGCAAAAGAGCCCTGCCCAATCAGTGAGATAAGCACAGAGAAAACAGAAAGTCTGTTGGCTGAACATTGGCAGAAAGTTGTGTGTTCCTGGAGGACTCCATTGTTCAGAGTAAGACGCTGACAGAGAAAATCCATTTTCCTTTTCTTGAAGGAGCAAACAATACTGCATCTCAAAACAACAACAGCGACAACAAAATAAAACCATTATTGTACCGTCAATCTTAAAACCAAGTTTTAAAAAGAGTAACTTACTGAAAACACTGACGTACTTACTGTTCACTTAAGTAAGAGCAGAAGCTCTTGCAGCAAGTCAAAAACTGTTTGCTTGTTTAAGAATAGACCAAGACCGAGCAAGTTGTTATTATAAAACTATTCAAATGTCAGTGCACCAAAACAGTACACAAATATGTGTGCAGGACAACGACCATAAACTGAGGTTCGTGGCAACGTCACACTTGCAGTGTGCAAGTTGTTTCTTACTGCTGTCTTAAGAGGTGAAGTGAAGTTCAGAGGTAACTATAAGGAACTTATGTAATTAGAGCTGCTGGTACAATGGGACCTGTCACATGTAAAAATTACCCGTGACATATTTCTTTCAACAAGACCTGATTCCTTCTTTGGCTGAAATGTAGAAATGCTCTGCATTTAAGTAAATGTCCAAAAGCATTAGCATCAAAATCTTCTTCTTCTTCTTCTACTTAAAGTACCAAAAGTAAAAGTACTCACCGTACATCTTGAGCTATTTCAGAATAATTTATAATATTGTTAGATTATAATTATTAATTCTTTAATGCACACATGGGTTTAATATTATAGCTGAGAAAGCCAGAGCTAATTTTATCTATACTATATTCTCCTTTGTGGCTCAGTATATAATAATGTGAAGTGTCAGGTTAAAGCCAAACTAACCAAGTGCCCAAGTAGCTTTTATAGTAAAAGGGTTTAAACTGTCCACAGTTTGTCTTGAGCAGAGACATCTTGTCCTTTGTAATGAGATTCTTGTGCCAGTAGGGGGCCACCTCACCTTGTTTTGTGTCCTCGTGTTTTTGCATGTTTTTCAAGATTCAGGTGGGGTTTGCGCTGTAATTTTGATGGTGGAATTTTGTATTGTATGCCTATGACGTAGATGTGCACTGCAATGGATGTTTAGACTGGCATCTCAGCAAAACCTTTTGCACAGTTATTGAATTATTTGTATGTGGATAATAGTATGTTTGCCATTTACCCTTATTTTAAAGGGACATTCTGCCAGAAGGATTGTGCTTCTTTATGACCCTTCACAGAGATGTTTTTCGCACCATATTTCAAAAATATATTATTATGTTTAAAATGATCACCTCAAATCACCTCAGACAGACCTCTTTGTTAGGAGCCTGCTCAACACTGGGTCAACAAAGCTTACATAAGAAAAAGACATAAAAAGACGTGTTCAAAGCAAAGTATAAAAAGGTCATAAAGACTTTTAGCTTTTCTTGTTCAAATGTTTATCTACTAGTCCATCACAAACTATTTAGTCTTAATTTTCAAAGAATTCAAAACATGTCTGGGCTCCTTATTACTCATCACAGTGAGAAATGTGGCTGACAGAGTCCTCTGACTGTTGAGAAAGAGACAAGCCTCCTTGTTGATCTTCAGCTGTGCCTTGTTACACTTAGTCACAGCGTGGGTCGACGCATAACTCAAACAGATATAAAGTGATATGCAGCTGGTGGATAATTAGGCAGGGACAAAAGAGACAAAATTGCAAGGAGGAAAGCACCCAAGTCCAAGGCAGAAATCATAAATCATTCAACAGCGGTGCACATATTCAAGGCTACAGTAGTGCTGTTCACTCACTGTACATTAACCACAGAGTTACAGATAAGAGACAATAAATGCATCATAATAGGAATGACTCACGAGTCTTGCGGTAAATTAAAAAGTGACCGTGGGCGTATTTAGTGAATACATCAAAGATGATATAATTTACCTCAGAAAGAGCAGAATTTACCAGAAATCTAATGTGCAGTAAAATAAACAACAAACCGGTGTCTTACATTTTCAGCAGGAACAACGGTGAACCACCAGAGGGAAGTAGAGAGAGTCAGACAGCGACTGAGTGATTCACAAACCTTCTTCCCTGAGATGTTTTTATTCATTAACGCCTAAAACAACATACAGTAGGTTGCATAGATTTAAGAAGTGACAGCACTCGTGGACTTTGAGCGCACATAATGAGAAAACAAAGATTAGGCAGAATAAGGTAGCAAATACAGTGATGATTAGGGATCTTAAACATTTCTACTTTGCACATAGAAAGCTACATTTATTATGTATTGCAGGTCATTTACTGGCATTTTGTTCATCACCCGAACTGTCTTTTTTCATTATTTAAGGCAGCAAGTTGAATTAAAACACACAGAAAAGTGTTATAAAAATGAGCCTGGGTCTTGTCACTATTTTGTCACTGACATGTAAACTAGAAAATCTATGGAACAATAAAGAAGAAAATGCCAGAAAAACTTAACTTATGACAAATTATTTTTTAAAAAATCATATAGTGTAAAAATGTTTGCATCAGATCTGTGGGTGGTAATGGAATATTTTGAGTTTTAAACAGTACATACTTAGCAAAAAGTATATTTTATATCCTGCGGGAGGCCAACAGCCATACTTGACATACATACAGTAATAATGATGATGATGTAAAAATGTCTGCAGGTGCATTATCTTTCTTTAGAGGCTTGTGGCTACGATCTGGTTTGTTTGGTTATAAATTACATTCATGTAAAATCCTGACACCAAAATATAAATTACAGTATCCAGGAGCAACTGTAGTCAGCTGAGTTCCCTTAACTGAAGAAACCATGACAGAAAACAGCCACGCACAGAAGGATAATCGCGTTGGCGTTGACAACGTTCCTCCACAGAGGCACCTCTGTGGTGTCTGTGAGCTTTTTCTGCAGCTCCTCCTGCTCCTCTGGACTCAGCTTGGGGGCTTTTTTCTGCTCCAGGCCACAGAAGCACATCACTGCCTTCTTGCACAAGCTGGGCTCCTCCTCTGGTTCTGTGATGGAAGAGACAAGAATGATAACGAATATCTTCTTTTGTGTGTGTGTGTGTGTGTGTGTGTGTGTGTGTGTGTGTGTGTGTGTGTGTGTGTGTGTGTGTGTGTGTGTGTTTATACTGTAAGTCTGCTGATTACCTTCTATGTCCATACTGTCGGATTCCCTGTTATCAACCCAGTCATCCTGTTCAAGGTCCACCCTCTCCTCTGTACAGTTCCTCAGGCTCCAGCAAAGTCGATATAACTAGATAAACAACAATTTATAGTAGTTATCATGGCATCGTGTTCCAGTGAATGGTTGGGGAAAATTAATTATTTATACAGCCTTATGTCACAGTGGTCACGTACATGCTTGTCGTCAATGGGTTTGGTCATGAGAGAGATTGCCAGGATGATGATACAGGAGATAACAAACAGGATGATGGAGAAGTAGAGGTAGTGGACTCCACATATGATGGTGGGACAGTTACTGGGATTAACACAGCTGCCTGTCCCATAAGCAAATTCAGCTATCATCCTGGACAGGCCGATTGCCAGGCCAATAGTGAGGCCGTAAAATGCACCCTGAGGAAAGAAAGACAGAAACTCTTGAATCAAACCAATGATTGTACTCAGTGTAGAATATGCACTCATAAGATGGTATTAAAAAGAATAGTTTGACAATGTGGAAATATGTGTATTTGCATTTTTGCCAAAAGTTCGATAAAAACGTTGATACTGATCTCATGCCTGTACTATAAAAATGAAGCTACAGCTGGTGGATGGTCAAGTTAGCTTAGCACAGAACAAAGACTGGAAAAAGGGGTGGATTTTGTTACCTTTGGACAGAGCCAGGGTAGCAGGTTCGCCCTGTTTCCAGTTTCCATGCTAAGCTAACCAGCTGCAATTCCTTTAAGACTATGCTCTTGAGCCAAATAAATCCAAAACCATCATTGTAAGAATGGGAATGTTGGTTGGTCTCACGCTGAAATATCTTCACAAAAATTCTATGGATTGCCATGAATTTTGGAACACAAATTATTCATTCCCAGACTCTGCGTAAATAAAGATAACTGAAGTAGAAACTCACACTCTCATTGACACGTTTGCAGAAGATGGCTAGCATGAAGACAGCTGCAACGGGTGGTGTGAGGTAGCTGGTGACAGACTGGATGTAGTCAAAGAGCTGACCACTCTGGGCTGACTGCACCACAGGGATCCATGCTATGCTCACACCAATCAGGACCAAAATAAACACTCTACACGCAGTCAAAGACACACATGGAAATAGTAGCAGTTAGGGATTTTAAAAGTAATTAGAAATCAAACTGAACGCAAACCCAAATGTCATTTACCTGCCGGCAATCATGAGTTCCTTCTCACTGGCAGAGCGGTGAATCTTAGTGTAGATGTCCATTGTAAAGAGGGTACTGGCACTGTTGAAGATGGAGGTAAGTGAACTCATCAGAGAGGCCAGCATCACAGACAGCATGAGACCTCGCAGACCTGAAATAGATAGAATAACATTAAAAAGGGGGAAAAGATAGAATGATGAAAGAAGCTGGAGATTGTAGTTTTTTCAGCCACCTACCATTGGGCATTAGATCCACCACCAGTTTCGGATAAGCAATGTTGGTGCAGCCCACACTAGTGTCACAGTATTTCATACATTCATCTGGGTCCACACAGGCTACCACATCTAGAATGAAAGTAATAGGATCAGCAGGATCTTTGGAAATATTTAAATCCCTGTGGCGAGATATGCATGAGCTGCACTGGTGCTTTCAGCCAATGAGCTTAATGATGAGCTTCACAAAACCACAACACAACTCACCGGGGTAGAGGATCCTGCTGATCATCCCAGGGAAAACTATGAGGAACATAGGCAGCAGCTTTAGGTAGCCGCACAAGATACAGCCGCCCTTAACGTGAGATAGATTCTTGGCTGAGAGGCAGCGCTGGACAATCACCTACAGAAAAAAAACCAAAAACCAAAAAACAGTTCAGTAGCAACCATGATGCAATCAGCGGTAAATTGGATGGAAAATGGTGGTAGTTGACTCCAAGCTATTCTCTCCATTTTAGGTTCAACTCAAAATATTTGCAGAGTAAATACAACACTTAAGTCAAAAAACTGTTAACTGAGCAGGGATAAGGGGAAGCTGACCATAATGTGTTTCTGTGTGAACTGGATTTCAAAGCTTGATTTAGCACCTAGTTCTTCACTGAGATCCAGTGTTAGTCTGTCTGTTAATCTTATCTCAGTCTCTGGGAGTGCACTGAGGTTTAACTAAAAGCAGGCTAATTCCTACCGCTTGAATGAGTCTGTGTGTGTGTGTCTGTTTATGACCATGGATAGATGCTGGTGTTTTGTTATAAATGCCACTGAGTCGGCACAAGTATAGTATGCTCACTGTCATTATGGCCCAACAGTGTTCCCCGTTTGCTTGACTGACCTGATCAGTGCACCAGTACCAGGTGGCCTGAATGGTGAGTCCAAACACCAGGCCAGGCCATGGCAGGTCTCCTGTAATTGCATTCCTGAAAATATGGAAGGAGTCTGCCCGAGGCTCGTAGCAGCTTGCGCTGATGTTAGTCGTGAGGGAAGGGATGGCCTCCATGTAGCGCTCCTGAAAGCTTTCATAGCCTCCCACCTCATGGAAAGCTGAAAAGTAAGACTAACTTACAGTGATTTTTACTCTTCAACACTTTGTTGAATAATGAAAAAGCAAAAAAGCAAAAAAAAAAAAAAAGTAAACACTATATTACCAAAGCCCATAAGGATGAATGATCCAACAATCATGATGATGGTCTGTAAGGTGTCTGTGTAGATCACTGCAGCCAATCCACCTGAGATACAATATGTGGTGTTATCAATCTAATGTAGAACTGTTTCATTCACAATCAACACATTTCATTGCCTTTAATGCACATACTAAAACTAAACTTACTGGAGAGAATAAAACCAAGTACTGTGTGTTCACGATCCAATTCATCTTGCCAAATTAGGTATTCAGTGTTAAACGGCGTTAGGGAAGTGCTGTTTCACTGCTCATCCTGTGAAGCTAAAGTTCAGCTGTGGATGCATTATTACAGAACGGCAACAGAAGGCCAGTTCCTGCTTATCTCAGTCCATGGGCAATTAAACACTACAGATAAACTAGCAAAGAGGAGAGAGTGTGCACATGTATCTACATCTCTAAAAATGACCTTACCTTTTCCCCCAGTCACAGTCCCATTCATAAAGTAGATAAGATTTGCCATCTTCTGGCTTTAGTTTATGAGTAAAATGTTAATCTGTGATTTCAGTGGAAAGGACGTTGGCACATCCTGCGGGGACAAACCTGTGACGGTGTACAATGCAGTAATCAGTAGTAGCAAGACAATGGCAAGGTAGATATTCAACCCAAGAGCCTGGTTGATGAAAATGGCACCAGAGAACATGTCTGCCTGAGTGGAGTGAAGAGGAGAAAGCACAACATGTCCATCAAAAACTTGGTACAGTGGTGACAGGGCATGTCTGAGAGTTGAGATGTGGTGTCATAGGGACTTACTGAGATCTTAGTGAAAACATACAGGAATAGGGACAGCACAGAGAGATAGATGCGAATACGCTGTCCTCCGAACCTCTTCTTCAGGTACTCAGGCATGGTGACCACCTAAACACACCCACAAATAATGAGCTTGGGTTTTTGTTTTTCTTTTTGGGAACTTTTTTTCTTGTTCGTTTTACTAATGTTGCTGTTTTTATGACCTCCCACTCCTGGCATGTGTGTTCTGTTTACCCCAGCTTTAATGTAGATGGGCACAAAGAGCCATCCCAGAATGATGACCACGACAAGAGCCTGAAACACACACACACACACACACACACACACACACACACACACACACACACACACACACACACACACACACAC
>JBBMJY010000008.1:9609622-9696214 GCA_037833715.1 Toxotes lorentzi
CACACACACACACACACACACACACACACACACACACACACACACACACACACACACACACACACACAAAACAAACAGTCAATGCCACCATTTCCTTCTGTTATTGTTCTAATTCTTTCCATCCTTTGCAGGGTGAAACTCACATGCTAATCTATAGGCTTATCAGCTTCCCCGACAGAGATAACTGATTATATGTGTCAACAGGTTAGACATACATATTTATGTAAGAAGTGATAATGGTTACTCACATTCCATTCAAATCCACCAATGGCTATTCCTGAGGCTGCAGCAGTCCCAGCGATTCCTACAAAGTGGCCACTGCCAATGTTGCTGGCAAAGAGTGATGCTCCGATCTGTGAAGAACATGGATAATTCTTGTCAATCACGTGCATGCATAATTTCCAAACTTACTTACAGGTTTCTCGGAGTGCATTTGTAAACAGGAACAGCGTAAAGTGGATGGTAAAAGCAGAGGGATTACAGGGTGCATTCGGGTTTTTATCCCTGGGCTCCCTTGTTCCTTGTTCTGCACTTGCCATCCCATCCTACCTTGTTTCCTTTCAGTACAGTCACCTGTCATACTCCATCTGCCCACCAGATGTCCCCAGACTTTCTTCCTGTCTCCACATCCACATCTCAATCACCTGAGCTTCACACCTGATCTCAGTTTCTCACTGTTCCAGCCAGTGTTTATATCAGATCACCTGCTTATGTTTCTGTGTGGTTTCCTTTGTGTTTGCTACCTGCCTGTCTACCTGCCTGTCTGCTTGTCCACCCATCCATCTGTAAACCTGGTTCTTCACTTCATTTCTTAAAGCTCCTTCACTGAACCTGCCTGCATGTGTGTGTCTGGGTTTGGGTCGCTGCCTTGACAGATTCTAGCTTACAATACTTTTATGTTGTGTTATGTAATCAGTGCAATAAATAAGCACTAAATTTAATCACCTAATCACGCTTATAAAAACGGATGTTACAAGAAGTTCCTTATAAAGAGCCTTTAATAACACCACATCATGTTTTATACTTCCAATAAGCACCGTCAGCATATCTCAGAAATCATTGTTGCTGTGTGATTACTGTATTGTAACTGTAAAAGCTTAATCTGAACATTACTGGAGTGACTGAGAGATTATTCTGAGACATGTGACACCCACCGGCCACCACACCATACTCCTCCCTGCAAGGAAGAAGCCACCGACGGTGGCACGGTTGGAGCGAACCATAGCCTGCAACAGGAGAGAAGGACATTTTAGAGCATCAAGAAACGATTTTGTTTAACAGACTGTCACAGACACTCACTGTCATGTCTTGTTAATGATTACATTTTATTTGATACACAGTTGCTGTAACAGTGATCAGAAGAGTGAGGGAACAATGCAGAATCATTGCATACAACTCAGAAACCACAGTAGCATTGCTGCTAATAAACGAATCAAATTTGAATGAATATGTGCATTTTGGAGGGTAAATATCCTCCGATCTGCTTATTTCTCATTTACTACAAAGTGCTGCTCTAAAGGTGTTAAAAATATTACTCTTGTTGCTAAAAGTGAGATTCATGTTATATCAGTGCATAAACAATGATCATTTTGACTGCACAAAAATAAATAAAATAAGTAATATAATAACAATAATTTTCCATTGTGACCCAGTACAAAAAATAATTTCATAGGTTGAAATGCACAATGATATAACTCTCACAGATATAAAACAGGTTAGGAGTTAACTGTTCATGAGGAAGAAGGATTTGAAGGACGGTCATCTAAAACACTGGACAACTCACCCATACTCCAACAGCCAAGACGACCAAAAAGTAAATCAGAATAACGCTGATATCAGCTGGATTGTTGAGGACCACGGTGGCATTGTTGTTTCTTGCGTCGCTCCTGACAAAGGAGAATCCAAAGTAATCAGTAGACATGTTACTGAGAGGCTGAGCAGAGAACAGGTGTGTTGCAGGAGTCGCTTCTCTTTGACTGAAGCACCTGCACTGACAGACTTATGTACTTCGGTCCTTCCTGCCTGTGTGTATGTCACTGTGTGGGGATGATGGAGGGGAGTGGGGGGTTCAAAGGGGGGGTAATAAATTACCAGATATTGGGTTGGCTTGAAAGTGTCTCTGGATGCACAGATAAACCTTGCTGATACATGACTGTGGATGTGAAAATGAAATGTGTTAAAATGTGTAACCTTTTGGCAAATAATGTTGTTAATTATCAACCCACAAGGAAATGCCTCGAGTAAAGAAACAGGTGTACGTTTAAAACAAAGCGCCTGCAGATAAACTTCATCAGAGGTGCAGAGAATTTCAGTTCAGGTTGATTCCGTTCAAACACATCATGACAGCTGTAACACAGAAATAACACACTAAAGAAGTTTCCTGAAAATCAGAAAAAAGAAAAGTTGTATCAAACTTTCTCTTACTATTAACAATAAAGATGTTGGTTTGTTTTGTTTTTTTAAATACTGGTTTTAAAACAGCTGAGTAGCTGCCTCCCGATGGAGGTAAGACTAGGTTATTGTATGTTAACCAATAAATGCTCTGTTTAATAATCCTCATTTGCCCCCTCACTGCCACCTCACACTGACTTTGACACCTCTGTCAATAAGTAAAACGGGAATAACTGATAAGTACAGTTGTTGATTAGACAATTCAGTGACTGATAGATTGATAGAGTTTTGACCATTTCTGTTTGTAGAAGGAGAAAACCAAGGAACAAGCACAAAATGATTAACTGTAAAATACAGTTATGATTAATCATATATATTTTTTTATTTTTAATCAAAGTGAGCCCTTCACTTTTGATCTCTAAATAAATCCTCCTAGCAAGGAAATACTGTCAGATTTACTGTAAGTTTATGACAAATAAAAAGCACGTCACCTCTGACTTCACCCCACTCACAGTGAAAACTAAACATTTTTGTGTGTTAATTATTACTCGAAAAGCCGCAGTTTGAGGGAGGGCTGTGACAGAGACTGAAAGACAGAAGACGACCATCTTCAGTTTATTCAAATATGTTAAAACACTGAAACACAGGGGCACATTCGATGCAGAAGTAACATCAGAGCTATAAGAGATCCTGAACAGAAATGAGCATAAATTGACAAAGGAAGGAAAAACAAACAAAAACAACAACAACAACAATAAAAGACACAAGTCATCTCTACATCCCAGTTTATGGTAAGGCAGAAATATATATTTTTATTAAATAGAGTGAATCCTCATTTATCTTGTTTTAAGATATCATATCAGAGGTGAGTGAGATTTTTCCTATGTGGACAGACATTCTGAGAGTTGTTAAAGCAAATGTTTTTCCAAATGTATAACAGAAATGAGTTACTGTACCCATCTTTGGACACGAGGTGGAACTGTTGTCTTCCAGTTTATGAGAATCTGTTTTTTTGGCCAGCAGTGCCACCATCATCAGCGCTGATTACATATGAAAGGGAAGTGATAGAGTTTCCTCTGAGCATCCAAACATAAGCTGTATGTATATAATAAGACTTTTCAATAATGGAAACTATATATATATATAACTTTAAATTACCACTATCAGTTGCTTCATTTCACATCATGTTGTTCACCCTGCACCCAAAGTCATCTGTGATTTCTGTGGGGCTGAAGAACGTTAAAGTCTGTACAAAAAAAAAGTATGATCATCAGCCACTAGGTGTCTCTATAGGACAGTGAAACTAATCCAGGAGTCGGGTGGCTGTGAGCTCGCACTGGTGAGGTACAGATATTTAAGATATTTTCCTCGAGCTTATTTCACAATTAGACCTCTTCTCAGGACTGTGTGTACAGACTGTGCTTGATTGACAGCTCCCTCACTCTCCTGCTTTAAATCGCATCACTTCATGTCCAAACCCACCTTCAGCCTCACAAGAGGTCTAATCAGCCAGAGACATTAAAATCATCTGTGTGGGTGTGCAGGCAAAAAAAACCCCCAAAAAACAAAAAACAAAAACACACCAGTGAAACAGTGAATGTGCTGTAGGTGTGGTTCATCAGATGCACCTTTATTGACACACAGTGGGCCTGGCATTTGCAAAGAAATCATAAAATTTTGAATGAAATTTTGAAATTCTTGCTATAAACAAAAATCCAGCAGAAAAGAATGTTCATCCTTATTTACATTTTCACAGGTTTAACAGACCAAATCAACAGTAACAACAAAACACCTTTTAAATTTGAGCGTGATGATAAATATCTTATTTTCTATTTGTGCGTATGGAGGTTTTATAGGTTGTATAGCAGGCATATAATGACAGACAGGACAAAATCCACTGAGCAGAGCCACATGAGTCATATTTCCTGTAACAAAATCCATGATTGATTTCAGAATGGGACCCTTTAAGATTAAACATCCATAGTAGCTGATTACACACAGGCAAAGCAAAAACAGCCTTATAGTCTGTGCTTCTTAAAAACATGTCAAACACCCTAATTATAACCTGCAGTAATTAAGGAAGTAACTGAGTAATTAAGTCTTGTTATTAAGTGGCCTTGAGCAGCCATCGCCCAAAAAATAGCACCATCTAATTTGCGGTAAGCAGTGATTGGTTTATTGAAAGCTGTTGTGCTCAATTGAATTAGCTGTATATTGTGTAATAATCCTGCAACTCTGTGTACAGGATGTGTCCAAACCTGAGTTAGTTTGTTTTACTCCTGACAGATCGAGGAATAACCCCACCGTTCCGGCCACAGAATCTGAAAAGACTGCTTAATCATAATTCTAGGACATTAAATTCCTGCAGTCATTAATTAATGAGTTTATGACTGCATGTTAAATTATTAGGAGTTTAAATCCAACACTAAGCTTTACAAATTCCAGTCAAAGCAATGTGGGAATCAGAAAGAAGGAATTTAGATGTTTAACAGTTCTTGTTAAATGGGATTAATGAAAAGGGAGTCAGTGCTTAACCAGTGTAGTTTATGCTGCGTTATTACTCCAAATAAATAATGAGGAAAAGCTAAACCACTACAATAACTTCTACCACCACTGCTGTAGTAGTCACATCTGCCAAAATGCAACAGCCTGCATGGTGTGGAGAGGAAGACATGTAAGGGAGTGAGATGAGGGAGCTATCAGACTGGTACTGTTACAAATGGCTGCTTGAAATCTCTAAATGGGGACAATCAATATTCACTTGAATGAGAATCAATCACTGGAATGAGGCCAGCGCTCTGTGGGCATTAAGGCTCGGTCACACCCGCTGATTTCAGTCCTGATTTTAAGCCCAAGAGGAGCTTTCGGGCCTTCCCCAACAGCTCCAGACAGGTCAAGATTTTCTTAGGCATGCTTAACTTTATGGGGCCCATTTTACTTCTATGTTCTCAAAGACTGAAATCTAAGCATAAACCTGACAAGAACCTCTTGGCGTTTACAATGCCACAGGGCCCATCACATCCCAGGGCAGCAAAGACTGCAAACAAACACTGCTGATTAGAGTAAGAAATTGATCTCTTGCTGGAGTCCATTCTCTGTACACAGTAGTCCATATAAAAGTGTGGGAAAATATTTTAGCTGTCTTTGGCAAATAGAGCAGTGACTGAGTGTCCTGTGGTCAACACAGACACAATTGTGTCTTATTAACTTCTCCTTGTGTCTACATATAAGTACAATTCAGGGCACTCTAGCAGAGGGGCCCACGGACTGATCCAGAGGCCTGGTCTCAGAAGACAGACTTATGGATAGTATTTATCTTGTGACTTTAGCACCAAAAGCTAGTGCTTCAAGTCAAAGACGAAATCAAATGTATTTTTTTCACACCAACCAAGTGTGTTTGTTTGATTTTCCAGGAGCTTTTGTGACTTGTGATTCCACTTATGTGTTATAGAACTCTCGAATCTCGAATGTCAGAGTGAGAAGTGTGATAACACACCTTTCAGAGATTAAAGATTCATGGCAGCTGTAGCTGATGAGTGCTAAAAAAAAAATAACTGTTCAAATGAGGATGTAAAAAAAAAGACAGCAAAACATTATGTGCCCATTGTCTTTATTTTGAGTTGTTTTATTATGAATTATGAAAGCTCACTTTCACAGTGGCAGATACTTATCAATGGATTGACTAAATTGTTGCACTTATCTACTGTTCAGCCAATGAGCAGTAAAGAAAGATGTGGCACACTTCACTTGTAGGGCAGCATAATTCATGTGCAGTAGTTCAAGAGTTGTAATCACAACACAATCTCTGGGCACGGTTCCATATTCCTTAACAGAGGGGCATTGTAACCACAAGTCATGGCAAAGACTGAGGGGTTTTCACCCCGGGAGCTGTTGATGTCATGCAGGATAGTAGACAAGGGTGAAGAGAGGGCTTTAGGATGATCAGCTGGAACTTGCACACGGGCCCTGCAGCACTCAATAGAGGTGAGGCCCCCCCAGTATGTCAGAACCACGACGCGCCCTCCCTCTGATCAGAAATATGGGAGCTGAGACTCGGCAGATGTCATCAAGGGTCAAATGCCTTTCTTTAGTTCCCAGTAGCACTAGCACTGAGCCTCAGATCCTTCATCGCCAAACAGCTGCTCTTCTTCAACAGTTAAGGTCACAGAAAAGGAGGTTCCCATTATTGTTATTATTGTTGGGTCCACCTGTGCTTTTCCTGCAATGACAAGTAAAACTAGCCATTCTTGTTCTTGAGTTCATTGTGTCTTAACAGCCCTTTGTCTTCATTGAGCATCCCAGCAAAGTTTAACTTTCAAGTTTCACTTGCACAAGAGAAACTAATGAAAAACGTAAACAAACAAACAAAAACATCAATACAACACCTGTAGGTGTGCATTGTGGGTAGTATTGTAGGCCCCAAGAATGAACAGTGAGGTCTGACAAAAAGCTGGAGAAGATCATAGCAAGCCAAACATCAGATTGCATTAAAAGTCACGGGATTGCATCAAGTAAAATACTTTAAACGTAAAATACTTTAAAATTTATGTTAAAACTAAAACTTACTGTGGTCTTTCCTGTTCAGTAAAAAGGAATATATTTCAATATACACTATTTACATTTCTATATACAACAACAACAAGAACAAGAACTAAAAAGCCCTCAGTTTTTCTGTTGTGGTAAAACCATACAAGTTAACTTTTGGGGCTATGTCAGCCACAAGGTGGCACAGTAGTACAGCTCAGTAAAAATGATGCATCACTGGGGGGGGGGAGGGAGAGGAAACGGAGGGGCCCCGAGGGAAAAAAAAAAAAAAAAAAAAAAAAAAAAAAAAAAAAAAAAAAAAAAAAAAAAACACCCTTAAAGGGAGTCTGTGTTTGAATCTAAATATTTCTTCATTCATATTAAATGGTCAGGTCAGAGGCTGACTTTCAACTGATGTACTGTTTGGCAGCAACTCTGCATCAGAAAAAGTAAGTAAGTCACTAACCACTGTATAAAGTCCAGATGATATCCTAATATGTTAAATACAAATATAAATACTGCAGGCACATACTGCTTCATTGTGTATCACACTGTCATATGTGTGATGAAGTGTGTAGTCAGTCCATTTAGGATGAGGCACCCTGCTGAGAAAACAAATCCAATAATGCATTTTTTCCCCTTAAAAGAGAAAAGTGTTTACCTCCTGCCTTTAAAAGAAAAAGTGGCCTTGTATTTATTTGAGGACATGTTCCTGTTCACAACAGACGGAGAGAGTGAGACTGTTACTTTAAGACAGCGTAGCATTAATGTTGCTAGGCTAACGAGTTTGTATCTTCCCGGCTGCAATTCATCTGCTAATTAGTCCCAAAAGGGTCCAGTGGGTCTAGCTCCATGAAAGATGCTGACAGGGAAGCCCATGCATGACTGATTGAAAAACCAGCCTGAAGTATGAAGCAAAGAGAGAAGCCAGGTGTGCTACCTGCAGTTAGCATACGTGGACAAAGCTACAGAAAGGTGAGCTTCACCAGCCATCCATTTAACCAAAGGTATGTTTAGGTGTTTCACTGAAGTAAAGGTACCACCTCTGTGTATAAATATTCCACTACCAGGACATTTTACGTGCATTCCTGCGTGTAAAATCCTACTAAAGCAAAATTACACAAGCACCGCAAAATGCACTTAAAGTATCAAAATTGATTGATGCATCAGTGTATAAGCAGCAGTTTATTCCTGAAGCTGCTTAAAGTGGAGCTAACAGCTTAAATACAGTTAGGTGGTTTAGTCCAGTCCAGTGAGTGAACTTACAGTCCCAAGACGAAAAAAGGTCAAGAACCACTGGTTTCATCCTTAATAATGTGCTGTAAGTTAAAAAAATAAAAAAATGCATCTTAATCTAAAAAGTCATGTGTAAGGAGTACAGTATTTCCATCTGAAATTAAGTGCAGTAGAAGTAGAAAGTACCATTAAAATGGAAATAATACAAGTACCACAAATTTCCACTTAAGTAAAGTACTTGACCAAATGTACTTAATTACTTTCCACCACTGGCATCTTGGGTAAAACCTCTAAACTTGATACAGAACAGAGTAAAATACTATCAGACCTGATGTAGTGTCTTAGTAGCATCAGATAGGGCTAGTGTTACCTAAACTACCAGGACTGTTACTGATCTGTTTGGGTGTCTTAAGCTGCTACTGAGACGTTTGACTGTCTTACACTAGCTGCTCATTTTGCTTGTGTTTGTTTTCTGCCTGGCAGGTGGCATATAATGGTTTTTAACAGATTTTTGAAACCACACGCTCAGGTTACACATTTGATTCAAAGTTCATAGGAGAAAGTACTGACTAAGGTTGCTATGAGCAACAGAGCCAACACTGGATAAAGTAAACCTTACATTACAGACAGGAGACCATTTACTGCCTTATCACGCTTGTCAAACCAAGGCAGGGGTTCTCTTTGCTTAAAATTCATGTAATATTTCCTCCATCAATATGCAGCTCTTTCACTGGAAGGTACCTAGAGATGTTTGGTCACAACATTTGAGTGCAAACTTACTCTACAGTTAGATTCATGAACCAAAAATCTAGATTGTTGTTGTTGTCTATGTTATGTATTTATGTTCTAACCTCTGACTCATATACCATAAATAACAATATCAGCATTGGTGTCAAAAACCCAGTATTGGTTGCACTTTAAATTACAGAAGATTAGTTAATAATGCAGGAGCCACTTTTGAGGCCAGTGCCATTTAAGTTGCTGTCATGATGTGTATTCCTGGACAAATAGGCCTTTTTCACAGCAGACATTTTGATTTTCATCGTTGCAGGAAAAGCACAGGCGTCAACAAGATTGACAGTCTGCCCTTTACAGGTGACTTAATGACCCAGGAAAGTAACATGTGAGGAAAGATATACTCAGTGGCATGAAAAAAAAGTAAATACCATATAATTGAACTGAACTGAGGTGAACTGGATTGTATTATTTTGAGCATAAAATAAAATCTCTGACCTGTGCAGAGTGGTGGAGATGTGGATCAGTATCTGGATAATTTGACTGCAGTGGGAAGTTGGGAGGGATTGTAGCTCAGAGAGGAGGTTCTCAGAGGAAAGTGGTGACAGCGATGTACCCCTTTTCCTTAATGTGTGCTGGTAAAGACTCCAGCTCCTTATGGCAGAGAACAGGAAAAACAGGTTAGAGAGTAGATAGATGGATGAAGTTCCACAAAGTGGAAATATACAACTTAGGTAGTTGGGTAAGCTTAGTTGGGTAAATACAGATAAAGAAAGAACTGTTGGTGGTTTAATAAAGTAGCCAAGAATTTTTTTATTAGCCTTAGCTGGAGATTAGCTCTTCTCAGATTTTGTGTTTTGTACAATCTTTATTTTACCACAGACTCGCCATTAATATATCAAAAGCTGTGACTTGACTGTAAAAACATCTTAAAGATTTTTGTGGTGTATAAAAACCACAAATCTTATTTCAAAAAAATTTAAGTCATGAGTGGAAAAAACATCAGATTTTGTTTTTTGTTGTTTTTGTTTTTAGCTCTACCACATACTCCTGTGAACATGTCAAATGAAATAAGAGGTGGATTGGATGGGAAGCAACAAGGGGGAAGAAATGTTTTTAGTGGGAGTCAGTAATAAATGTATGTTTTATTGTCATTAGAAGAGCATAAATAAGGACTAAAATGATCAAAAGGTCAGGTTACATAATGTTAATGATAAAACATTAGAGGCATTTTTAGATCAGTGTAATAAAGCATGGCAGGAGGGCAGAGTGCCCAGAATTTGGAAGCCTGTAAGCCTGTTAATTATAGGTGGATTGCTCTTCTGAAATTGTATCTTTGTGATCTTTGTGAAGTAATGGAACATATGAGAATGAAAGGATTTACACAGGCTGGAAACTTATCGTGTCTTTAAGCGGGGTCATGAAATCTTGGGTCACCATGGAAATGGAGATAAATAGAAGATAAATTGGGAAATGGTTGCAGCTGTGTTCTTGATGTAGGTGAAAATTAGGATTTAATAGATAAGAGTTAGCTATTCATCTGAAAGAAATGATTCACAATGCAAGATATTGTATTTACCTGGACAGAGGACATTTTACTCTGGTCCTCCCGTTCAGGAGAGAGAATGAAGAATGTTCTCATCTTGTACTTTGTTCGTTATTGTGAAATATACAGTATTTGACCAGAGAGGAAACGTTCAGTTTTGAACTTTCAGCTCAAAGAACATTACTGCATGCAGCGCATCATCAGAAAGTATGTCAGAAATATTATTATTATTGCTAGTTTTGGTCTAATTGTGAGATTTGCTGAAAAAAAAACCCAGAATAACATTTACTGGATAGTGTGACTCGGAGAGAGACTTCTATGTGAGACTGGTTCATACAAATTTAAGTAGAAATGTCTTTAATAATTCCATTTAAAAAGATGTAAAATAAATGAAGGAGAAACAGCATTCTTTGTTAGCAAATGAGATTTGATAGTCTGCAACGGTGCATAAAATCTGAAAATGTGATATAATGAGAAAATGCATTAGCGTGTCAGTTGAACCCCTGCATTAGTAAAACAAGAGCAGGCCAGTGATATGATTTTATGCACATGCACATCAATGTGTCAGCCGGTCCTCTGGTAAATCATGAAAATGATTTACCAGAGGACCATAGCTAATCAGGACATGGTCGTGGACTAATGACACACCAGTTCACTCCCAGAACAGTAGATTTGCAGAGCCTCGCAGTCTGTCAACAAGGGAAATACTCTGTGGGTGTGGGTGTGTGTGCGCACAGTAGGCGGTACAGCAAATAACAGGTGGAGTTACTAAAGTCAGTGTAATTTTATTCACCCTAATAATACCTATGGGCCATTCTGCCAACATCCAAGCACCTAAAAACTGTTGGGAGATACTTTAATTGCTACAGACAAGCCACAAATGATGTCAATTAGGGGAAACTAGCATTTAGGAAATATGAACAAACTACATATTGTTCCTCCACAGTTCTAAGAGCCGGATAAGTATTGCTATTCAATAGTTGCAAGTTGTTCATAAAGTAATTGTGCCAATATGGGGCTTTTTACTGCCTTTGCTTAATGAAAGAATAGACCGCTGTATACCCTGTGGAAGTTGGGTATACAGCAACACTGCAACCATCTGCCAACCACAAGTCACACTGTCCTGAACCCATAATTGGCAGATAACCAGAGCAAAGCTAATCACTGAAACTACAACTTAGTAGATGTTACGTGATGCTTCTGAGTCTGTTATCTACAAATAGTACACTACTGCATAACAGTGACGTAGTATTTTATCTGTAGGAAATCACAAGGATGCTGTTTAGTTAATTTTCGGTAACTTTATTTAATCAGGAAGTCTCATTGTGATCATGAGCTCTTTTGAAGGTAGATAAACACACATTGAGCAACAAATGGAAGTGACGAGTGTGGAGTATTTAAGTATGCAATAAGAGAGAGTCTCTGACTGTCTCTGTTCATCCGTCCAACAGTTTATGTCCTGTCAAGTCTAGTCCCACACTGCATTGCACTGGCACTTAGCTGGGACCTGGGTTGTGGGCCTACAGGCCAGGTCTCTTAGTGCTATTGAAGGTTAGTTTCTATATTTGTTTGTGCTGTTGAATATGTTGATCAGTTAGCTTGTACCTTATTTATCTACAGTCTTTCTTAAGTTGCACTGCATTGAGCTGTCTAAGGCCTCTGTTATGTAAATCGATAGTGAAAATCCAGGGACTGATATTGGTGATCATTGCCAACTCTGAAGAACCTGATCTGATCAATCAGTATAGAAACTGGTTTTCCATAGGTTTCCCTTTCTAACATTACTCAGCTGTTCACATCTCAAAGCTGAAAGAAGCTGAACCCTCATCATTCATTGAAACGAGTGGATTTCGGCCCAAAATGTTTAAACACCGGTGTGACTGGGCTCTAACCCTCAGCTGTATTCTTGTGACTGTCTATTTGTTTATTGGCCCTCCACATGCCATCGCGCCCAACCTCTGCTGCTGAGTTAAATATCAGTCACAGTGGAAGCCTTTGCTTCAGCAGAAGAATATTGGAGCACATCTTTGTCTCATGCTGGAAAACACTGAGATGGACTTGGTCAAGGCTGCAGGCATCACCAAAGGGCTGGTAAGGAAGGCCATTGTTTTCAGTGCATCCAGGCTTCAGCAGAGAGCGCTGGTTTTGCTCCTCATAGCAACACGACGACGGTGAACTTGTTTGGCCAGACATCGTTCTGCTGTTTATGATATCAAGAGAGAGGTTCAGTCTTTGAGCTGACTGTTCCCTGGGAACATCAGATTCAGAGGAGGCCCATAAGAGAACAAAAGCCATGATTGATGAGGGTTGAAAGAGAAATGCTAAAGACTGTGTATAGCTGTTCACTGGCCAGACTGTCTGCAGGGCCTGCAGTCTTCTGGGATATCCGGCTGGCACAAGAGGAGGACTAACGAAACGACAACAGAGCCCGCAGAGAGGGTCTCAAATTGGCTGTGGATAAAAAGAAATGACTTAAGCACAGCTTGTATTTCTGGGATATTCATTTATCTGGGATTGTAACATTCATGTACATAAAAACCAGCAGGCAACAGCAACTCTAAAATCTGCATGGCTGTTAATGTTAAGTGTTTATCCATAGCAAATTACTATAATAGGATGCTTTGCTTATTTTTATGCGAACATTATGGGTTTAAGGATGGCAGTGTTGGTCAGCTGCTTCATCTGTCCATCGTTTTGGTCCCGACTGAAACATCTGAACAGCTATTGATTTTGGTACACACATTAATGCCTCCCAGATGATGAATCCTACTGACGTTCATGCCCCCCCCCCCACCCCCCCCCAGGGTGCATTTTAATAACTTCAAATCCTTAATTTCCAGATTTTGCCTGTCATCAGGTCAAATATTTCATCTGTCCAATATTTTGGTTTTCAGACTTAAACCTGAAAATGAAAAGCATTCCCCTCAGCTGTGCTTTGCATTTAGTAGATGCAAACATGCTGACACAATAAACTAAAATTGACTTGGCTTTACATCAGCGTGTTAGCATTGTCATTGTGAGCACGTTAACATGCTGACGTTAGCAGTCAGCTCAAAACACCACTGTGCATAAGTACAGCCTCACAGAGGCAAGGCTGTATACTCTTGGGCTTGTTATTTCTGAGAAATATTTAAAATATAACATTTGAAGTTGTTAGTCCTTAACTTCAATTCAGCAAATACCATTCAAAAACTATTCACAGTGCTTCAAAAATTTGTGAACAGCTCACTGCCCACTGGCTGTGTTCAGAATACTGGCTTTTTAAAAAGCCAGTAATCTGGACCCTCACATTGAGAAATTAACTTTATTTAAATTAAAGCAATTCAATATTGTGCAATATTTTACCTCTTAATCATTCATGGATCTATCAGTGACTGCATTAGATACAAGTCCAGTCTCTAGATCCATCAAACAGCAGTCTGTAATAGGTGTCAGATGGGTCAAGAGAAGGTTTTGTGAGGAGAACAGTGGCTCTAACTGATTCAAAGACAGATGGTTCACAGCCAGATGTCGGGGGTGGGATGATGATATCATTCGGGAAGTAGAGCACATCAGCAGCAATGGTCGGGGAGAGGGAGAAGGGAGTGGGTTCAAGAGGTCAGGAGTTAAGTCTGCTCATGGGAATTTTTTTTTTTAGGACTTCATTTAGGACGGGTTGAGGGAGTCATTAAGCTCATGTTAGAGGGGTCAGTGGAGGAGACAGTGACCAAAGGGTAGCCTGGAGGATGATCCTCGGCTGTCATCACTCTCTTTGCGGAGGGAACAGAGGAGGGGGGAGCAGCGCTGAGGCGAGAGGAGAAGATAGAGACGAGCCTCTGCGGGTCAGAAGCAGAGGACTGGATTTAAAGTGGTAAATGGCTGATTTGCCAGCAGATAGAGGCGAATAAAGGAGTAGATGAGATACTAAAACTCTTCCAAGAAAGTCAGATTTGGGGAATTTTCTATCAGCTGCCTGAAGGCTTGTGCATTTTATTCACCAGGCATTTTACAGCCAAGGAGCAGGTGGGAGCAAACAGACAAGCTTAGAGGAGAGGGAAGAAGGTCCTGTGAGGATAACAAGGCAGGTTTGACTGTGGAGGTCACTGAGGTGGCATGAGGAAGGAGTCAGCTGACTACAGACTAAAGACAGGGAAGTGGCAGACAGGAAGGAGCAGGGAAATCACAAGATAAACCCAGTGTGAATGGTATGAGGAAAACCAGTTCTTGAAGAAGGGAGTGGAGAGGGAGATAAATGCTGGTCAACAACATGCAAAGGGTCAAGTGTAGCTCGTGGCAATAGCCTTTTTCTCCTTTTTTTTTTTTTTTTTTTTTTTAAATGTCTGAATGATTCAGGAGCCCTAGAAATAGACAGGGCCATGGAACATGCCAGGGATTATAGATATTTATTGTTTCAGAACTGTCATCAAGGGTCAAGAACTTCTATTTGTGCCCATGGTTGTTTGTGAACTACTTACATTTTTAGAAATCCCTTCAGTCCCCTCTCCTTATTAGATATTGGATGTCTCCATACTAATGACAAATCTGAGTTTGGCCTGGCCCCAGCTTAAATCTTACACTGATGGACAAAACTCTTCTGACGTTTCCAAAATCTGAAAGCAAAGACAGCACTGCTTCTGATCAGGGTTCCTACACATTAGAGCGACCTGTAGGAGCTGGAGCTGTAAGATCGATAAACTTCATCAATGCATATTTTCCAGTCTTCTCCCGATTTGCTGATACTCGCCATCTAAATGAACATGGCACAATCCTGGCACCTGGATTTCAGATCCAGACACATTGTGTCATGCAGCAGGACAAAAAGACATCTTTAGCCATTATGGCATGTGACTCGTGCTTAACATCATGTTACCCATGATGTTTCTGCACCATGAAATATATATATATATATATATATATTTTAATTGTTAGTCATTTATTGAGGTTCATTGTTTTTGGCCAAGGTTTGTAAAGTGCATCCTCCACAGTGAACACTATGACTGAATGAATTATATTATTATTGCTCTTATATTGTCTGACAGAGAATGTTTACTTTAGTATAGCTGTTTTTAATTTTAATTTTGACAAGCTTAAATTTAACCCAGCATGGGAGGCACAGCATTGGCCAAAAAAATCTTTTTGTATTCATGCATGTATTTAGTATTGCCACTTGTGTTAACTTCTAGCAACTTCATTCACAGTAACTAGACTGTCAATACGTTACAACTTTCCCAGGTAGTAAATCAGTCTGTTTCATCAGCTGCTTAGCACAAACTTGTGACAAACATCCCTTAGCAAACCCTCACCAGTTTACCTATTGTACTTTCACTTAAAGTTACTTCCTGATTCATTTGAATGAATAAATAGAGAACATTTCTATACCTCCTTTAATTTGTTTTTTTTTTCCTTTGGAGCAGCTATTCTCCCATTCCTTAACTCAGTCATTTTTTATTGTTGGCACCAACTCCTACCACATGACAGTCACAAGGCATGATTTCAGCAGAACTCTCCCTTCTCAGCAGTGGATTTTATTTATGTTAATCTCTCAAACAAATTCCCACTGTTGCATAAATCAATCCACAAAAAAAGCACCCCCATGACCTGAAGATGTTGTTCACACAGGGATGTAAATTAAGCTTAAATTAATTTTAAAAAATTAGATTAATAAAAAATAATTTAAAAAAACCATCGGCCACAAAGCAGTGCAATGTTATATGTATGGTCCCCAGTCTGAAAGTCTGCTTGAAACAATATTCAAACCACATGAGCATAGCAGAGAGGTAATAGGGAGGTCTGCTGGTTAGAAACATCCTCCTGTTGCACATGTTTGATCACAGCCATGACAATATAATTTCTTGTCGTAATATCTTTGTGAAGACACTTCTGAAGGACCCTTTATTCAGAGCATTTGAAGCATTCTACACCAGTTTTTATACAATGGTTGAGGTTTGCCAAAAATTCACAGCAGAAATATTGTCTTACAGTAAATTAAATGTAATTTGTGTGAGATTTAACTCTTTAAAGACAAAAAAAACCCAAAACAAAACATATATTTGGGGGACAAACCCATTGGCAGACACGTTGGGTCAGCTGGGGTTTATACACTAATTAGAGTGGAATCTACGGCACTGTACGCTGTCACCCCATCACACATAGGCCAAGTTCATTCAGGAGAAATTTAATTGCATACTTTATGTCTGAATTATTCTTGCCCCAGCGGCTACATTGTATGGCGAGGACAAATACCTTTTTATGTCATAATTTTGGACACCGAGGATGGAAGCTAGGATTTCGGACGGTACTTTCTCTTCCAGGTTGCAAATCACTGGATGTAGCGTAATCATAAAAGAATAAGAGAGATTAGTGACGTGGAGGGCCAGCAGTAGTCTATCATCTATGAACATTTCCCATCCCAATCACGCGGAAAGCACTTCATCAAACCACCACCCAAAAACACATTTACTACACCATGAAAAATTTGCATAAGTTGTTTTATTCATAGTTGTTGTCCTTTTTATATTCCTTTTTTTTTTTTAAACTGTTTTGTCTTTTGTTGAAGTGGACATCCCATAAAGTCAAGCCTGAAGCCCTTAGTTGAGTTGTTTGCACGTCACCCTCTGAACTGAAAAGAAAGGGTAAGAGGAGGAGTGGAGTGGGGTTTTCCTCCTTCTCTCTCTCTCGCTCTCTTTTTATCGCACTTACAGTATCCCAACTCAACCTTTATTTTCATTTGTTTGAACAAAGAGTGTACCTTACAGTATATTTACACATCATACTGACTGACTGTTTAACAATTTCCACTTAGGTAATGCAAGGAAGATTGAACTTTCAAGGTGTGCGTCTTCGTTTTTGGATTTTTCTAGAGTCTTGTTCTCCTTTGATCCACTTTCTCCTCTCATGCTAAATTTGTAGTGAGGTTTTCCTTGTCATCATTGAAATCATCGCCACCACTATCTTCATCATCATCTTCTTTTTCATCGTCATCATCATAACATCATAATCACTGTTATTATATTCATATAACTTTTCAATAGATTCCTCTCTGACAACTGTACAATCGTACACAGTGTTTGACTTTTATATATATTTTTGGGAATATATTATTTAAACCTAAGAAAAGTGGAACATAATCCCAAAGAAAATGTATTAGTATCCCAAAGTAACAAAATCATGCATGTTTAAATGTATTTGTCCATAAAAACAAAACAAACGAACAAACAAACAAAAAAAATAACGTAATGGATGGGATCTGGTTTATTTACAAACTGATCTTGGCACTGTTTTTGTTGTCTCTTGCTGGAAACTGGAATGATCATAAAGAATACTTTTGACTCTACCGAGCGTAACACTCCTGGTATTATAAGTCAGTGACCTGCTATAAAAGGCAGGCTTGAGAGACATATTCTTTTTTTCTTTTTTTTTTAAAGCACAAAGAAAAGATAAAAGGAAGTGAGGAACAGAACAACATTAGAGAGTCGACCAGGGGGGTAAAACAGAAATAGGGTGTAGAAAATGTATTTCACTTCAGCTTTAAACTGTGGCAGTTTCCTCTTTTAGGCAGAAACCCTGTGACATCATGTCTACTGACATTTTTTTTGTTTGTTTTTTTTCCCCAGAAATACAGGCTCACTCTACATCTCATCAGGTGCACTCACTGGTTACCATTGTTAGGGTGAAAATCCAAAAGAGAACATTGATTCTGTCAAAATTCGTCTTGTAAAGCAGCATTAATTGACTCAGGCAAATAAAATAAAGGAGACAAAAGTAACTGAAAACCACCAGCACAGACCTACTACTCAGTCTCAGGTTTGGCAGGCAGGTAGGGGTAGCTGTCTAGAATTTCCAGTGTTGCCTTGTCAAACAAGTGCTTGACTGTTGATCCAAAGATCTTGTGTGTGAGCAAACATAAGGTTGTGTGTCAGTGTGTGTTTGTGTGTGTGTGTGTTTGGGTGTCTCTGCATACTCATATTCAGTGCAAACACATTGGGTAAAAATCCCATCTTGACCATGGCCAGCTCTGTTGTTTCAATTGAAACAGTTTAATCTACAGAATCGTCTATCCCTGACCATCTTACTACCTCACTTCCTTTGCAGTTCTCTTTTGCACCTCTTCAAAGAGATAAACCGTCAGGCAGACTGACGTGCCTTTTGTTTATCCGGCCTGATGGCGGGCCAACTGCTGCCAAGCAGCCCGCTTTACCCCCCCATCCCACCCCCACCCCCCACACCCTGCGTCAGGTCCTAGCACAGCCCAATGTACTTGAGATTGTTCTGGATGATCACGTCCGTGACAGCGTCGAACACAAACTGGATGTTGCTGGTGTCAGTGGCACAGGTGAAGTGCGAATAGATCTCCTTGGTCTCCTTGTTGCGGTTGAGGTCCTCAAACTGCCGTTGCACATAGACAGCTGCCTCCTCATAGGTGTTCTGACCTTTGTAGTCAGGGAAGCACACTGTCAGAGGAATGCGTTTGATCTTCTCAGCCAACAGGTCCTTCTTGTTGAGGAAGAGGATGAGCGACGTGTTGGTGAACCAGTTGTTGTTGCAGATGGAGTCGAACAGGCGCAAGCTCTCGGCCATACGGCTCTGTGAGAGGAAAGGAAATAAAAAAGAAAATCAGACCATGAGGAAATTATTTCACAGCTAAGACAAATGGAGTATTTACTTTGAAGCAACAACCGAAACAAGCCCAATTTATCACACTGATATCAGACCTCCTTCACACAAACAGAATCATATGATTTGGCAAAACCCAAGATAGAAAATTAGACCATGTAAGGTCACTGCACGATTTGAGGATGAAAATGAAGAGAAGATAAGAGGAGGTCTAAAGTCATCCAGCATGTCACAAATATCCACTTGACTAGCCAAAGGTATGGCTTCTCTGTTATGTCAACAGAGACTTGAGACTCAGCACAAACAGCAGATTACTTCTTTTACCACGACTCAGGTCGAGTCCAAATTTGCAAATTGATGAGTCATTGTAGAAGTCCGGCAATCTTACTTCTATTCATTACAGAGATCTCTCACTCCTTTGTGTAGAACAGATGTTAAACTTGCGATGATTGTTTTATATGAAAATGTGGATGGATCATGTGGAGACAGGGACAAAGACTGTTGACAGACAGCCTGTTTACACTGAGGACAGGCTGGTCTGACCTTATACAGTTTGTCATAACAGAATCACTCAGCCACTGGGACTTACAGAAACGCTTACAGAAGGATATTAAGGACAGCACTGAGTTCTTCCTCTTAGCCTCTCCCTCTGTGCTATTAAGATTCATTTAAATGCTTAAAATCTAATTAATCTCTTATGTTTTTTTTTCTAGTGCACCATTGCTGCTCTGGCTCAATAGTTTCTTCCTCAACTTTCCTGTCTGAGCTCTTCCAAACACTGGTGCATTTTCATTTCTAGCGAGTGGAACCACATTAGGAGTCACATTTTAAATCTAAGATTTATTTCACAACTCAGCAATGGGAAATCACTGGTGTGTTCAGGTGAATTAGTCATATGATAAAGTACGGGGAGAACACAAATGAGTAGCAGCAAGACTTTGCAGCAAGAAAGTAAATATGAACAATGTGACTGGTATCTGCATTAAACCACACCTCTGACATTATGCTGTAATTAAAATGTTTTTGTGCCTCCACACTGGCGACAGCTGCGGCAGAAGGCATTGTGTTTTGGGGTTGGCTGTCTGTCTGTCCCGTTCTCGTGAACGTGATATCTCAGGGGCGCCTTGAAGGAATTTTTTTTTTTTTTCAAATTTGCCACCAACATTCACTTAGACTCAAGAATTAGCTGATTAGAATATGGTGGTCAAAGGTCAGAGGACCTCACAAAACACATCTGGCCATAGGATCAAATGAGGATGTTTCATAACCAAAAGGTCAAAGGTCAACTTTACCGCAACATTGTAATGTTCTGCAAAAACAACGCCTTAACTGAGAAACAGAAGGGGAGATTGTGACCACATTTCCCACAACTTGACTGGTTGGCAGAGGCATACAAATTGTGCTTATTTTATGCTAGGTAACTTGTTTATCATTTAGCTTTTTCATTTGATTTAAAAAGAAATGTTCAAATAGTATTTGAAAATTGGTTGTATTTTCTCATCTCTACTGACTTGCAGAATGGTAAAATGTGCTGGTTTTGGTGCAGAAAAAAAGCCTGTGTGTGGGTGTGCATGTGTCCATGTATGCATCTGTGTGCTTCCTTATACTTTGTGCTCATGTGACGTTGAATGTATAAGAGAAAAGGAAATAAAAAGAATGTTGATCTGTTCATGGCAGCTGCTGGCATATGGCGACTGGCCAGTAGCTTGTGACTGGGAGGCTGTCAGATGGAAGACTGCTGTTTAAAAGGTTACGGAAACAACATGATGCTCAGAGCAAATCACAAGATCTGCACAGCATGAAAAAGATACTGAGGGAAACAGCGAAGGATTAGATAATCATAGTGCAGATTCAAAGTAAACCCTAGTTATTTAGTGGTGTAAGTACACTATTTTTGGATAATGATGAAAAGGTTACACTTAAGAGAAACCAAAGTTGCATGTAAGCCTTAGATAAGATACATCCCCCAAAGCTGCTTTAACAGCAGCTGATGTAGGTTAAAAAAATTACATTGTCAGGCTGGATTATTTATGTCCATAAAAGCTGCTTTTGAATAAATAATCATTTTAAAAATAAATAACACCTGTAGAAATTCTGTTGAAGTTTTCCAAGAACACAATGAAAATGAACGGAGGTCTGTTGAACCACAAGTATTGCAAACTAGGCATGGGTTACCACATACATTTTCTGCAAAAAGAGTTTTTGTCCTGAGTAAAAATGAGCTAATTGTTTAAATAACTAAATTGAGACACCACAGGAAGACGGAAATAAATTGAGGTTTTGTTCAACATATATTGCATAAGAGCGTGTCTGCAGAATCTGTTAGGCCCCAGCTCTGAGCTGAGGGGTCAGAACTGTTCTTTCTTCATCCATATGTTTCACTCCTGTTCTCTCACATGTTGCTAACCAGCGAGGCTGAAACAGAAGCTCTCCTTTCTGTAGAAGTATATGTCCCCCGGGGACACGGGCTGGTCCCCAAACATTGTATACTGCGCAAAATCATGTCAGGCTGTTTGACCTCACTCCTCCTCTTTTCAGGGTGTCAAAACAAAGAGCCCAGCTGTTAAGAGAGGATGGCAGGAAACAGCCAGCTGAGCCCAGGGGGTCTCTAGTCTCTTCACCTGGCCACTCCAGCACCTGTACAGTAAGAGTTTCTTAATGGGGAGAGGGAGGAGGGGGAGGGTGGCACCCAGGAGCACTAAAGCATGCAGACCCCCTTCCTGCGCTTCAAACACCCACTGATACAGATACACGTACACACACATACATACCCACACACACACACACACATACTGCTTTCCCCCTCACCTCCTCCTGTCAGAGTACTCCAGAGGCACAGGCCTTAATTAAGCTTAAGTATTAATGAGGAAGTTCATCCCAGTGTCATTGCTTTGTTTCCCATAAATACAAATCAGCTAAGTGTGCAGCCACCCCTTTGTAATTCATTATCATGTTCATTTTAAATGCCACTGCCTTACAGGAAGGTGTGCTTTGCACTTATCTACAGAGATGATTTTTTTTTCTGGCACCATGTTTTTTTTTTCTGCTGTACCTGAGAATTACATTATTCAGGCTGCTCCCTCTCTCTTTTCCCACTCTGTTTAATTACTAATGTCTCTGTTACTGTGGGCAGCTTCGGTGCTGGGTCTAGACGTGAAACAAACATAAACACATTACAGTTGTACACAATATTATGTTGTGGATAATGTCCAGCTGTCCATAGCCTTTTGAAGCTCATATTTCCATTATAAGCCAAACATAAAATGATGACAAATAATGGCTTTTTACACTATTAGGGATAAAAGGGGGGCTAGTATGTGTGAGCTAACTTAATTCTACATGTATACTGGAGTAGTCGTGTGTTTAGCACTAAACCTTCAGACTGATGGTCACCGTAATGCATTTCTGTGACTTGTACCATAAAGTGAAGCTAAAAATATTTTTTTTTACATTGCGGTTACCATTTAGAAATACAATACTCTAATACAGTAATTTTGGGGGACTCATTGGAACCTATGTGAGCGTGACAAGGAATATATTGGCAAAAATCATGACATGATCTTTTTACTTGGTGTGTCTTTAAATTCTCATTCCATTTCCTGGAAAGCTTTTTTTTCCTTTTTTTTTTTTTAATCAAAACACCATTATATCATATGGAGCAATTCAATTACATGATAGTAATGCTTTTGATAACCCATTAGCCGGTTAAGATGCTGTGGCTGAGTGAGGGGGAATATCCCTGATAACATTTTGAGGCACAGGTGATTTTAGAGTCACTGAGCAGGGAAACTGTTTTACACTCAGATCAGTTCACATATATTCTATGCTTTGGTGTGAAAGGCAAAGCACACATGAAAAACTTAATACTACACATAAAAACGCCCTCAATTAATTTCCTGTCTTCTTTCATGTGACAGGCAATACATTTCCATTTGAGAGGAGATTAATAAAAATAATTGAAACGAGAGAATCAGAGCTGACACTGCAGTCAGTGTCAGTGCCTTGATGCTTGGCTAACACAAGCTTAAACAGCCGCTAACCTCATATCTAGGTTTTTCATTTTCACCACACATACACACAGAATTCATTGCAGTTGCTCAGCCTCAGCTATTGCATATAAACCTGCACTACACATTCATAATAACGCACCCAGTGACACGCACACACACACACAGACACACAATAGATGCATCCACATATACACCTCATATCCCCCCCTCCTCCTCTCCTCTCTCCTCCCCTCCTCTCCCCTTCTCATCCTCCCTTCCCTAGTCACAGCTCACTGTCAACAGCGCAGGATTAGGACCATTTGACTGGCCTGTTGCTAAGCAACAGTAACCACGGCAACTGATTCATTATGAAGACAGGGATGGGACAGGGAAAATGCATCAGGGAATGGGTTGATGGGTAAATGTTGTACTGTAATTATTATGGTGTATTTTCAGTCTTGTGTGAGCTGGTGCATTGAAACTGAACCGGTGTCGTTCTGGTCGAGGTTTGTTTTGTGCTTGTGTGACATTGTAGAAAGCTTTGAGGGTTTGGATCACTAAGACGATCAATGGGCACAACACGCTATCATTATAAAAACGACACCTTTTCCACTAATGAGGACCTTCAAAGCAACTGAAGCTTTTTTTTTTTTTTTTTTAATACATATGCAGATGGATTTCTGGAGCCACTGATCAGTGATCACCAAATGTGGGCATGCACATAAAAACTGACGAATGTCTCCAAATTCCTAATGACCCACTGAATCATTCCTAATAACTGACTGGACTGTAAGACTGACTGAATTTTTAGGTAACCTTTTGCTATGCCATTCAGCTTCCACAATCGGCTGTATTGTGTTCTTCTTAGATAAGACAATTCATGGAGCCTCTATTCAAAAACGCAGAACTTGCAACTTAGACAAAGAAAAAGATGAGTCAGAGTTGCAATTGAACTGAAATTGATGAGGCGCCTGTGGTATGGAGGGTTGAATCAGTGACTTTGTTGAACTTCATTGCAAAGTTTTGTTTCACATCAGTTAATAAGCTGTTTTTCAAACATGTGCAGTAATTATGAAGAATACATTGTGCTTATTGACTCACTTGTGCTAACATAAAGAAGGTCAGAGATACCTTTGCTGGCAGGTTCATATTGTGCTCACATGCAGTCAAGAAGGATGTCGGCGTTTCCACTGAGTCAAAGTAAATATCACAGATACTGGAGGGAAATTAGTTCCACTGCTAAGGCAGTTAAAACTAATTAAAGTTACAGTCCCCCCTTAACAATGCATGAATTGTAATTATAATTATAACACACTGCTAATTTAATTGCAAAATAACCATTAATTAATTAGCAATGTATATACTGTACAGCAACTTTACTGCAACATTTCTGAGAGGCTTAAATCAATCCATGTGCACCAGTCCAATAAATATAAAGCTGACACAGATTTTTTTGCTTTGCGGATATTTTTTTGAAGATTGAGCACAGGTTAAGGTTGTTTTGTCAAATGTTTGCCCAAAACTGCCTTGCAAAACGTTAATGCAAGGATGTGGTTATATTTTTGATGTAAAAATCTTAGTCATCTCTTGTTCGTCCAGGCTGACTTAATAGATGGAAAATATTTACTCAGAAATATCTACACATTTCCTGTGAGATCAGTCTGCCTGATATTCTGTGGTCTATTAGAAGATTTTGTTTTTTTTCTCTAGTTAATTGTCAGAATCTGTTTGCTGATAGAAATATATTCACTTGTTTCTTTGTCTTTGCTCAAGTCAAGCTGTCAGACATGTTGTTAGCAGCGTGTTTTCGGCCTAGCATACAGATACTTTTAGTACTATGACGTGGTTACAGTACAATAACTTGTTAAAATGTTTCCAGATATATTTCAAGGAGTTTTTCTTGTGTTTTCTGTACTACAGTAGCTCATATATGTAATTCTCTCTTCTGAATCAGGGCTTAATGACCCAATCCTTTACCCTCACCTTGTACTGACCTTCAGTCGAGGAGGACCTATATCCTTAATCCTAACTGATGCTAAACTCAATTTAACAGAAATCGAATTGGGTTCCACTGCAGTTATATCATGGCATACCATGTATCAAGTGGTATGTCATCTAAAATACATGCACAGTGCTCAGATACAAGAGCTCTTCTCTTTCTCACACTGGAGATGTATTGAGCATGTAGAGGCTGGACTTGTGGTTATGGAAGAGGGTGGTTCCAAGATGTAGGAATTCAGTATGGAGCCATCTGTAGACCTTGAAGTAACAGCAGTGACATACAGTACCTGCACTCAGTGCAGTAACATTTAGATTAGGTGTAAAGTGAATATGAGATTTAGACTTACTGCTACAATGTGCTGTCTGTGTGATGATCCCGTAGATTTATGAGGGTGCAGCCACATGTCCTGTATGGCCTCCATTTGTATGCTAGTACAGCATTCCCTCCATGAATCTGCATTTGGCTTTTGTGTAAATGTTCAACCTAGATTGTGTCACAAATGACTGCGACATCTCAGCCATGAGATGAGATCAGTGTTGACGTGTTAATGTTTGAGTCCTTTGTCGCTGACAAATTTACAACTTGAGTCAGCGTTATTGTAGTGTGGTTACATGAGACTAAATACATCCTTCATGCACTGTGTGATGTTCAGTTTAAAATATGTGTGAGTAAATAATTCCCGCAGATTATTATAAAAAGGCCTGCGTCCTGATACGTTCATGCTCATTTCCGCCACATGTAAATAAGGACATAAACTGTTGCATCTATAAGACCACCTGCTGTGTAATGAAGTTGTAGCCTGATATTTATGGTTTTGGTTTGCCCTCCAAAATGTTAATTTCTCCCGCTTTCTGGATTTGATAACAATTTAACCACCCACATATTTGTTTTAGCATCTTGAAAGTCATAAATATTGGATATTAGTTTATGTGCTATTGCCATGAATATTGTGTTTAATTGATTTTTGCAGAAAGTTTGGCATTTTTAAAACAATTTCTTTATACCAAAAGAACTAAGTTCACTGCTAATGATAGAGTAGTTAATAACATTCGATCATGTTAAGAATGTTATCGTCCACATTTTTGACACATGGAGCTTTTCAAACAATGCACAGTGGGGGGAGATGGGCAGTAGGAAAAGTTATTTAGCTGAGGAACATTGTCGGTATGCTGCTTTACCACTGAGCCATCACTTTGCCAGTTGCTGTCTTGAAGCATCATGTTCAATACAATAAGACCGCTGTATGTTTGCTGTCCCTCGTGCAGAGCCTCTGTTTTTGGTCTCGCAGTATAGTCGCAATGCAATTGGCTTGCACGGAATATGACTAACATACCAGCCACACCCATGCAAGAGGACAGTTTAGGCACGCCTAACCATCATTGGATTCATTCTTGGTATGCTGTGACATGCTCTCATCAATAATTTTGACAAGAGCAACTATTTGATGTGGTTCAGTGGTTAGCACTGTTGCCTCACAGCAAGACAGTTAGATGATAGACTGACAACTTTTTCAGGATATACCCCACCCAATTACATGGGATGAGCCCTAACTTCTTATTCTGAACAGATTAAGTGGTTTCTAAAATGCATGGACAATCATTTGGGGAGTTTTTTTTTTTTTTTTTTTTTTTTTACACCCTCACACAAGGAAAGTGTATGACTGCATGTGATTAACATCAGTCCTGTAATGAGGGATAACACTATGCGTCTCTGCTCATTCCAGAAGCTCCAGCAGTAGCAGCATCATAGACAGTAATAGCATATCTCAAATACCTCAAGATGCATCTAAATCGAAAATGTACATAATGTACCAGATGGACTGAGGGCTTATGCGGTTATCTGGGAACACAAAGGCTGTGTGTGAAAGGGTTTCACTTGAATCAGATAAGGCAACAAGTCACAGTCTGGACTCCGAAAGTCACAGTTGGCAGTACTTCTAATTCAAAGTTTACCATCGAACAATGAAGAAATCTTGTTGGTGTGTTCAAATAAATGTTTAGCTTACCTTCATGTGTTAAACCAGATCAAACTGTTAAGACAGTCAATGATTCTACCACAAAGCAACCATTAAAAAAAGGAATGAAATGTGTAACTCATGCTTCTTTGCTGATGTACACTTTCTGTAGGCTCTGCAGCAGGAAGGCTGCTCCATTTTCAGGATGTCTTTTCCTTCTTGCAACTTTTGAGCCCTGGCTTTCTTCCTCCCCTCTGATCTTGGAATAATAAAAGTAGTTTTTTTTTTTTTTTTTTTTAGTACCTGTGAACTCCCATTGCTTCACAGTGCCTTCACAATTTGCTAATTCTCACAGGTACAGTCTCACACTTTATTCTGTGAACTCAATTAACACCATACTGCATTTTTCTCCTCATACTTTATTTTTAACCTATAGAACTAATTGATTTCATGTTCCAACCTGGCACAATGTACACCCTGTTTTATCCGGGTAAGCCATGAATTATCAGGCCTGTACAGTCACAGGGATGAAAAAGTTTTCTCTGTACTCAAGCTATTTCTAGTCGAGACTGTATAAAGACATCAAGGTGAACCTGGATACTGGAACCTCTTCAGGGAAAAAATGTAATCATGCCTGCAAAGAAAGAGAAAATAGCTGACCCCTCATAGTTGTCCTTGTCAGAAAAAGGTAAAATAGTGTATATTGTTGACCTTCCATTATCAAAAAAAAAAGCAGTTAAACAAGCAGCAACTACCCAACTATTCCAAAACACTCAGATAAGAAGATGGATATGCTGAAATTGTTCAAATTCCGCATCCATGAAAAGGAGATAACAAACCCTGGCCTCTCTGTTCATTCATTCTTCATCAGATTTTAAAACGGCTGTGATTGTTACTATATTAAGGCAGAGTGAATGCATTTCACCCATTCCTACAAAATCAGTTCACTCATGCCCCCAGAACTCTGGGTAAGGTCCATAAAATTTGGATAAGGCTCCCCAAATTGTTTATTAGACAAGACTGAATGAACTGTAAAGGATTGTTTAGGATGAGAATGAAAAGGATGAAGAGAGTGGATGCAGGGGTCTTATTTGCCCTGTGAGGTTATAAGAAAAACTACCCTCTGCAAAATGTCTTAAAAACGTTTGCCCATTACAATAGGAAGATTTGATGAAAATAAGAAAAACATAATGTTTGGTAGAGTAGCTGCTCAGCACATTAATACAGTGAATCCAGTCAACAGTCCGTCTATGCCACAATGAATATCTACCAAAAAATGGTAGCAGCGTTTTCCTGGCTTTCTGTGGCCAACCTCCAAATCGGGTAGCTTTCTGTCCACAGAAAAGATTATTCATGGACCCTTAAATTTGGGTAAACCATTTATTTTAACGTAAAATTGAAGCTTTACATATTTGTAGTCCACGCTACAGACCTGCTCAATACAACGTTCCCTTAGCAGATTGGACATCTCTCTTAGCTCTCACTTCTAATGATAAGCTGTTCAGTAGTTTAGTGGTTGAAGAATATTTCATTGAGCTAAAGACTGTGCATTTGTTCCCATCAAGTTGACCCATTGACAGTTGTGTGTCAGTATGTTGAGCAAGATGCTATCATGTATTCAATAAGGTTTGAAAGAAACCCAAGTAAACGAAAGTCATTTAAAATGAAAAAGGCAGACACGATGTACTCAGTCTACTGAAATAAGGGAATATTTGTTTTGCAATACAAGTCCTGCAATAACTGTTGCAACTGAAATTCTATGACCCAACTTTTGTTAAAAATGAAAATCTGTTGCCTTAATTGAAAGTAATCCTCAAGCAACACAGTTTCCAAAAATGATTTTGTGAAACTACTCCCTCTTAATGTCAGACAGCTCCTACCTTAAAAATGTGTTGTGGCAAAGAAGAGATAAAAGTAGAAAAAAATTTAATCCCTGTATCTGTGTAACCACAGCATGGCTGTTGTAAACGGGGATGTACAGAGAGGAAGTGAAACAGAAGAACAGGCTTGTGCTCTCTTTGCTTCTCAGAACTATTAAACCATTTAATACAAAATAATGTATTTGGCACTGGTATTGAAAATCAGCACTAAATCAAATAAATATTATCTGTCTCACATAAGAGATTTATTCTTTCCACTTAAATTATGTAGTCATGTGATAAGAAATAAATGTTCCATCTCTTCTCACGCAAATTGGGTTGTAAGAGCTTTGTCCCTCTCCAAACTGCTGTGTTGGTGTGAGTGACTGCTGCGTGCATGTTTGTGCATGTGCATAGATACAATAAGTTCATGTGCATACATCTACAGTGAATGAAAACGTGGGCCCTTTTAAAACTGTTTTTTCTTACCGTCTGGTTGTCCTCGTAGAGTTTGAGGTCATAGCCACTTAGCTCGACACAGAAAATGATTGCAGTCACGCCCTCGAAACAGTGGATCCACTTCTTTCTCTCTGAACGCTGTCCGCCCACATCTACCATCTTGAAGGTGAGCTCCTTGAAGGTGAACTTGTTCTCCACAATGCCGGTGGTCATGTCGCGGGACCGTAGGATGTCCTCAACAGTAGGGATGTACTCGGGTGCAGAGATGCGGTCCAGGTCGTTCAGGTAGTAGGCAGTGTTGTCCTCTAAGTGGTACTCATTAGATCGTTGAAAGCACTCCTGCACCCCTGAGTCAGCCCACAGACGTTTCATGACCCCCAGCAACTCTGGAGTGATCTCGCCCTTGCTCTCAGCCGGCCCTGTGAGGGCAAAGAGCTGCACGGCATCGTAGGCGCGATCAGGATTGTGAAAGTCGATCTTGAGGGTGGTGAGGGCCCGGATAATGCGGGTGAGAGAGTCGATGGCATTGTACAGAATGAGGGGCTTGTACTCCTTGCATGCCTCCAGATTGAAGCCTCCACTGTGGATGATCTTCATCTGTTTGACAATGGTGCTCTTGCCAGAGTTGCTGGTGCCCAGCAATAGTAGCTTGATCTCACGCCGCTGCCGTTGACTCTCTGAGCGCAAGTGGCGGTCAATTCGCCGCGAGCGCCTCGCGGCTTCCTTCTCCTCCGAGCTCTGACGGCATCCCATGGTCCTCCACCACGTGGTGAGCACAAAGGAACTCGTGCTGCTGCTTGATGTGAAAGCAATTTATAATGAAGCGGTGACTGAAAAGAGTTGGAGAGGGTTTTCACTGAAGGTAGGAGGTTGGTGGGGAAGAGGCAGACAAAACTTCACAACAGACCAATTTAACACTAGACAGGAGAGGCACCACACAGAGGAGTGACTCAGGAGTATCTCATTCTTTTTGTTCAGGGGCAGTCTGAGAGTCCTGTGTGGGCAAAACCCAGACTTGTGGGATGCCCACACAGCGCCTGGCACTGAGGTTGGACTGCCTGCTGAAGCCAAGGGAGCTGGGGTTCATAGCAGGGGCTCCCCCTGAGGAAAAGCTGTGGAGGAGGGCTGGGGTAGGTTCAGCGTATGTCAGTAGAGGAAGTGTTTGGACGTGATGTGTGTGAATAACAAAACCCCCTCACTCTCCTCCCACATGGCTCTTGTGGTGCGTTGCCCTTGTTTGGCTTCTGCAACCATCCACTTCAGTTCGATATTTGGTCTGGTTCGCTTGATCTTCCTGATGAAATCGTTTCTGCTTCTTTTGCGGTGTGATATCTCCCCGACAACTGAAGGCCTCTGAGTCTACCAATACATAAGACAGAGAAGAGACATGAATAACAGTTTTAAGACATATAAGACCAGTTTTATCACCATCCGTCCCATCATTAACCTACATGTTGAAGAAATAGATCAACTTGTTTTGGAAAATATGCTTGTTTGCATTCAAGAGGGAGATAAGAGGATTGATACCACTGTCATGACTGATTCAATGAACTGGGGCAAGGAGGTAGTTAGCCTAGCTTAGCATAGCAAGTATGACTCTCTCAGAACTGGAAAAAAGGCATTTTGAAGATCACTAATTAACACTTGTTTGCTTAAAACCCACATAAACAGATATGTAAAAATGACAGTGTGTGTGGTTTTCAGGGGTTTAAGAGACATTTATGAAATCCAGTGATCACCAACTGAATCTTGCAGCCCTCTGTATAGCTGGAAGCACTCTGCACAGAAGTGCTTGGTGGTTGCCTAAACCTCAAATTTTTGTTTTTGCACTTCCCTTTGTGTACAGATTAACAGTGATATCAGTGTTCTCATCTCTTGGACAGAAAACAAATTGCTATCATTGAACTTTTAATTTCAGGAAAAACTGCAGAAACAAAAAAAATAAGCAAATTTGAATACTTTTCTTCAACTTATGGAAGGTGACTGGCAATGAAAGCATATACAGTCACATGCATGCTAACCTGTCCATTCAAGCACTGCCATGCTACCGTTTTTCTGTGTACACTACCTCTTCAGATTTCTGCTCCTAACAGTCACACACCCCATCTCGCTCCATCTGCAGTCCTGTGTTACCATAGACTCTGAGCCAAAGTAGAGCTCAGCTGACCACGCCTATCCATTTAACACCACACACGCACTCACAGATACACACACAGACTCATTATATACACAATCAAGGTCAAACATACACACAGAAACAGGCGGAGAAAAACAAACTCCACTATTTGAAAGGAAACTGATTTAGGATAAACAAGATAAATGTGTTTCCTTGTGACCAACAGCATCCTCTGCGATTCACACTACAGCCCACACTGCCTTCGACTGTCCTCTTTCTGGTCGATATCAGGTGAAATGCTTATTTACTAACACGGTGGAAAATAACTGGCTCAGACCAGCAGGTGCCTCTCATGCTTTCATACCGCTGCAAAGCCCCTTCTCCTTGCCCAGACATCTGTGTTGTTATCCTTCAGATTCTACACAAGAATAAAAATATTTCTGCAAATATTTGTTTTCATTCTGCTCCTGCTTTTTGATATATTAGCTTTTCAGGAGGCAGCACTTTCACTTCGATAAAACAAATGCTGAATGCTAATTAGTTTGGGGGACATGAATTCTAATAGAAATCTCTCCTATAGTGTGTTGTAGACTTAAAGCACAAACAGATTTGGAGCAGTGAGTGCCTGTGGAATTTTGTGATAAATAGATGCACATTGAAACAGGCTGCATGCTATTAGCTGAGTAACAAATGTGAAATCATACTGTGGCCTAGTTTACAAAACTATACACTGCAGACCTGTCAGAGAGAGAGAGAGAGAGAGAGAGAGAGAGAGAGCATTTCTCAGTGAGTGAGGTCCACTCTTCAAAAGACGGAGAGGACAAACAGAGCAGAACAAAGCCATAACAAAGCATCACAACACAAACAGAGTGGAGAGTGTGTTTTTCCTGGCTTCAGGCACCTGACTATCCTCTCAAAATGGCATAGCCAGCCAAACCGGTTAATGCACATCACTGATTTTGAGAGCCCACGAAACACTTAAAAGCCGCGTGTGAAGTCTTTTCAATTTGCTATTTCAGAAATGTGCAGCACTTGCATTTCCGCACTTTTTGAAGTTATACCGCTTTAGATAATTGCTAAGGAAGTCATGTGCCGGCAGTGCAAAATCAGTATGTATCATTATCACATTAAATTCTTATTAATTATATTCTTCATGCTATTATACAGTATAGAAGAAAGTGCGGCGTATTTCTTACCTACACCCTAATAACTAGAGCATTACTCAGCGGGATAAAATGCCTGGAACTTTAAAAATTTTAACAAAAAATAAACAGAATTAATAAAATGCCTACAGGATGAAAACATGCTTATTCTTCGTAACAAATTACATAGTATAAATTAAAGTTGCAATAGCCCTGATACAAGGGACAATAAGTAGCAGACTATGTAAGTGCAACAAAATACCAAAATAATGCCTCCAGTGTCATAATGTTTACTTGATAAGGATACGTTTTCAGGCTTACTTCTTCTGGCCTAACTTTTATCTATCTACATGTACCTCAAACCATCTTCCAAAAAAGTGGACACCTGTGCCATCACACAGGTGGCTCTGGTACAAAGAAGAGTCACTTTAAGAGTAAGTGAGAGGAGGCAGAGCCATGGGGGCCATAGAGAGAGGCCAGCGTCTCAGTGTATCATGAGGGCTGAGGTAATGTGATAGCCAAGATGAGACTGAGCGCGGTCACTCTCCTGCCTTCCCTTCACAGCAGCCGCTGCACATGGCCCATTGGCTCTCACGCCATCACTCCCCCAGGTGCTTACCACCTATTATTAATTTACCATGCTGCAAATAATCGCAATCATGCCCTTTCCTAGACATGAGTACGGGTAGTTGCTGTGTGTTTTTGTTGTATAATGTTCTCTACTTTCCCACTGCGACTTTTGAATCCACAAAAATGCTGGACGATGCTGCGGATGTTCTACGAGTCTGTGGTGGCCAGTGCCATCCAACTACGTTGCAGTTTCTTCATTTTCAATTGGGAGTTTGTCCGTAACTGAAGAATTTCCCCTACGAGGATTAATAAAGTTTTTCAAATTAGGATCAATCGCATTACATTGAGTGGTGATTTTAATCCATTAGAGGCTGAATGTTATTCCTCAGTTAGTATTATGCCTACAAAAAACTGAACACACAAAGGAAGTACCTGCACATTTAAATAGTGTGTTTTTTTTTTCCAGATTTCTACCCACTTACTACCTGAGGAGAACAAGTATTAAAGCACTGGGGAAGTCAGTTACCAAGTGTCACAGCGATTACCTACGAACAAACAGAGAAAACAGAACTTGTTAAAAGAGGAAATGAAAGCTCAGTTGTCTGGTAAATCCCAATCTGTTTGCAGAAACAGTGACTGAGGTAACACCAGGTAACAACAAACTTCCAGGTCTGCACAGCCATTGTAAAGCATGTATAGAACATTCAATCGTAGCTCGTAGCAGATATATTGAAGAGCTGTACAAACAAACACGTTAAATCCATGTGTTGGTGTGACAGCAATCTTATTGTGCTACTGAAAACACGTGACTTAAATCAAATTAATTTAAACCACCTCTGATGCCAAAAGAATAGAGAAAACACAGGTGGTGGTCCGTCACAATGGTATAATGTGTAGTGATGAGATTGACAGATGTAGTAAATGCTTTCTTGTGCTCAGGTGTGTCAGAGATGAGGAAGAACAAATGCAGAAAGTGTTTTATGAATGAAAAGCAAAATTGTGCAACGTTAAAGGAAGGGTGAAAGGCACAGGCGTGCTTTTAGCCATCTTGTAATGGTTTATGAATGAAGTGTGCAGGTGTGTTTGTCAGCACTGTGGTCAGCAGGCTTGCCTTTCAAGAGGTATCAGATGAGGCGCTCCAGTGAGAATAAACCCACCGTGGCCAGGCGGAGGGATGAACACTGCACGTCACAACATCTGCCGGTCAGTCATAAATAACTGTTGTCTTCAACAGGGGACCAGCAAGCAATCATATTTCCTATTTATGACCCACTTAACCCGTACCAATTTACATCAAAACTAACTAAATCAAGAAAATGGCCCATTCATCACAGCTAAGCAGGCCAAGGACTTGTGAGCAACAACCCGGGCACCTGTGCTGGGAAAATGAGTGAAAAAAATCTGCTGCTGTTACACTCAGTGTTCTCATTAGGATTGTACAGAAAGGCACACGTATGGCCAATTTAACTGTGACTATTCAGAACAATATGGTGCTAGTGAAATGTGACACTTTGATGAATGTACTGTAATTCATATCCATATGAGCCATGGGTTAACAGGCCTACTTAACTCTGTGTGCCACCACCATTCATGCATCGGGGAGGAGGTGTAACATTGATCTGCCTTCTCCAGTGCATAGAGGTTTGCACCGGATTTAGCACAGTGCAATAAACTTTATTATATTATATAATATATAAATATATATGATATATTAATTATATAAATATTAACAGAAAGTGCAATGTTATCTCTGTCTTACTGATGGATGTTGGCATTACATAAAGAAGCATTCCAGCAGCTAGAGTCCCTCCAGGAAACTAACATGCAGTGCGCACACAGAAAATGGAACAGCTCACATGCCTTACGATCAGCTGCGCTGTGCTTATGCTTTCTCATCCAAAGGCAGATGTTTCACTCGTAGGAAGGCTGCTTCCTGCTCCTACCCCTGGCTGCCTGACAAAAAGAGGTTACAGAAAGACTCAGGGCGGTCTGGTCAGTGTCCATATACAGTGTCAGAGTCCTACTGGAATCTAGCAGAGTGATTTTTACAATAATATGCGAAACCCCAGGAGTGAAACAGTAGCTAATCCCCAGATCTGTACTAAGTCCTGCTATTGTGTCAAGATTAAGCACTTACAGTCAGGCTGTGATCAAACCATGGTGCCGTATGGGACATTTATGAGCTGTGCATTGGCTGTCAAGGCCAGTCATATGTAATTTTTTCAGTTCTGCATTCATAGCATTTGTTTTCAAAACTGTATAAAAGCTCAGATTCTTTGGATTGAATACATGCTGTGCTGTGAAAGACGTAAGAGCTGTGTAGAAAATAACAGATAAAAATATGCTGAAGTAAAAAGGAAAAAAAAGCCAAAGCCCCGTGAGTTTCCTGGGACAGAAAGTTGCTCAGCCGAGCAGAGAGGGCCTCTAAGCAAGACTGATGGAGAGATGTTATTAATTTATGAGATGCCACAGAGGCAGTGAGTAAGCAATGCATTAGTGAGAAAATCTGAGTTGATCAATAGGCGCGCTTTCCTCAGCTACTGCTGTCAACAGCACAAGGTCACACATAAGACTGTTTGGTATAGGCAGAAGTCAGAAATGGCATTTGACCAAAAGTTGATGAATTGGTTGAAAGGGGAGGGAAAAAGAATACATGGAAAGATTTTAATTCCCAAATGAGGGCATATATAACAGAAAATCTGGTAAACGGATGTTTGGGGGGTCTAATCCTCTTTCACATAGATGTGATTGTTGGCATTTTTTCCACACAGGGCAGTGATTTGAAATGTGCCAGGGAGGAACAGGCTGAAGACTCAAAGAGAAACATAATGACTGCTGATTCACATCATGATCAAATAAAATAACATGATGAAAAGACAATGAAGTGGATCTGTGCATTTGAATGAGGCTGCCGCTGACCTTGCAGGGGGAGGTCAGGGTGACATTCACAGGTTTGCGTGGATCATTAGGAGCTGTGTTGATGGTGTTGTGCTACAGCGGAGCATCGGCACCCCACACCTGCTGAAGGTGTAGTGAAATTTCCATGGATGTTAGCATTTCTTTGAAAGGGACAAGAAATTTAAGCTGCGGCAATGACAGTGTTGACAGATGAAACACACACTATCAGAATATCATCTGCCACTGCAAAAACTGTAAACAGAAGAACAGCAGTCCTTCTGAAAGAGTACACGTACGTTTCATTGCAATGTGCAAATTTCTGTGGGAGGGTAAAATATTATTAGTAAATTGATATTTATGTTAGCAGTGCTTGGTTGGTCATTGGCAAAGCAATTATAGTCTTGAGGCAGTAATCACTGGAGGTTTTTAAATATTTAATCAGGAGCAGACATGTTCTAGTAACTCCTGCTTTTTCAAAGAGCACTATAAAGGTAAATATTATCATGTCTTTCAATTTTCAGTATTTTTGAAAAACTCAAACGTTTTCTTATTGCTTTGTGATGAGTGTGAGTAGTGAATCAACAAATGTAACCAATATTAGATTCTCCTGCAAACAATTTGCAGCTTGCTTAAACTGAAACAACTGCAACAGCTTGCTTACACTGAAACAATTTTATGAATGCCAGCACAATTAGGAGTAAAAAATTACAGTAATTAAATTCTTCTAAGAGAACAATAAGCCATCTATCATAAAAGGGGCACAGATGGGGTCAGCTAGCGTCAACCAAAAGTAGGAGATTACAACCTTACATGGATAAATGCAAAAGGACAAGCCTTTTATTAAGAGGAAATATTGGCTTTTGCCTTTATTTTAAAGAAAAAAATTGATTTTAGATTGCAGACATGAGGTTTCAATCTTTGCAGTACCACGCTAAACACTTTGGACCACAACATCTTAGCGGCTGATGGGCCACACATGACTCAAATCAAGTCTTTAAAGCTCAGACTCACTTGTAGCTACTCTGGCTTGAGATGCCTGGAGTATTTTTGAGCGAGGCAGACACACGACAGACACAAACACACTGTGTCTTGTTATATGTACAATATATGTAGTTTGTATGTGCACATAATGTGGACATTTGTGTTAAATATTCAGTGTAGGGGATACATTTTGTATAAAAATCAACTCTTTAGCATTTGATTCATAGAAATGCCATTTTAAAAGGTGTTTTATTCATAGAAATGCCGTACTGAAAGTTTCTAATGTTCTAATATACGATATGTACATCAGAGGACATTATGTTAGCAACACAACAAAGTGCAGCCTCAAAATTGACCATAGATTTTAATCAACACCATCAGTACTGACCAACTGGATAAATTATGTAGAATGGAAATAAAAATAGAATTCATTAATCTGAAGTTTACTTGCTGTTTTTCCTCAGTTAAAAAGAGGGCTTTATATATGTATATATTTATGTACACAGGAAATATGCTACAAATCTTATTGAAAGATACTCAAACATCTACATTCAAGATGGCACAACTGATTTACTGCTATGTTGATAAAAACATTTAGAGTCAAGCTTAAGGTGGAGTCTAAAATAAGAAAAAGATATTGAAATATGCCTTGTGACAAAAGTAAATATTTTACAGACAGCCCCACTGACAAGTTAGCCAGGAGCAATATGAGCAGTTATATAACCCAATCTAATAAGAGAGTATGCTACTTAATCATACTCTCTTCGCGTGCTCTCATTTATCCTAACTGCATTCTGTTTAAGCTCACTGCCTTAGAGTACAACGGAGAGGAGTCTTAAATCAGCTCTGGAAGAGCTAGTGGAACGTGGTACTGGAGATGTAACCAGTCTGGCAATGTTTCCAAGAATTCTTATATCAAGCATGTAACACTGCACATCATAGGAGTTTCTGATAAAAATGGAACTGGCTACTTCAGTGATTATCATTTTAATCTGTGAAAATTCTTTTGTCACCCTAAACAGGGAACCAGAAATACATTTTTAAAAGGGCTGTTGTCATTTAACTCCTTCCAATATCTCCTGTTTTTTTCCCCTACATCATATTTACTGCATGACTAGATGCTCACTAAGAACAACTGGGTAATGACATTTTGAACTGATTAGTAAACGTAGCAAACAGGGTGGATGTTTTGTTCCAGTTCCAAAGACAGAAACTGCGTTTGACCTGAATTGACCGTTGTCTCTTTACTGTAATCAGTACTGAGTTGTATGTAAAGCGAAGCAGTACACGCAAAGCAGAAATCCAGCTCCACAAATCAGATCATGTTTAGAAGGAGATTTCTGAATTGTTAAAGCACAAAAGTAAACTTGAAATCATAGGTGGGTGATCTGCAGGGATCTACGCTCAGTGGTTTTTGCATGCAATTCATACACTGCCTATGTAACAGCTATAATGTTGTGGAATCTGGGACAAAAATCAGACAGTCAATTTCATGCTCCTAGCAGCAGAATGATAAATCAATGTCACCCCAATGCCAGTTACTAACACAGATCCTGTAGATAACACTGTATCATGTGAGGCCTCTGAAAAATGTACTGTGTTTTGTTGTAAGTGCATGCTTTTGCTGTGCATATTTCAGTGGAATGCAATAAATGAAGTATTCCAACCTAGAAGGCCTGCTTCTGTGTGATGAGTCAGAGCTTTGTGGTCGCCCCATCCTGCGTCAGAATCATATGAGATATAGGTCGCGGGCAGAGTGATCCTCAACACTGTTCGATAGTTTCTACCACTTTGTGCAAGATTAACTTTTTCTGCTCCTAAAAAAGCAGCGTAAAAATACCAGACAAGCCTTCATCTTCCTACAGTAAACCAATCCAGAGTACAACATGAAATTCTGTCCCCTTGTATGTCATCTGCTCCTGAGAATAGCTTGAACTGTAGAGCGAAAAATTGAACAAGCACTGGGGACCTGTCATTCAGGCCGGACAAGGATAGCTAGTTAACCACATTTATACAGTGAAGACACATTTAAACAGGCTGTCAGAAAGTTTCAAGAATGAGCCTGTCAGCAACCATGTGTCTGGGATTTCTCTACAAGAAGACTCCTGGGGGGAGGTGTCTGAGAGGCTCTAATGGCAGATAGCGCCTTCAGTTAGAAATGATGTGTCAGCTGACATTATATTCAATGGATTACCCAGAATTCTTGTCACAATTTAAATTGCCATTATGGTCCGAGACCATTAGAAGGTTTTTTTTTTTTTGTTCTTAAAATGAGCCGCTGAAGTCAATCTCCCAAAACGTGTGTGTTAATGCTAAATTTGTAAACCTGTATCAATCCATACTTTTGGTATAAATCACTCTGTGTAATGTAAAAGTGGTCACTTGTGGTGTTGAAATCATGGAGAATCAAGCACCCTTCTCTTCAGCTCTACAGAGCTTTATTGCCTCTTTTAGCGAATTGTTTTGGTTCAGGAAAGCAGAGGAAAAGCCTCGCATTAAAATGGTAGGAAGAAACAGAAGTTTACAACAAACATCTCACATAAAGGCCCAGAGACCAAAATGGAGCTCAAAAGAAGAGTGGTTATTGGATCAGCCAAAATAACAGATAAATAACATATTTGCTTTTTCCAGCCGTGTGAATCTACCTGTTCATTATGAACGTACCAACCGGTCTGGAATTTTGAACTAAATCCAGTATAAGCAGCTAAACTGAACTGTCATTCCCCTTAACAAAAATGTCTATAACGTTCAAACCTAGTTATTTCTCTCTTATTAGTTAGTAATTTACTCTTATTGTAGCTCTCAGGGTTGTTTGTTCAACTTTTTGTTATCACTTCCTGATATGCTGTCCTGAATGCAGACCTCAGAGAAAGATGGCTGTATACTGTACACATGTGAGGACGCTACTCATTCATTATGGAAAACAATGATGGGTAGTGTTCTCCGTTCGACTCCCCCAAAACAGTGGGCTGTTTAGAGGGTGGAGATGGGGTTGCGGGTGGGGGGTGAAGTCTCTGTATGCTAGATGCTTTTTCGTGATAATGCTCTGTTTAACGTTCCTGATCTTCATGGCTGTGTTCCCCCTTCTCCAATCCAGCAGGTCACACTGAGTCACAAGGCCAGCTAGCGATGACAATGGCATGTTTGTGCACAGGCTCAGCTATGGGTAGGCTGTCTGATGTGAAGGGATAAGATGGCACAAGGTGGACACTGGAGTCTCGTGTGCGGGTGTGTGCACTGGTGAGCACGCAAATGTGAGTACACGTGTGAGCCTTTGGAGATGTGTATGTCATACATTTGCTGCTGTTGCATACCAGCGTTTCATGCATTTCAATCTACATTCAAAACCTCTCTCTCCTGCATTATATTCATTTGGGTCATGACAGATAAGATAAATGCTTTATGCAACAGAAGGAAATTGTGGGTAACGGACACTTTCAGGCTTCTACAACCCACAGACATTATCTGCAGTCATTGCTTTGAAAACTGAAACAGGAAAATGGCTGTTATACTGTTGCAGCAGATGCAACAGTATAACAGCCATTAACCCACTGCATCAGCACTATGAAATACAGGCTGTAGGGACAATTATTAGTGAAATATGATAATAAAGACTAAAATGTATAACATGTTGCCTTGGGTTGCCTTGGGGCGGTTGCCCCTGCAGAGACTTAGCAGCAAATTATGAAATCTTCTTCTAAAAAACAAAATCTTTTAACCAAATTATATATAAATATTTATAATCTTGCTGTTTTGCCAAGACCCCAACAGATAACAATGGTAGCTCTGTTTTGCTGTATGTATTGTCTTTACACAGTGAATGTGTGGGGAGGAGAGAGATGAGAGAAAAATGAGATGTGAGAAAATGTCACCTGTTCAAACTTCCGCATGTTAAACACTGGAAATCAGAACTGACAACTCTACAAGAACACACTGGCACAGGCGCTATCATATTCTGTTATTTATTGTTGAAAGGTTATGGTAAAAGTAGGAAGGAAGGATGCCACCGGACTGTAGAGGTCACTGACTCACACCACCATCTTCACTCTACGTTCAGGTATTTTCATGGAAAAGCAGCCCCGCATGCCTTCATCAAAACAAGCTAACTGTTCTGCTATAAACTTTATTTTGGCTGGATTCCACAAAGCCTGTATTAATATCACAAAATGCAAGACACACAATATGAAGGCATATACGTGGGTCCATCCATGCATGCGTGCAAACACACACACACACTCATTGTGGGTAACGGACACTTTCAGGTCTTTCAGCATAGACCAACATCCCTCACCAGTGGGTAGTAGGCCATAGCACTCCCTCATCACCCCCCTCCCCCACCCCTCCCTCCCTCTCCACCACCTCCTTGTTGTCATATGACCGCTGTTATGTGTGTGCAGTGGAACACAAAGTTGCTCTGTTAGTCCCCTCTGCTCTGCCCTCTCAGATTTGAGTGCTGGAAGTAAGGCCCTCTCACTCACCGGCCTGAGGAAAACAGACAGGCCCCTGTATGTGACTACCAGCAAAAACTAGAAAGGAGGGCAAAGAGAAAGAGAGGGATGAATTGAGCTGATGTTGTTTTATGTAACACCAAAAGATAACTTAATCCTTACTCATTCACAGAGCCCCGCCCTTAGATTTTGTTCAATTCAAATCCACAGCCTTCCTCGCTGATGCTTCGAGTTAACATTTGTTAAGTGATTTATTAGTCCTCTCTACATCAGCGCCTGTCTAAAAGAAATGGCTGCCAAAAAGTGCCTTACAGCCATTTGTGTGGAGATGACACTTTGTCCCAGTACCTGGCAAGGATTGAAGAATGCTGAGCCAGCTGAATAAAAGCAATGCCCTGTCTTAACACGCAGTGACAAAGCAATTGATAGACATAGGCTTTAGGGACACACATTTCCTCTGTGGCTTTATAGGATATTTCATTGCCTCCGCATGATGTTAAAGATCAATTTTCATGTCAATTCTCACATCTACTAAAGCAAATGTATTAAGATTATGTGATAATTCTGCTACTCCTTTTCCAGGAAATAAATGACATCTTGGAGGCTGCCTAGGGATCTGTGCTTGGCCCCTCTGGTACTTAACTGTAATGGAGCTGAGTTTAATTGTCCAAGTGTGCTCACCTACAAGGTTATAGATGGTGAAAAGTGCACTGGACGTTGACATTGGCCTCCTCAGCGTGAGAGCTGCTACCTCAACAGCCACTGTCACTTTAAAACCAAGTCTGTCCCTGCTGTCCCCTGCCATTATGTCACCCAGTAGAGTGGATGTAGCAAGTAACAAAAGAGGTGGAAGGAGGTCAACTCAGCATAGGGTTTGTCACTCTATTGCTCTCGTTTTTATATGCATAAAGGTTACTTGAGTGGGAACATGCTTCACACCACCACCATTTTAACAAACAGAGAACAAAACATGAGCTGTTGGTGCTTCTGAAGAGGCTTTACGTGACGCCTGCTCCACTGATTTAAAGTTAGGGTTTGTGTGTTTGGCTTAACAAAACCACTCAATCAAATTCAAAGCAATCTTATTTGTGTGTTCAGATGGTCTGTATAAGGGTATGATGACATTTTTCAGTAAGTGCGTATGTGTGTTTGTGTGTGAAACTTGGTGAAGGCCCATTATGTAAGCCTGTGATTAACCTTTAGATTTCACGCTGGACCTCATCGTTCATCATTTTAAAGCCAAGGTCATCGGTGACCTCTGACATTTGCTGACATGTTGCAGAGGAAAACTGAAAATTGTACATCTTAAATGAAAAGAGGAATCAACCGATTAGAGCGTTTGTCACGGTGTATGTGACCTTGGTTTGTCTTCTGATTGTTACCAACCATTGACTGAGACTGTAGTAGTTGATAATGAGAGGAGAACAAGATCACTAGTGGACAAAAATCACCAAAGATGCTCACAATTGTGACAGTCTGGTCTGCTAAATGTTGGCATGCAGAAAATGTATTGCGTGTCTGATCGTAACTGTGATATTGTAGGCCACAGTTGGTTTTTCTTCCAGTGACTGACATGGCAGCAACATGACCTGCATCTTCTCTTGAGATGGCACCATGAAGAATTTAGTGTTTGCAGTTTTTGGCTACTGAGTTACACCAATATTACACTGACTGTGCTTTCAGTCATCTGCTTCTTGAAAAATACATATATACTAATTAATCTGATTTATCAACGGTGATCAGAAAGCAGTAAAACGTGGTATACAGTAGATGCATCTTTGCTAATAGTCACATATTGAGAAAAATATGGTTTGTAAGCTGCAAAAATGACTTCTAAAATGTAAAGCAGTTTCTTGAGTAAAAAGAGCAAATTCAGATTGAAGCTTATCCCAGTCTGTCAGCATTACACTACGACAGCGATCAATATTCCCATCAAGTCTTTGCTTTTTCTCACAAACTCCACTGGAGCGACATTACAGGGGGTTCAGTGAAAGTATCAATCTAATATTCCTGATAGATTTTGGTGTCAGTAGCGATCAAGAGATAAAGGCAAAGAGGAATTTATCCACCATCTTTGCCTTGATTCACAGATGTCTGAGGGCCTCGGTGTGAGCAGCTGCCGGTGGAACTATCACAGACACATCCAGCATTCTTTCTGTCACATGCTCAGAAAAGCGTTGTCTTTCTACCACTGTGAAATGATCACGGTCTTTCCCCCCTCTCTTTCATCCAATCTGCTCCAAGTCTTCTCTTTCCTTCTTTTTCTCTCTCGCTTGCTCTCTGCTGCATCAACCTCCGCCCCTCTGCCCCATCTGCCTCCCTACTGTTAAACCCCCCAGCCCCTCGACCCCTCCCTGCACTGGTTTTCTATCTCTCCCTCTCAAGCATGTAACACGAACACCATACAGTACACACAAATACACATGCTCTCCTGATGCTACACAACTGATCCCAACCCCCACTGAAAAAAAAAACCATCGATAATGCTCTGTTAAAAATATGAAAGACTGTTGAGACAGAAAATGTCACAATGACAAATCCTACAACGTTCCCGCTGTCGGGCCATAATTTGCCCGCTTATCCCAGTGCCTGCATAGCCAGGCTCCGTGGGATTTGTACACCTCCCACTGCACATTCAAATTCAGTGTCTCATAAAGCCAGTTAGTTGTAAGTACTGAACACCTGATGGTGTGTGATGGTACCTTTACTCTCTCATTTCCCTTCTTTCTGTTTCATAGATTATGGACAGAGCACACAGACAGGCACACACAGACACACACTCTCTCTCTCTCTCTCACACACACACACACACACACACCATCTTTGATGCATCCCTTACTTGTTCTACATACAGTAATTACTTGAACTAATCACTGCATTCAGATAAAAGCATTCTGTAAGAATCAAGGATGCTCTGGGGAGATGATGAGTCAAATTGCAAGCATAAGATAGCAGCGTCCGTTGGCACAGAGCTAGCAGGGTGGAGGAGGGGACTGGACAGGCTGCCTGCCTTGGTGCCATCTCTGAACATCACCTTCCCCATTTTATCAGGAAAACACACTCTCCCTCCACAGAATCGCTATACTGAAACAGCATCTCGCTCCTCCTGTGTGTCCAAAGCAGGCCAGTCTTGCGGTGAAAAAAAAAAGCTGTGTGAGAGTAGTCAGGCTTACCGTTTTCACAAGCCAGCATCGATTTACAAAGGATACTGCAGACAAGCCCTTGCAGGGAGAGAAAGGCTGTGTGCAATCCACCTTTAGTCCTGCTGCTTCATATTCATATCTTCCTCATATTCACAGGGTCTCACACACACACACAGACACACTCACGTACATATCTCTCTCTCTTCCAGCGCCCCTCTTTCTCTGTCTTATTAACGTCTGTGTTCTATATCCTCTCTTGTTTGCTCCAAGGCAGTTGAGACACTGCAGCGATGGGGGTGGAGGGCGTGTATATATGTGTGCGTGTGTTTGAGTGTGTCAGAGACAGAGAGGCAGAGAGAGGGAGTGCAAGACAGAAATGGAGGGAGGAGTCAGCAGGGATAGAGAGTGAAGAGGGAAATGGTCAGGATTAAATCATGAGAGTCACAGAGAGAGAGAGAGAAAACAGGCTTTGATGGGGTCGCTACAGCATCCAGTGTATCTTTATTTCATGTTATAATGATAAAATATGTATTTGCCATTAAGGACTCTGAGCCCTGCCGGCTAGAATGGAGGTGATACAGTGAGATCAGTTACAGTTGGATCTGTTTCTTGAGCTATTATATGCTTGCTGACAGGCCAGCAGCAGGATTGGTTGTGATTTCATTGATGACTGAAAAAACATACAAGATAGGGAGAGAGGGAGGAGGAGGAGGGGACCGGCGAGAAGAGGAGAGGAAGGGAGGGGAGGGGAGAAATGACGACAAAGGAATGGGAGGGGGATTGGACGATGGTGTAATGTGCTGTTTCCGTGCCAACTGTTTCTGTGACAGTGGGACCACTTCCTTTATTGCTATTGGCTATAACCAGGAATTGATAGAGGCCTGGGCAAATGAGGCAGCATGCCATGGGGTGTGAAAGGGTGGTTCTTTTCATGTATTTCTTCCACTTCTTGTTAATCTCTGGGAACAACAACAACAACAAAAAAAGAATGTGTTTTGCTTGACTGCAGCTACAGAGAACACATGCATGAACACACAGAAACATAACGATCACAGTGCTAGAGCATGATGTGAATTATTGCATTGTCATTATGGATGCCACCAGCATGTATAGAGACTCCTCCCTTTCTCCTAACACACTCAAACATAAACACGCTCTGTCCAGCAGGAAAAAATCCCCAGATCAGGTTGCTCAGGGTGTGTGGTGTAATGTAATTGCCTGGACACCAAGCCTGGTGTCATGAACTGTGAGATAATTAATCGGCTATAGGCCAGCACAAGTGCACATCTGGTGGGGGTGAACAACTTTGCCTCTCCCTGACCTTTCATCCGGGCTTTTTAATCCAGTCTGGCAGGCAGGTGGTGTATTGTCCCCATTCTCTCTCCCTGTCACTTTGTCCCTCACTGTGTCTTTTTATCCATATTACCCTACTCAGTGTATATCATTAATTACCTTTAAACAGCTGCTCAATCTTAACACACTGTCCCTTCCTCTTTAACTGTCATTTAATACAGCAGAAATGAATCGTCTCTCGGTTTCAGTGTTAGTGCAGAACCAACTACCTGAACTTCTCAAAAATGAAAAACAGAAACTATAAACAATAGTGCAATAACATGCCAAAAGTCAGGTGTGGGAAAACTAATACCTGCCACAAAAACCACCTAAAACTCACACTGGGATGTCCCTGTATTTAAAATCAAATTTAAACACATCAGACAGTCAACAGATCACCATTTTCAAAGCCTTTGTGGCACACACTGTACACCATCCAAAGACAAAACCTCGTGTTCAATAGCCTTGGCTCAGATTAGGTCAGTGTTTCCACTTCCACGCTCAATAGCTATTGTTTATATTTAACCTTCAAATGTCAAACGTGACATTTAAAGGTTAAATATAACACAGTGTCAGAAAGGAGATAAATCTCCAGGTGTGACAGAAACAGTAACGTTAACATTAGCATTTACGCATGTTTTGATGTATTTGATCACAAAAGGTTTCACTTGCTGTCATGACCGCAAACAGTTGGCTAGTCCGGAGAATATAAAGCAACAATCAGTCAGGTTCCTCATGGTTCTTCACAGGTCATGATAATATGCCATGTTGCTATTGAACAACCATATTCCCTCTTGAAAAGGTTTTCAAAAATACTATTTTTTGTGACTGGTAACGACTAAGTTCACAATTAAGACTCTATTGGTAACCTATAGAGCAGCACTGGGCCTGTACACAATGATTCTGACTTGCTTTAATGATGAATAGATTAAGGCTTAGCTCCCTTCAGTTAAAATCTATTTCTGAGCAATATGTTTCTTTTATCAGTGGGTGACCTTAAAAACATTATCTATGCCTTCATCTTGTTACATTTGAACTGCTATAATTCTAGTCAGATTCCCTTTCCTGATAGCAAAACTGCAGCAGCAAGACTTTTCACTAAACGCAGGACAGAAGATCATATCATACCCCATAGCCCCCCATTAAGAAGCTCCACACTGGTTGCCTTTAGTTTTAGAATTGATTTTGAGATTTCACTACTAAAGCCCAGCAGGGTTTGTCTCCCAGCTACATATCAGACTTAACACTTCATGAGCTGCAGCACAGCCCAGTCCTCAGGGAGAACTTTGTAACAGAAGGTGACCGAGCTCCCACAAGATCCAGCCTGGAAAGCTACAGCTGCTAGATCTTTGAGATCACCACAGAAAAATTCTTTTTAATCCACTTTTTGTTCTACTTATCAGTGCGCTGATTAACTTGTTTTGTAAATCACTGACATTCTCTGTCTTTTGTTTCTCAAGAGGTTCTCTGCCAGCGCCTTATGACCCTTCTGTCTCCTTCAGCATCTCTCCATCCCTTTCACTCTGCATAACCATCACTATCCGTTTTTGTCTCTCCCAGATTGTCTCTGTGCCTCTCCCAGCTTCCTGTCTCCCTAATCCTTAATCCTGTGGAAATCGGTCAGGCAGAATGAGCCAGCTTTGATCAGGCTCTCATATCAGGCGTGCTAACAGTGTCAGCACACCCGGATCCCACAGAACCCTGGAGCCCAGAGGGAGAGCTTCAAACAGGCGTTCACCCCCGACTCTGCTTGAGAGGAAGGGGAAAGGGAGGCTGCAGAGTTCCTGTCTCAACTGCCAGCTACAGATTCTGACATCAGTCTCACTGTTTTTTTTTTTAATTTGTCAAACATTTGCATCATGATCTGACACCATCTATCTGTGATAACACCTTTGCTTTTGGCTTTTTTGCATGAACTAAACTTGCTGTGAGAAAAGAGATCTACAGCCAGTGTAAAGCCACTTGCTGCTGAGAACAGTTCACAGCACAGAGATGTGAAAGTCGCTTCTGCTTTTGTCAGTGGTGTCAGTGACAGCAAGCGTGGAACTGGAGTTCTGGTATTGTGATCCACAGCCAGGGATAATACCTGTCTGATTGGGAGGCATGTGGCAAAACACCTAGTGATCTTGCAGCACAAATGCATCATGCAGGAAAATTAGCCTTCATTAACGGCCACAGCTTTGTACAGAGCATCTAACAAAGACAAGGAAAAAATACACAAACTGAACTGTGTCAAAACGATTTCTGCTTTGTGCCCATGTTTATGTCCAAGCATACAGCCCTGAGGATATGTTTGGAATAGTCACTGCAGTAGAATAACTCGAACAAACCTGCTGTTTTCATGTGAGGTTAGTGTTTAAAGAGGACAACCTTTTTTTTTTGTAATGCATTTATTGACAAAAAGAAGTAGTAGCACACTTCAGTTACAAAAAGCTGTAAACAAAAATATACTGGAGATAATTAGTTAATTTATCAATGCATTCTTTTAGTATTTTATTGTCTCTGGATGCTGATTTAAAGTGGAAAAGTTATCCTACATTGTTACATTAGAATTATGTAAAAGCATCATTCACGGAGCATACAGCCATCTAGGACCAACAGAAATAGGACATAAAGGTTTTCCCTTCTCACAACCACATGACCTGGAGGTTGGAGCTCTCCGCAAACCTACAACAATACTGACAGTGTACTCAGTCTCCCCATTTAATCAGTTCAGAAGTGTAATCAGGTGCTTTAAATCAACTAGAGAAATGAAGCATTTAGCAGGGCCAGTCTGCCGGATGTGCAACATCTGATATGTGGCCACCTGTTATAATGAGCTCCATTCTTCAGCTGAAGATGGTAGAGGGAAAACTCATATCTTTGTCGTCAATACCCTGGTTTAGAAAAATGTTTAAGTGAGGTGTAAATTTTGAAAACATGGCCTACATCTAAGAAACTGATGTATCTGCATCAGTTGTTTGAAATAATGGAGCGAAGATGACAATTGGAATTTGGCAAGAGGAGTAAATTTGTCACAGTGGAAATGCCTGAATGATCAGTTAACATTATACATTATAAATAAACACCCCTTTTTATTGTATGACTCACTACCCTTGCATACCCTGGTCTGTCACTGTGTTAGCACCACTTCTACCTTTAGCAAAGTAAACACTGACATCTAGTGGGCATGCCTATGTGCTACACAGTTTTTGTTTTTGAACAAATTTTTTTGTTTTGAGCACATAAATGATTTATTAAGAAATATGTGATTTATATAACTTCTAAATTAAATTATTTTGAATTTTTAACACAAATCCCTTCTAGTTCAACATCAAATGAGGGAATTTTGAAGTGAAAGACTTTGACCTATCAGTATTTCCTTTGATAAAATGTAACACCAGACACAGCAGCTTACACCAAGTTTAGTATCAGATTACTTTAGTTGCTCATATATTTACCTAATTGTGGTTACACCCCTGTGCTTATCTTTAGTGCACTTAACAAACAGCAGTGAGTCGGCTGTTATAACCTTATCTTCTCTTTCTCTCTCTTTTTTTTTACAGCTTTTTATTTACACTACAATATAAGCAAAAACCTTTCTGTAGCTGTTATGTAGCTGACATCAATATCAAGTCAGTGCACAAGAAATTGAGCTTTTAAAATGAAGGTCATCCACTTGTAGATTAAAATCCTGCCAGCCATCTGATTAACAACCTTTACAGTAGCCCATATTTGGAGACACGATGAAGCCAGAATGTGTGTAAAGCCAAGAGAGACCAGTATTCTTCTCAGAGGTTCTACTTGAGTTCATGAAATATTCACCACAGCATGCTTATGTGCACAATAATTATTATTTTGGGGTTCATTTGAAGCTAGTGTGAGTATCATGGTACTCGCTATTATAAATCTCCCCTTCAAAATCACAGAGCATTTAGCTGTTCATTGGCTTGAACCCTGACTGATAAAAAGTTACGTCTGCTTAGAGTGATTGACACTCCAGACTCAGGTGGCTAATTTCACTAAGTGTTACTTTCTCTTTTTGCATCTCCTGATGGAAAAAAAAAAGTCCCTCCAGCTTGATAGGGCATGGAGTGCTATCAAACTGACCCTGAAGCAGAACACACCAAAAGTACAAAAAGTACAGACTTGCCTTTTCTTGTTTTTAAATAGTGAGAGGCGAAATTGTCTCTAATAAACCTCAGGTAGCACCAGTTTGGTGTCACAGGGTAACTGGGTGCAGGCTGATGGATGCTGCATAAAAATCTTAGTTGTCCTTGAATTTATAAGGCTTTTTGTTAATGCTGCTCCTGTGTTCTGTGAATGAAGCTCTTTCTCTGAGAACAGATTGTACATAATCTGTAAGAAAAGCAGCTCTTTGCAGACTTTGGTAATCCCCACACTCTTTGGCTAGAGGGAATCCCGTTGACCCTTCTTTAAACCCTAATGCCCTAAACCCTACAGGAAAGACACTGTCTCATCTGGCATCAGCTAAGCCCTAATAGGAAGTTTTCTATTGTCAAGAATGATTATTCCACTGGACTTCAGTTGGTGCGAAAAAAATTACCTCAGATCAATACGCATATTTAACACTGGCGATGGTCGCAAGGAAAAAAACAAGCTTTCCTGCACTTTTTCTAGTGATTTAGACTTAATCAGAATGGGAAATTAAAAGCTTTACATTGTTATACACACAGCCCACTATATTGAGTATTTACAGAGCTCACATGGGTTCACCCAAGTGAGAGTCTATTTAGTTTTGTTAAAAATATTACACCGAACAATAGAGATAAGACTAGAGAATAGAGATATTACACATAAACACTTACAGTCTGCCTTCTTTACACTGAAATAAAATAAAATCTTTAATATTGACAATGTGGAAACTGACATTAGTAACAAGATTTTTTGAGTCTGTACCTAGATTTGAAGATATTGAAGACTTTTGAGCCTTTGACTTAATAAGCGAATGTACACAAAAGTTTGTAAATGTGTATCCAGATTTTAAAATGTATAATAGGAGCTTGCGATTCAACTGACGCTAAATGCTCTCAGATCTGCATCTGCATATCTGAAGGCAAATCTTTCTGCATCAATGTGAAATTGTGCATTCATAAGCCTTAGTACTAAGTCAAATCTTATCACATTGCACTCTCATAAATGCCTTGTCAGGTCAGGTCCTAACCATGTTTACGACTCAGCTATGCTTTTTATTTTAAAGGCATTTGTAGTATAAGCGATGCCATTTTCAGCAACAGTATTCTTAACTCTGTACAAGCTCGTGCCCCAGTGGTGTCAAGCACAGATCACTTCAACAAAGGGATTTTCTTTTTACACAACATGGTTGTTTTTACTCAGTGCATGTAAGTTAGTACCTTTTGAATGTGCAGCACAGAACAGAACCAGTATGTGCACCAAAACTTGCTAGTTGCCAGTGTACTCCTGTACTGTTAAGTCACAATTTCCCACAACCAACCTTTTAGTCAAAAACACAGGAATTTCATGACATTTGCTGTGGACACTCATGATCTACAGAGAATGAATCCAAATATATTTTGTGGTTGCCTGATTGCTTCTCTAGTGTCACCACAAAACTAACATTTCAACTTGACCTCAAGAAATCTAATGGGAAGATGCCATGAAATGTATCGACCACATCGATGCTTCCCAGAGGACTTACCATTTCTGTTTTAGACAATCGTCCTTTAAGCCCACCCTCAGGTCAAAACATCAGTTTTATACATGTGATATATAAAAAAAACTAACAGCTAGATTTTGCTGAAATTTTCTGTAGACTTTCATGTTTCCTTAAGGATGAATACAAATATTTTTGGTGTCAGGACCTTTCTTTGTCCTGTGAAGACCATGAATGGCAATCCATCCAGTTGAGATATCTCAGTCTGGCCTTGGGTTTGAAACCAGCTGGCAGGCTGACATTGCCATCACTTGGGACATTCTGCTAGTGTGGTAAATAAAAATTGTATGTTGTTTGCTCTGTTTTATACTGGGGGTTGTATAAGGGGTGTAAGGGGTGCTAGTGGGGCTTTAGTCCAGTTGGCCTAAGTTCGGAATCACAATGTTAGTTTACTTATTTGTACACACAAAATCTCTGGCAGAGCTGACTAAAGTTTGATGAAGGGGTCAGATAATCTGTCTTAGGCAGTGTGTCAGCAATACGGACCTGTTCTTTTGCATAAGTTTGATATGTACAGTATATGTAGACATAACATTTAAGCCGGTACAGGTTGAGTGCAGTGATTGGCTACAAGAGCTCTGACTCTAAAGCTCAACCATCCAGGGAGAGCTTTTCAAGTAAAGCTTCCCAAACTGGGAAAACTGGGCTATCCAGTGATCATATATTCTGAAAGGACAAAGTCCCTATTTATGAGAACACCCTATTGGGATCTGTCTCCAATAGGAATGTCTTATCGCTCATTCTTGCAAGTTCAGGGATCAATGCAAGTTGTTACTACAAGACCAATGAGGGCTCTGCTCAGTTTGACTAATGGTGGCGTTGCAATGCTTGGTTACCTTTCACTACATCATCTGCAAAATCCTAACAGGGGTGAATGATGGCCAACATTAGATCCAGTGTTTTTGTAATTACACTGATTACCCTGAATGGGTGCCATAACATTAATTTATACCTACAGCAACCAAAATATAAGAAAGTTAAAAAAACAAAAACAACTTAGGCCTAAAATATTTGCAGTACATTTAAATTGAATGGCTTACTGCAACACAACATGATGTTTTATTTGTAGTTGTTGTACAGGTGTTACTTGTCACGTTTTATTGTGTATTGCAGCCTATATTAACTGTGTGTTTTAACCAGAGGTCGTGAGACCCTGTTACAGATTGTAATCAACAGATTTCTGAGACCACTGGGTACATTCATCGCCCTTTCTTACATACTATACAGCATGAAGCACACGTAATTTATACCATTTTAGTTTCTTTTTATGAACCATAGCATTCAATTTTAATATGTTCATTATTTTTTTATAACTCGATTCTCCAGTGTTGATGATTTTTCAGTGTTTTGTCAGAAATTAAAATCGTGTTCCGCAAATATATCGAATGATTGAGTCATGAATTAAATGTCTTCATTTATGACCATAAACTACATTTTATGATCGACGTAATGCTCACGGCTTCAGTTGTAGGTGTATATGATAGGCTGCAATGCTGGCAGCTGAGGGGAAACCATTGCAAGCATTTTCAGTGCTCAAAAAAACATTTCAGTGCACGTCCTACTTGTAAACCTCTACAGCAGGGCGATTTTGCGCGTTCCCGTGACTCTCGCCATAGAAAACAAAGCTGAACGTCTTCCATAACAGCTAGGGGTGCAGACTTGAGGAATATCCGAATTTATTCTGGACACATCGTACTGAATATGGATTTACAGTGGGTGTAGCATCGTTGGAGACCGAGCCTTCTCGGCTGAGGTGACGGCAGGACATTAGCGAAACCGACGAAAATAACATCAGTGTGTTTTTTTCTCGGGGTGCTTTGTCTTGTCCACCTAACGATAGCAAACCATCATTCCCGTTTCAATAGCAAGATATTCAGCTAGTTATCACTAGCTGCTGCCAGGATGTATCATCATGTTGTCACCTAAAAGTAACTGCTAGGACGTCGGATTGTGAAGGAAAAGCAGAAAACCTCGCCGAGGTCCCAACGGGTTGTCACCGGGACCAGAATCTGTGTTAGCCACAGTCGCAGAACCCACTGTTTTCGGCGATATGGCGGAGCAAGGCTACTCATCTTGGTGAGTGCGCACAGGCATAGCTCTACCGACTAGCAGCAGCTACCGTTAGCTGCTGCAACTGCCACGGTCACTAAACCAATGAATTATATTTCTGACAAATCGCCGAAATTGTTGGCTCTTAATGCCGACGCCTTAAGATACATTTATCACCCTCTAGAGAGCACAATGTCAGTCATCTAAGCATTTTTTTCCTCAGCTGCACTGATGTTGCTAACAGCTAACTTGAGCTGAATGTTTAGCTAAAAACCCGACCAGCTGATGCTAACGCTAACTGCTTCGGTCAATTCCAATACTGCTATTGTGAGCAAATGCTAACGAGCTAGCTGCCTAGCCAACGGCTCGATAAGCTCATTGGGTTAGCTAGTTGGTGAATGACTTCTTCGCTAATATCATAAGCGATTTCTTTCCTAAAATTGCAGTTTTGCACAGTAAGCACAGTATTGTATGGCGGCGTGGGGCACATTAGTGGACGTTAGGTGTGCCAACAAATGAGTGTTAGCTGATTAGATGGCTAGCATTCGTCGTCGACCCGCTGCACACAATAACAAAGGTTCTGCCGTGGAGCTAAGCTAGCTAACTGGCATCGCGGTCATGTCTCAAAATGCCAGTTTCAGTGTGAGCTTGGCATGGTGACACCCGACAGGTTGTTGCAGATCGTCTTTGCAGGATTGTGAGGAACACACGCGTAAAGCCAGGTTAACGTTATGGCTGAATATTAGTGCTGGGTGAAGAACATTAAACGAAATCAAACAGAGATGATGTGATCAGTGAATTGCGCGGTCCCCATGAATGAAAAGGACCAGATTTTATTGAGGCCTTGCTAATTAATGAAAGCTAAATTGTGCCTGTCTGATTCTACCAACGCGGATTGAGTGTTTATAACGATCGTTTTCACAACATCCTCTTGTGTATGATTAGTCCAAACCAGTGGCTCTCCAGACTGGGTTTATTGAATGGTAGGGGTCCACTGAAATGCAGTGTTCTGATCGTATAGGTCTGTCTAATTCTTATGTCAACATTTTGTGGGATGTTTCTGGAATTTCCCGTCTTTATGTTTTTTTTTTCATGTAATTTGTATGATTTTAATTGGAAGGAACTGCTTACAAGAGGAGAAGCCCAACCACTGTGATATTTCTACTTTGATACAGCATTAGGCCAAAGACTTTACATCAGCAGACATGTCACAATAATGTACTATTTATTCATCAACTCATTTCAACTCATCAACTCATCCTGGTGTGTTGATACAGGAGTTCCCTTTTTTCCTCTTTATTTTATATTTGACCTGCATTCTGTGAGGTTAGGGGGCAGCTTTTATCACATCCATTTAACTGTCAATATCCAGCATGTATGAATTTCAAACACACAGCCACTGTTTCTGAAAAGCCCATCTGCTGGATTTAGTTTTTGCTCTCCAGAGTTCCTTAACATTTATTCAGTATCGTTTGAGTGATGTTGATTGTCACTGATGTTCAGTGTATTGTGGTCTCTGGAAACCTGCTACACACAGCTGCCTCGTAGACACTGACAAAATATAAAAGGATTGTGAAGAGTGAAACTAATGGATTAGTTTATTGCAAATAACAGGTCTTGAAAATGCTGCCTTATATATTTTTTTCTTTGTTGTGAAATTCAGGGTGGAGTAAAAAAGATAAATATCACTGCCTAAAACCCAAAACAGTTGGTCACTGCAAAAGTTTGACTGAGTGCCTCTTTACAGTGATGGATTGTGACAGACATTTTCTGATGATATCTGTACGTATGGGTCTTTGCATAATATGAATATTATACTACTACTATTAATAACTGTTTTTGTTATTCTCAATCTGCCAGCGTTATCATTGGATCTCAATATGCAAATTGGGTTGGCCGTGCCCTGTGTCAGCAAACATGGTGCATCCAAGATCAAGGGAAGCAGTGCTATAAACGGTCATCATTTGAAAACAACTTTTTGAGTGAACACTTTCCAGCTGTTGCTGCTACTTGTAGCTTTTGCTGAACTTGTTTAAGATAGTAGGAAGAAAGTTTCGGTTGCTTTTTAACTTGCTGGGTAGGTTTTGGATTTTCACAACTATACAGGTTGCATTTACAGTTATTCACCTGGCTGAGAGCTGATCACAGTGCAAGCCAGGCCATCACTGACTGTGGTCAGGGTGATCTGTTTACATTCCTATCGCAGCGCATTCTGTGTACCTGGTACTAACATGCATTTTTTTCTTATCCAAATTCAGATCACATGTTAATGCTGGGTGGAAATGGTGTCTAAAATACAAGGCCTTTTGACTTGGGAACCATAGCCTTGCATAAAGGAACCCACAAGGAAAAACAACTAGCCTCGATCACAGAGAGAAATGCACTGTCCAGCAGCTTCAGAATTGTCTTGTATACGTGTTGTAGCCTCAGGTCTCTGTGTTAAGTGAGGCTAAACATGTCTTGGGCCATTCTTTGTATGGAGGACATGGATATTTGGGATTTGGGCTGCAGCTGATGATTAGTTTCTTTGCCATTTATTTTTTATGATTAGTTGATTAACCATTTTTCCTTTAAAACACCAGGAAATGGCAGTAACAGTTTCCTGCAGACCAAGGTGACATCTTCAAGTGACACTGTTGACTAAAATAGTTTTCATGCAGAATAGCTTTCATTTTCTGTCAGTCGACTTATTAATTAACTGACTAATTGTTGCTGCTGTAATTTAGCCTTTAATGCCTGTGAGCAAAACAAACACATCTCTTTTTGTTTGTGTTAGTGTGCAAGGTAAGCAGAAAAATATTATTAAGGACAGAGACTAAGTGACTAGCTTAAATGTCACTGAGGAGCTTCAGAGATGAACAATGGGTAAAGGCAACTACATAGTTGATGTTAAATCGAAGCTGGTATCTTCACAGTGGCAACATTTTTGCTTTCCAGTCAAACTGTTCAAAATATCGCACAGCTTTTCACATAGTTTCTCACTATACAGTCATCTGCAGTTTCATTTTACAGCAGTGTCACATGACTGGTTGCTTTTTTTTTTTTTAATATATGTTGTTTAATTTGAACGTGTGAAAGGTGAGACATGAGATGAGTTGCAGTCTGTAAAAGAAAGCCGAAGTTGAAAATGTTGAAATTCGTAAAAACAGTGCTGCAGTTCAGTTGTGGTTAAGATTGTGGCTGAGAAATGTTGATGGGGTTGCACCTGCTAGGTTAAACTCCATCATCTATCGGATTTTTGTTTTCCCTACCCGGTTAGTAGATGGGGTTTTTACTTCATATAAACTCCAGTGTGGTTAAACAACTTAACAACCATTACACTAGACGATCTGCTCTATTTTCTGTTTTATAACATAAACATTTTTGCCAGTTTTGACTGTCTTGTTATTGTTATTCTGCCCTTGTCTCTGACACTATGTAAAAATACTGCTTTAACTTCTTCTTTAGGAATACTTTTTAAAATATTGTATCTCTACACAAAAACCATTACTCCGGTAGTGAATAATATTATTGCTGCTGTTAGTGGTATGTGGCTAAAGTAAGTCTTTGAAAGCAATGAAAGCGTGTGCACTGACACTTGGTTAGGGTGCTGTGCTCGGCAGAATTTGCAAGTTCTGTTGTGCACAATTAGTTTTATAGCTACTATATTGCGGCCTGGATAAATTGATACTAAGTAAACCACAGAAATCCCTGTTTAGTCTTGTGGTAACCAGAGAACTTACATACAGTTCCACAGAGACGTCTTATTTGAAAGCTGGTGAGTTGTAGTTTGCTGCTGTCTTTGAGCAGCCCTCACAGCAGCAGGTAGCTTTGCAGCTTTCTTGACTCCTAACGATAGGTAAAGGGCTTTATGTTACTGTCACACTGGTACTGTTCTGTGTATAAAAGCAGTAGTTTTCCCCTAGTTTCACTTCCTTACTTTCAGTTTTAAGGCATTTGCATGTGGTAAAAAGTAAAAAGTATTCAGCCCTCTTGGTTTATGGTGAAAGTGTTAACATGGTGCTTTCCTGAAATGTACATGGGGATATACAGTCACATAGATGTAAATTGGAAGAGCAGACCTGTGCAGTTGGCATACAGTTTTTCATTTTGCTTATCCATCCAGGCAGATGTCAAATTCTGTGTCTTCCCTTTGTACAGAGTGATTATTCGCTGCACTTGTATTTAATCTCTTCCTTAAGAGTTAAAGAAGCATTTCATTTAATCATAACCCATTAAATCATGCCACTATTTGCCACCACAGGAAGACCCAGTGTAGACACTGTAAAATGTTGACCTTCGTTCTGTGTAATTTTCATTCATAACTTCGGGTCTAGCCATTGTTTTTGACCAAACCACTGTGCACCTTTGTTTGAAGTTGAGCGTATTGTTGGACAGCCAAAGGGACCAGTCTGTGTAATCTTCAGGGGTGGTTGTACAAGTGTGGTTATGTAGCAAGTGCACACAACAGATGTCTCAGTATGACTGAGAAAGGCAGGACCTTTGTGATGTGGACAGGGAGAGAGGTGGTAGGCATGACCATCATGTCAGCAGTCAAAGGTAAATATGATGCGATATGTTATTCCTTGTGAGAAATTACTGCTGTGCTCTAGGCAAGCCCTGCTTAAAGGCATGCGTGTTGTACATTTACCGTTTGTTGAAACAAAATCTTTCTGTTGGGTGTGAAAATATAACTGGAGGTGACAAAGTGAAACAGTCTCCAAAACAACAATAAGGAGTACACTGTGAGGAGAAAGTGTGATCTTTAGCCTTTCTTTCTTTGCTGGGAAGTAAAGTCTGTCCGTTACATAGTGTTACAACACAGGGATAATTTTACCGTAATTATTTGTAGTACAATTCCAGTGTTTCAAACTCTGAAGACAGCATAAATTGGCATTAATAAAGAGATGCAAAAACTGCAGCAACCACATCTATCAAACTGAAAGTATAGAGTCGTGCTTGGTTGTGTGTGTGGTATTTCCCATTCTTACTGTAGGTTATGCTTTGGTGGCCCGTAGAGTGACTGCGAAACATCAAAAGTAATGACAAATACCCACAAGAAACTGTAACCAGCTATTTGTTTTGTTTTGTTTTTTTACTTCATAAATGACTTGCATAGTTGACTGTTTATCAAAATTACCCTTAATTAATTTTCAGTCATTTGATTAATAAATTGATTGTTACAGCACTAACCTTTCACAGTTAATTCTCTAGATTGCCTGGAGGTTTGATTCAGCGACATTGCTTTCCATGTGTGGAGGAAGTCTTTTGATGTTCAGTAACACACAGTGATCCCCACAAGAAAACGCTGATCACATTACCATAGTTCAGTGTCTTCGCCATGTCCTTTTGAGGCTACCTGCTAAAACTATCACTGCAACTTGTTTTGCCCATGTTGTGTAACCATGTATTTATGTGTTTTCCCCAGCTTACCACAAATGTTTTTCAAGTGCCTCGCCCCAACTTTATAAAGGATTATTAAAAATGGAATCTTAAGTATTCCCTTTTAATATTATCAAATTATATAAATGTGTTATCCTTCAGGAATGTTGCATGCGATGATGGCTGCACATCTGTATCGACAACATCCAGTAAGCGGTAGTCCAAAAGTATATTTCTTTCCCTTTCTCTTAAGCTTTAATGAATTTAAGAGAGAAAATCATCCTTCCTCAGGAAACATGGTTATTAAGATCTAATCCCAAAATCCTATTATTACGACTGTCCACAGAACAATCCGATTCAAGCTTGGCCTTTTAAGACACTGACTAATCAACTAATCATTCACACAACTCACTAAGTAGCTAATGTTAAAAATGTTGACTTCAGCACATTTTCAAATAAGATTAAATGAAGAAGCCTTTGTAGTCTTTTAAATGAGAACCTGTGGTACATCGAAGAACAAAAGTGACAGCAAACACTGCCTCATACTTACTTTTAGGTCTCCTGTCATAGATGTTACAGTTGCATAGACACGGCTAAGATTGCAGTATTCTCAGATATGATCAGTTTAGAGCACACGCTGACCTGACGGATTACCGAAACACCTGTTGCCTGTGTCCTGAATGGAAGCAAGACTAGTGATTAGTCTTCAGAACTTAAAGGCCAAAGTAGTTTTCATTTGGAGGCACAGTGGACTGACCCAACTCAAATTATGAGCCTGTGGTTTTTACTCATGGTGTTCATGTGCTCTCAGAAAAGTAACAAAATGATTAGATCTGGTCCTCAGTCTTGATAGGTTTTTATCAGCAGCTTGTATAGATCTGCCCCCCCTTCAAAAAATATTCTGAAGATGTTCTGCTGCAGGCCATCCTTGTGACTGTGAGCTGAAGGGTGGACCATGTAATTGTAACATCACAGGCAAACCAACCCAATGCAGGACCTCAGATGCTCTCTACATCAATCTTTTCTGTCCAGTTCTAAGTTGATCCTTCATCAACACTCATTGAAACAAACAAAATAAAATGTCCCACAGAAGAGTGTAAATACACACCAGAGCCGCTATGCAGGGCAGATGTATTTATTTTCATAGAGGAAAAAGGTCACTGTTGATCACGAATTACGTTCTCGTTCCTGAAGGATGTAGCCTATTACATCCGTAATTGGATGAGAAAGTGGAGGCAGATAAATGTTAATTCCCCATTGGAGGTCCAGTGGCGACTCCACCCAGTGGTTACTGTAAGCCTATGTAAATGATGGCACAAGTAAAATGAATATATATGCTAGGGGCTCACAGTTTTTCAGTTTGAGTATTGTGTCCACATGTGTGTTTCAAGACAGACAGGGTATTATTTTTGGACTCTCAGTCTTAGATATCCACGCCTCACAGAGGCAGCATTTGCAGAAGTCTTCATTGTGGCCTGGTGACCTGGCCCTTAGTGGTCAAGTCATGCATTCAACTGGCTTGATGGAGGGACGGTATTGGAATTGTGTTATTGAAAACCTAGTCTGTCAGTGAACAAGGACGTCTTATGGCACTTTGGGCTGCCATCCAGCCCTCAACAGTCCGGGATTGTATTTTGTTTTTAAATGTTCCATTCATCTATCTCACCCATGTTCTCCAGGCTTCTGTGCACAGAATTCAGACGAACCAGTTCGATACCAGAATATGAATGAGGTCTGTGGTAGATTAAACTGGCTGTCTGTCGGCGTGCTGTGTTGACAGTGAGGCAGTGACATCATTAGTGTCTGTGTGTAGAAGAACAAGGTCAGTTTCTTAATCGCTTTCTTAATGCTTGAAGCCAAACTGTTGGTACGACATTTAACCCATTTAGGTTACAACCTACAAAGAAGGAGCAATTTCCTGACTACGGTGTCATATTTGGACAAAATTGTTAGACGTTTATAATAGCCGCCTGCGTCTTGCGTCAAGTAGTTTGACTTGTCTGTTAAGATGATGCCTGTTGAGTGTGTTTTTCAGTCATTAAGTAGAGACCTGTATTGGATAAACAAGACCCGGGCAAAGCTACATGTTGCAGCATTGTCCTGGTGTCCTGTTTCCACAGTGAACTACATGTTACCCCTCCCCTCCAATACACCCTGTAGTCATTCCTGTTCTACTAAATGAATGAAAGAGACAGGAGATTCTTGCTTTTCTTCCTCCGCCAGCATCTCAATGTATCCTGTGAATTCCTGTGTCACATGCGCATTAGAATGAAAAATGATTTGAAGTCTTTTTATGCAGGAGCTGTTTTCTCTGTCAGTACTTGAAGGAAAACTAGTAATGCAGCCCAGAGATACTCAGAACTGAAACGGTATTCACTGCATGCCACCAGCAAAGCATTTCAGTTGCAGGGCCTGATATTTCTACGTGAAATAATACTGTGTTTAGTACCGTGTTGGTAGAAATTAGATATAAGTCAATTTTTTTGACCAAACCACAATGGATTACCTCATGAGGCCTGTTCATACCGTGATAGTTTGTTGGGTGTCTCCTTATGTCCATTTTCTGTATGGTAATTGTAATTTGTAAATATTGTATTGATTTATATCTTATCCGTACCAGATATTCAGACCTGATCTTATCAATGTAATTTACAAATAAAAGAGATTTCATTTCATTTGGATTGTACCTGTTACACTGGAGTTTTCCCAGCATTGCCAACACAAACTGAAATGCAGCCTGCATGATACCGTATGTTGCAGTGGAAACCCATTTATATTCTCTGTATGTTGCTTCACAATAACCGAGTAGGGATTGAGTTGCTGGCTGCAGCTGTAGTGGAGTGGGAGACATTTTTTTTTGCCTTTGAGAAGATGACACAGAGCTCACTAAATCAGATGTCAACAGAAAAAGACATGCCAGAGTCAAACAGTGGGAAAAAAAATCCCAAGAAACGTTTACAGCTGTTAATTCAACTCAGTTTAGTTAAATATGTAACTTGTAGTGTAAGAAATACACTATTAAATGTCATCCAGGTGGTGCTGGCAATGGTCAGCTTGTGATCATTGTTCCTTTTAACTAAATGTGGTTTTCCTGTGAGGAGCATCTGTCCTAAAACTTCCTCCCTGTCACTTTGCAACTCTCTGTATACCAAAGTCCTGACTTTCTTCCCTTCTTTCATTTAGTGTTCTCTAAATAATATTCAACATTTATCGAATGTGAATTATACTAACATATATAGCCGAAATACTGAGCCAATAAAGATGAGAAGAGTTTAAAAACTAAAAATAAATTGGGTGAAAGAGCTTTAAATGTTTTTTTTTTAAAACATACAGTATTTGTATTAGTTGTATCTTCAAGTTAAAGATTTTGGGCTATTTGAGACGCAGCCCATTATTGTGTTTGTGTCTGGAATCAGTGACGCCTTCTCTAACAGGGTCCAGCCCTGGCCATGTTCAGGTGCTGTGTTTTCATGTCATTTTCTGCAGACTTCGATCTCAGAGTCTCATGTGGGTAAAACCTTATTTTCTGATGGCTCAGTGATGATGACATTATTGGGTTTGTAGGTTTTGTTTTCTGCTTCTTTTTTTTTTCTTTAACTTCAGCCTGCATGTCTCACCCATGACCAGAGATTTTGGCAGGAGACACGACAGATCAAGATTAGGGTCAAATCTGCACTTCTCACCTGAAGTCATCTCTTCACAATGCCAGCCTTGTCTTTGCCCCAGAGCCCACATTATAAGGTTGCATGTCAAGTTTACACTGTGTCAAGGCCCCAGGTCACTGATATGAGAACAGATGTAAAACAGTAATTACTTTATAATGAAATTAGAAGATTAATTCGATATGTAATCTAGCAACTAAAACCTCTTGTTTCCATGAACCCAGAAAAATCTTTGTTTGACTGATGAATATACTAAAAAGGAGCTGGATGACTGAAATCCTTGAGCTACACTCATCCTTCATCAAATCAATGCAGCTCATCTTTTCTAGACCATATCCAAGATGCCAGCCAGCTTCAAATTGAAGTGTACAGATACTCTTTTAACAGCAGCCCTGAGCAGAGGACATGCATTATGCTGTCCTTCATCAAGTCCTCGTTATTTTGTCTAGTCTGTCTCATAAAACACAATAACATCTAACACTTGGACACTTGGGAGCATAGCCACAAGTCTGAACCAGTTTTTTGTCAACAGCTGTTGCAGTGATGTGGGGATCCAAAAAGGCTTTGCACAGACAGAACCAGGAGAGTTAGAGCTTTCACACAATGTATAATTTGTCAAGCTTGTGTGAAAACTGAGTGCATTTTAAAAGGTTAATACAAATTCTAATTTATAAAAAAATATTCCTATTTGGTATGTAGCTAAAAATTTCAAAACAAAGGCAAAAAACTAAAGCTTCTGTACAAAAGAGCTATACAACAAAAAACGAACGAACAAAGAAAAACAGAAGTACAAAGTGAGCTGATTACAATACAAGTTTTGCGAGCTTTTTAAAAGTAAAAATGGTTTCAGCTGGCTTCCCAACTATGGGTGAGTCATGTGCACCCAGATATAATCAGTTAACTTAACTTAAATTTAGAAGAAACCAAAAAGCTCTAAATCTCAGCTCTGGTGTGAGCCGAGACCCACTTCCTTTGTAGACGGTTTCCAGTGTGCCCAGGATTGTATGGATCCCATTTGTCTTTATTGATTTTCATAATCAATAACTTGTTTTCCCCCAGTTCTTCTTTAAAATGCTGCAAAATTTGCAATTCTTATTTTACTATCGAGTTGTTTGACTCTCCTTTCTTTGCTGCTTTGTTGTGTGTAATTATGAGGCCCAGTGATCTCAGGGGAACAGAATATGTTCAGCTCTGTGCAGCGCAGCATCAGTACATTGTGCCATGATACAACATGCATATTTTCAGATTCCACTAGATGGTTTATTAAGAGTTTTCAATATCATAGATAAGACTACTGTGATTATACAATCCAGTAGTTAAACTGACCTGTGCTGACCCAGTTCCCCTTAAGTACACAATGCACTGGTACGTCTGCCATTGTGTGAAATGGATCTGCTGCTCAATTAGTTTACACTTGCGTCATATACACTCTGTACGTGGTAATCTTAATTCTGGTTGTACATTTTGGTTGTCAAATTGTTTTTGCATGTCTCCTTCAGAGGAGGAAGTGTGGGCATGCAGACATTCAAGCTGCAGAATCTGAAATGATTTCAATGAATGAATAATGAAATTACAGTTGCATACTTGTCTCCATCTTTGTTTTGTTGAGAAGTGCGCAACCACAGTGTACTCTGACTTCAGACCGCCGGTTACATATGTGTATATAGTCGTGCACTCTTCAGCTGAATTGATTATAGAGTACAATCCAGTAGGACAACAAAGCACACCTTTATCCCAAGAGAAAAGGATACTTAAAAACCGCAGTTCAACAACTTCAAGGGAAGAAATATCTGCCCGTTTCTGTAGTTTACTGCTGTTTAAGTTCAGAATTGTGCTATGATTCAAGTTAATGTAGACCTCTCTGTTTTGAAAGTAGCCAAGTTAATAACTTTACTTATTTTGTTTGTTTGACTAAAATAGCGTGCCCTAAAAAAAAAACCTGTTTACCATGTTTGGAAAAGGGTAAAAGGTCAGAGAGGCTTATAACAAATCAAATTAAAGATTGGTCTAACAGGTAACAGGAGGTGTTATCATATCAGATAGGGATTTAAGTCAAACATCACATGTTTTTCCTTACCACAGCTTGTTATGAATTAGCACTATGGTCAAAAATTAAACAGCTGTGGCTCTGGTCCAACTTGTAATGCGTGAAGGATTCCAGTTAGGAGTTAGTCCAGAGTCTTCTGAGAATATCATATCACCAGCTGATCATGTGATGTTTATGGTTGAGGTGGAAAGTGTAAACAAAACAAATTGGGGTTTTTTTTTGTTTCGTAGCAAAAACACTAGGTTTTTGTCTTCAGCATAAAATAGAAGATGATATGCATACTTTTTAACAGTTTCATTGCATAGTCATCTGTTCACAGAATCTCACGTGTATCTCTCTCCCTCCCTCCCTCCCTCCCTCCCTCCCTCCCTCCCTCCCTCCTCCTCAGGGCGTACTCCCTAGTTGACTCCAGCCAGGTGTCCACCTTCCTCATCTCCATCCTTCTCATCGTCTATGGCAGCTTCAGGTGAGTATCAAAACATAAGCAATCACTTCAGCAGGCAAGGGGATAGTGGACATTGACTTGGAGAGCACGTCTTGTTTCCCGCATGCGTAAAACCTATAACTTCAGGTATAATGTCCTAAGTGATAGTTTACACTTCTAACTCGGTCACAGGCTTTTGGTTCCCTACATAACAAAAGCATTAGTATGTTTTAATAAACCTTGGCTTTATAGGAGGAAAACATCTTTTGTTTGATTTGTACAGTTATATATGTAAAATTACCACATATGTTCATTTACCATGCCGCTGATATATGGACCTGGTTTACAGGGTCAAATCTAGCAAGATTGTACATCACCTGGTTAATGTGAATGAAAATGGAAAACACTTGTTGCAGCACAGTCCCAGTGTACCCTGTGAACTGGAGGTGTAATGTGATTTTGGTGCATTATGTACACTGAAAATCTACAGTTCTGCACCTAATGTTGTTTTGATTTATTTAATTGCATTAAGATATTGACCAAAGCGCATTTGTTTTAGAGGAGCGGTATTATCAGGTAAATGGCTTCATAGAGTTTGATTCTCAAGCTGTATAGAGAGCAGGTTTTTTGTTTTTGTTTTTTTTTTTATGCCGACCCATCTGTTATTAATGAAGATGCTGAATCAGTCAGGTGTCCGTGTATCAGATAAACCGTATCTTCATTAATAAGTGAGCTGTTAATGCAAACTGTCCTCTCTGCCATCCAAATATAAAGAGGCAGAGAGGCCAGAGCAAACATGATGCTCCATCAGCACTCCACGATGCAGGCACACATCAGAAAAAAAACTGGTTGGGGTGCGTTATGGTCGTTGGGAGGGTTTTTGTTATTATGTGGGAGTCACGACTGATCTGATCAAGTTTCGCTGAGCTCATTATAGTGTCAGGAGACAAAATCATTTACAGCTTGTGCTTTTCCATCCGCCTGTTTTTAAGTAAATTTTCCATTTGTGCACAAAAAACATAAGTGGAAACGACAGAAATAAAAAAAAAATTAAATTTCAAAATGTAACAAAGTTTTTATGTTTGGCCACAAACAAAATTTGTACCTGAAGCATGTGAATTAAATGTCACTGAAGCTTCTGATTCCCTGAAGAGACAAAAAATGGCGATAGATGAAAATGTATGTATGTATATGTATTGACATTATATTCCTTAAATAAATACATGAAAGACACATAAATGCCACATTTTGAACCATTTATATAATTTTAGGTTTGACTACTAAGCCTGTATTTTTCAAGACAGGCTTTTTGACTGGTCACAGCAGAAAAAGCACAGATGTTACTAATAACATTAGCAATGACTCTGTTCTAGTCAAGTGTTCCTGTAAGCCATGACAATGTGACAGAGAGCCAACATGCATTACACCGGGGCCCTGAAACTAACCTTCATTATTTACACCTGCTCTTTTCCAACTAAAGGCCTGTTCCTTGTTTCACAGAAATATACATGGGGAATGAAGGTATGAGTGCAGACGTTACTCATGGAAATAATATTTTTATAAGCATATTTGATTTTTATAACATTTTTATGGCTGTATTTTGAACTGTTTCAGAAGGTAAAAAAGAATATTTTGTGGGTTGACAAGACAGTATTTTTAGTTTTCAGTGTAGAGACACTTCAAGTTCACAGACCTCCCACTCTCTGCAAAGTTTAGGCTTTCATCCTTTACTCCACCCGTTACTTGGTATTTCATTTCAATATTTTACTTCTTCTCTTAAATTAAACTCTGGAATTAGTAAATCAACTTAAAGGAAATGAAGATTTTTTAAAAATGTTTTATTAATCAAAGTGTCCCCAAAAGAAAAAGTGAGTCATTTTCTATTGACAGAGATATTTATATGCAAAAAGAACTGTCAGGGGTCATACTCTGATTCATTCACTGCAAAAGTAGGCTGTGTTTTAAAGGCTGCTGTGCAGCCCTTCACCTCACATTAACAGTCTACGTACATTTGAGGTTCTGATTGCTGATGCTCGTGTCTAAACACTCACACTCCTGCTCTTTTCCCTCTTCCCTCTTCCTTTCCCTCCCCACTGCAGGTCATTAAACATGGATTGTGAGAACCAGGAGAAGGATAAAGACGGTAACCCCTCGACAACAGGGTCTTTCAATAACAGCAACACAAACAACAGTAAGTGTTACAATGTACATTCATGCAAAGGCCTGAAGTACACAGACAGCATGTTTTCTCGGATTCACAAATAATCAGTAAATTAGAATCAGGTTTATTTCCATGTAAGTGAAAGCTAGGAATTTGCTTTGGTGATCTGGTGCATGCATAGAAAGTAGCTTCAACAAGAGTCATGCAATATAAAAGAAAAATATAGAATACATTAAAATCAGATAAAGTAAAAATATAGGTAAAATATAAATACAAAGAAATAAGATAAAGCCAGGACCAGTCTTATTTACAAGATATACAATATGAACAAAACAAGTGTGTTTAAGTGTTTAAGTTATGTTAGCAGGATACCAGATATGGTTATGTACAACTAGTGCAAGTAATAACAGTGCAGTATAAACAGGTGGATAGTAGCAGGAGCATTAAAGTGACCGTACTAAAGTGACAGAGCAGTGTTATCTAGTGTTCAGGAGTCCAACAGCAGAGGGCATGAGGTTCTGGTCTGAATGGACCGTAGCCTTCTGCCTGAGCGAAGTGGCTCAAAAAGCCCATGTCCAGGATGAGAAGGGTGAGCTGCGATCCGACCTACACATCTTAGAGTCCTGGAGGTGTACAGCTCTTGGAGAGATGGGAGGCTGCAGCCGATCATCAAATGTTCTGCTTGTGACCACATTTTTAAAGCCGTAACCTTTGTATATACATATGTATTTTTGTTTTCTTGTGTTTTTAAATCCTTCTCACTTTGGTGTTTGTATTGTTTTGCAGGTATTCAGACTATAGACTCCACACAGGCCCTGTTCCTGCCCATAGGAGCCTCAGTGTCTCTGCTAGTTATGTTCTTCTTCTTCGACTCGGTACAGGTGGTCTTCACTATCTGCACTGCAGGTAACTGCTGCTCTTGAACATAACACAAGAATGCTACAGCAATATAATTAACTGTTCACATTTTCTGTTCAGTAGTTACACTCTGGGGAAGACTTTTTTTCTGTGCTGATTATTGAAACTGTAAAGACCATTAGCTGCCCCATTAAGCCGACAGAAAACAGCCGGAACAAGCAGTAGGTGTATAAGGCCTTTAGTCTCATTGCTGTGCTTTGTTCTTCTCCTCAGTTCTTGCAACAATTGCGTTTGCATTCCTCTTGTTGCCAATGTGCCAGTATCTGACCAGACCCTGCTCACCACAGAACAAGTAAGGAAATTGTGTGGATTCTTTGTGTCTTTAAATTGAGTTTGTTGTTGAACAAACTGCTCCATGCTGTTTTGTACTTTCTTGTTTTTTTTTTTTGTTGTTGTTTTTGTTTTGACAAATATTCATAAAGCTCTTTGATCCACCCTGCACTTATATCAGTGTCTTCCCAACCGTGCAACTGTTTGCAAGGGTTTGTGGGTGTTAGTGATATAGCCCTTTAACATTTGTCTTTTCACTTAATGCATAAAAATCATTTTTAATAAACTTTGGGCCCAAGTAACCAGATATTTGAGAATTTGCTCAGTAACCAGTACTTCTGTAGCATGCTTCAGATTCGGAGCCTCTAATCGAGTTTCAGTGAAACCTGCTTTACAGACCCAGTAATGACCCAGCTTCCAACCCCAAACTCTTTTCTGCAGTGTTAAGTTTGTTGTTGTTTTGTCTATCTTGGCATCAATCCAGATGAGATTAAAGACATTTTCAAATCTGGTTGCGATCTGTCTTGCTTTTACATGAAAATCAGGTTCCTCCCCACTGCAGTCCAGAGGGTCGTGGTAATTTACCTGAAACACATGGATGAGTCTTTTTTTTTTTTTTTTTTTTTTTATGAATTATAAACAAGACAAACCATCTTTAAGAGGCTCTCTCTCACTCCACTCAACCCATACACATCTGTGCTCTCTCTACTTTTTCCAGACATGGAGTATGCAAATGCTGCTCAGTGGTAAAATATATCAGCGTGTACATGTTTGCTGGTTTCACTTTTTCTTTTAATAGTCCTGTGTGATTTTTAGCTTATTTGTTGTTTACTGCAGGATTTCATTTGGCTGCTGTGGGCGTTTCACTCTGGCCGAGCTCCTGTCCTTCTCCCTCTCTGTTATGTTGGTGCTCATCTGGGTGCTGACTGGACACTGGCTTCTCATGGACGGTGCGTCGCCCTGTCATGACTCTCAGAAAGTTGCCTCAGGGTTCACAGAAAATAACTGTGTAGCAGGTTGTGCACCGTGGATCCTTGTGACACATTTTTCTGAGCTGCAGCTGTGTGTGGTTCACATGGCTGGCATTAATGGTGTTGGAAATATACAGCAGTAAATAGTTTGAGAGGTATTAAAGTATCAGCACAGAATGGTCTCTTAATTATCCAAGTAGACAACTACTAAATGTTAATTAAACCATCCCAGTCTCCACTGGAGGCAAGAGTCTGGACTTAATTCATCATCTCCTGAGGAGGAAGTAACTTGACATGACTCTTTAAATGAGACTATTTTCAGGCCCTGGCTGCAGCTTGCTGCATGCTAACAGAAAGAATATACTCATGTTCATCAGCTGCTTTATAAAGCATAACTGGCATTGAAGTTAACTGGTCTTGATCAACGTTGGTGTCTTAGTGGAGCACTGACAAAGCAGAGGAAAGGGTGTGGGTGTGTGCAGTTCTTTTATTTGACCCAGTTGACTGCAATAATTTGAAACATATTCTTGGCAGTTTTCTCCAGTAATGTGAACAATGTGGCCCTGAGACGAATGGCAACATTTCACCACAAAAAAAAACCAAAAAATAAACACGCACAGATGAAATTGGTAGCAGCTTTATTGAACTGAGTCTATTTTCAAATGCAAATTGAATTTAAATTGGAACATGATCCAAAGAATCGAAATTCAATTATAAAAATTGCTAAAGATTTCCACACAAGATTGACATTCTGTGTCCCTGCATCAAAACTAGTTAATTTATTTATTTTTTGTTCAACCTACACACAGAAGCTACAAAGCAAAAAAGACAAAATAACAAAAGAAAACAAAACGCTAATTCAATCTAACATAGTACCTGGACAAACAAAGGGAAAATATAAAATAAAATTAAAAAAGCAAATTATAAAGATGTTGCAGTGCCCTTCTGATGCAAATATTCTGTGTTGAAAACCCTGAGATGCCCCGTGTTTGATCTCAGCACCATCTCGGGTCTTATCAGGTCACACCTCCTGCACCCAAAAGTAAAGTAGGACATGAGCAGAACATCTTCATCAGATCTCTCTAAAAATCTCTCTAATTAATTAGGCCTATGTGCAGATTAATTACTGTTATTTAAATAAACTTTCTAAAATCCATTCCCATATTGCTACTTCAGCTCATTGCTGCTAAAATGTAGAATTGTGTGTTTTTTTTGTTTTCTTGTTTTTTTTAAACTGTCTTGTTTTTTTTTTTTCTCTCCACAGCTTTAGCAATGGGCTTGTGTGTCGCCATGATAGCCTTTGTGCGGCTCCCCAGTCTGAAGGTGTCTTGCCTGCTGCTGTCAGGACTGCTCATCTACGATGTCTTCTGGGTAAGAAATGCTCCTGTTTCCTGAAACTTTACCTGCGTCACAGCTGACATACAAGCCACTGCTATGAGTAATAGCAAATATATGAGTACACACTCAAATTAGCTCATAATATGCCTCTCTCAGTAGATTTTTACAAAGCGGTAGTGACTCAGCGTATGAAAGCCTTTGCATTTGTTCTAAAGATCCCTGAACAGCATGTTTGATAGAAACTGGGCAGTTTACATTAGCAGAGATTGTCACCTTCAAAAACTCAACCTTCACAAATAGAATATTCAAGGAAGTGAACCAGAAAAATCACTAAGAGGAAGGTTGAGCGTGTTCTGAAGGACAAGCTGTCTCACTGAGTCAAAACAAGGATGAACATCACTATTCCCTCATGAGAAATTAAAAACACCAAATCGTAGTTGTCTGTCTCTCGCACCGGTTGATTTAGATGGGGTTTATTAGCCACCGTTGAATTGTCACTACTTTGTCTCATCAGTGTCAAGGTGTAGCAGTATCTCATGAGTGATCATTTTAATATGGCAGTGTTTGTCAGTTGGTTCATGAGTAACTGTGGTAGGAATTCATGATTTTATTTGAGTTGTTCAGAAAAGCTAAAGTGTGTATTTTTCATAATTTAATTAAACCACTGAGTCTAATAATAAGTTAAGATTACAGATGTGAGCATTGTAAAGCTCAGGGATCAAAAGCAGCACATGTCATAGCAGACATAGGCTCCTAGCAACCTGCCGGGACACCACTGCCTTCCCCACTGACACTGACAATTTATGTTCACAATAATGTTATAATAGACAAACATTAAATCTATTAGATGGATGAATCTCTGAGTGTATGCTTTCAGAACACAGGTCACGTGCTTGAATATAAATCAGATAAACGGGCGACAACGGTAAATTGCAGCTCGGGTTGATGAGCATCTGTCAAAGTGGCTGGCTAAATTGTTTCCTTACATGTCCCTTCAGGTGTTCTTCTCGGCCTACATCTTCAATAGTAATGTGATGGTCAAAGTTGCCACCCAACCTGCTGAAAATCCCATAGATGTTCTGTCCAGGAAGCTCCACTTGGGGCCGGGGATGGGCCGCGATGTCCCCCGCCTCTCGCTACCTGGCAAACTGGTCTTTCCCAGGTAAGACTGAAGTGTCCAGGGGGGGGATAGTAAGTGGAGTGTGGGATTTTTTTACACATTAATTTCAGGATCTTTCACTCCTCTGCAACTGATCAGCTTCTCCTGTGCATTCGTGCTTTGAAACACTGAATCTCAGTTTATCCCTGTTTATGTCTGTTCTGCTGTTTGATATTTAGTCTTTAGTCATGTTGGTGCGACATATCTTAACCACTCTTTGACTTTTCATTTAGTGCCACCATCCATTCATAATTTTCAATAGGCCAACACTTATGTTCATCACAGGATATTGACTTGAATTGATATTTATTCTAACTTATTTTGATAAAAATAAAATAATAAAATAAAATGCTAAATGCAACTGTTTTAATGATCATTAAAATTGTTGCTGAGTAATTCTGGCAGAATTCCTTAAACACAAATTCTCAGTTGTGAGGATTTGCTTCTTTTCATTGTCTTGTGTGATAATAAACTGAGTATATTTGGGTTTTGGACTGTTAGTTGGACATATCAGACAAAGATGACATTTGGGTTTAGGTTTTTGTGTTTTTTGCTGTCCTATAGTGGTGTAATTGTCACTAGTCAGTAAATAATCCGTTTGTGTAACGAAGCGGTCTTTCCTTTGGCGGCATCCCAAGGCCAAACATATTTTGCCAAATTAGTAGTAAGAGGAAAAGAATCCCAAAATTGTCAACTACCATGACTGTACACTGTGTGTCTCAGACCTGCCTCCTGATTTGAAGAAGGTATGAAACACCAATGATACATGTCATTTGCTGGTACTTGCATTGTGCAGTCACCGTGATGCAAGTGTTGATGTGCCTTTTTCCATCCGTGCAGTTCCACAGGAAGTCACTTCTCAATGCTGGGAATAGGAGACATTGTGATGCCGGGGCTGCTGTTATGTTTCGTCCTGCGGTATGACAACTACAAGAAGCAAGCAACTGGGGAAGTACCAGGTCCTGGTAACATGTCCGGACGCATGCAGCGCGTCTCCTATTTCCACTGCACGCTCATCGGATACTTTGTGGGTAAGCAAGAAATCGATGGATGGTCAAGGGCTTTATTATTTCACTGTTGTGTATGTTTGGAGGTGGTAGTTTTAGTTGTTTGGGTGTAATAATAATAGTAATACATGTAGTAATGTTTTGCAGTAGAACCTTTCAGAAGATCAGTGTTGGATCTCGTGACTGATGTGTGACTCTGTCTTCAGGTCTGCTGACTGCCACTGTGGCCTCCAGGATCCATCGTGCTGCGCAGCCCGCTCTGCTTTACCTGGTGCCCTTCACCCTGCTGCCTCTGCTCACTATGGCCTACCTGAAGGTACTCTGACAGGATGTGACAGCAACAATTATTCATTCAGCAAGAGATAAAAGTGCATCTGTGGCAGTTCTGCAGAATTGCACACCTTTGAATTCTGTAAATAGAAAGAATAATTGAACCCTTGTAAAAAAAAAAAAGTGCAAAGGACAACTTAACAAAACTTTTCAAGAAAGAGAGAAGTGCAAATGAAGTTGTCTTATGCGATTTTCTTGGTACGATTCTACTCAGTTTCTTTTTTTTTTTTTAACCTGCGTATCTGATCTGGTTGTTAATCCAAATGATGTAATTCACTCACACATCCTGTCGAAGTGTATTTCCTGAATGTCTGTGAGCTAGTGATGAAATTACAGCATTTGCCGTCAGCCGAGTGTTGGGATTTCCCAATCTGCTTTCAAAATGAATTTGCGCAAAGTGTATGGCGACTTTGTCAGATGATGCTGTGGTTATAAAATCATGACTTTAGCAGAGCAGAACAGAAGCGCTGCGTGGGAATGCTGGTTAACATGTACCTTAATGGGCTGAGATTCTGTCACTATTTCATACTTGTTCCCTTGTTCTGACAACAGAAACAGAAAAGCGTGTAAATGAGAACAGCTTCACTGGGAATTCAGCTGTATTACATTACCGTTAATGTGAGCACAGAGAGTAGGAGAGAAGCAAACAGATTGTAATTAGTGAAATTCAAAACACTCAGATGAATCGTCAGAGAGGTTAACAGCAACAGATATTTTTTTTTAAGTGCAGCGGAAAAAAGAAGTTGTGAAACACAGATATCGCAGTTTAGCCTCCTCTCCTTTATTTTTGGATCAGGCAGTAGAGTCACCTGACAGACAGTCACCATTGATCTGTTATCAGATAAATAAATATTCAGGGAACTTTATAAAACTTATAAAACTTTTTAAAAAAAAAAGGGTTGGACCAAGCAGAATGCAAGAAGAGGTAGAGAGATTGTTATTTTACTTTAGTAAAAAAGTGGAACAAATGTTTTCCTGGCTGACCTGGTCAGTCAAGATATATCAGGAGACATTTGATTCAAGACTCACGACTTGTGTCTGAACCGGTGTTTGTGGTCCTCAGGGGGATTTGCGGCGCATGTGGTCCGAGCCCTTCCATGCCAAGACCAGCAGCTCCCGCTTCCTGGAGGTATGATTCACCCTGGGACAAACGACCAGCGCGGAGAGGACTGCGGTTCCTTTCCCTTAATTAGAGGGAAGGAGAGAGGGTACACTCACAGTGAGGCCATGTCGTCATCACTTGTTCATGCTTTCCGCCAAACTTCTGTGAAAACCCTCAGAAGGACACCAGTGTGTGGATCACAACGCCCCAACACAACTCATCTTTGGTCCCCACGTCCTCCCTGTTTCATCTCGGCTTCCTCTTTTCTGTTTATTTCCTCTTCATTACAGCACATCCTGCCTGTGCTGTTTTTGTTCTGTCCACCCCCTCCCTCTCTTTTTTCCCCTCTTTCTCTCTTCTGTAGTTGGTCTCATTTGCCACTTCGATAGGCCTCTTCTCACTCTGCATTCCCCCCCCCTTTTTGTGGACTTACGGTTGTGAGACATGGCTGGGGTTTATATATATTTTTTTAGCATTGTCGTGGTCGTTATTATTATTAATATTATTATTATAGAACAATTTAAACAAACGTTGAAGAGGCGGAGCGTCGCAGTGGCACAGGACAGTGCTTGGGAGCAGCGACACAGTGAAGGAGAAGAGTCTTCCCCTCCATCCGTCTCCCTCTTTCTTCCCTGCTTTCATCTGTTCTCGTCATCATCCCTCGACGGTGGCTTCTCCCCAACACTCCCTGCGAGCCCCGCCCTCCTCCTCCTCTCTGTTCATCTGCTGTCCCCATTCCCCACCCTCACAGATAACTATGTATTTTATTTAGAAAAGTTTTATTCTTGGCATATACAGAAATGATGCATTATAAATTTTTAAGCTGCCCCCAGTGTTTGAGGGGCTGCTTCTATTTGTATATATGTGTACACACGTATTTGCGGTATCTTGAGTTTGTATTTGTGTTTGAGAGCATGTTGTATAGGGTGGGAAACTGACGCCAGCCAGCAGCTCAGTTTTGGTCAATTTTGGCATCTAGCGGTGTCGAGTCGATCGGTGAGCATCCATCATTCAGAGATTGTTTTCTGAAGTTTGTTGGTTTGTGTGATAGAAATGAAGCTGATGGATATTTGGAAGAGGAAATAAAAAACAAAAATCTTCTTTATAAGTGGCTGGTTGATGGAAAAAGTTAGTTTCCTGCTCTAGTGTTAACGTGTGTGTGTGTGTGTGTGAGAGAGAGAGAGAGAGAGAGCGAGCGAAACAGATGAGTGAATGTTTGTTTTACTTGGTTTTAATTTGAAATCATAAACTTGTTTAAAAACAATAGTCAGGTTTCCAGTGAGCTGGGCGTGTTGGATCAAACTCATAAACGACATGCCATGACACGACATGTCTAATGGAAACAGTTTGTGTTTCATCTTGTAAAAATTTACTGAAAACTTACTCTCAACAGGGGTCAATTTTCTTTTTTTTTTATCAGTCTTTATGCGGACAGGTGGAAATGTAAACAGTGTTTTTTTTTTCTCTCAAATAAATGAATGTTGAATTAATTTTAAAGTATGCTATATTGCTTTTCATCACGAAACCTCATCATGCATCATGCTGGGTTTTGTACTGATTTTCTTTTGCCCACATCGTAAATCTGCACACATCTATGGCCGCGGAAACACTAAAAGCATCTTGTGTCAGCTTTCACAAGTCTAAAAATGTCTGAGCATGATTATGCCAAATCAGGTTTTATATATTTTGACAGAAGACAAGCACATCTCATCTGATCTTTATAAATGTCAGTGTTTCACCTCAGTCGATGAAGACCTGACTATTGTGAAGGTTTGGACTCAAAGCCTGGAGATGAGGGTCAGTGGGATATGAAGACGTAAGCTGGTTTGATTCATATGTAGTTAGAGATAAAGGATTCTCTGGGTGGACAGTTAAATGTGTGTGTGTGTGCGTGTGTGTGTGTGTGTTGTATGTGCGTGTGTGCGTGCGCACCTAATTAAACAACGTTATTAAGTCTGTTTGGACCTAGGGAGGGGAGAAAATCAATTGTCCTTCAGAAATCAAAAATGAAAGTTAGAAATTAAAGCTAACCCATAGGATGTTTTTGCTTTCATCATTTGGTACCAAGAGTCTTACATCTTTTTTTTTTTTTTTTTTTTGGTCCTTCCACTGTTCTGTGGTGCTTGTCAGTTAATATCTAATGTATACTGGAAAAAGCGCGAGTGGGCGCACGGCAGAGATGTTTGGGTGACGCACTTTGCTGTCTTTTTTTTGTTTTCTTTACTTTTTTATGCTATCTGGCCGTGCATGTGAAGTGTACAGTGTATCATTTCTCAGACTGCATTAACAGGGCTACTGCAGTTTTGAGTCTCTGCTGGCCAACGACGAGGCACTGGACCTATGAGCTTGCGTCAGTGGGTGGGACAAAGGCTGCGGGTCAGAAAGACTGCTATTGGTCAGCTCTGACCTCCTCTGACTGGTTCACAAAGGCTGAATATTATGACCTGAATGCTGTCAGGTTGGGACGTCCGGCCTGCCGCTCATTGCAGTTGTCCACTCGGACATTATGGAACCACAAACCCCCATCACCTCTTCATGGACATGGAAAGAAAATATATAGATTTATATACATATATATACATATATATATGTGTGTGTATATATACATATATAAATAACTGATGACGATCATGGTGATAACAAAAAGAAAGTTTCTTTTTTATAGAAAAGGGATTTCTTCCCCCCCCCCCCCCCCACCCCATTGTTTGTAAAGTTTTTTTTTCTTTAGCGCTTTAGTTTTTTTAAAAATTTTACTTTCCACCTCTTCTCCCCTCCAGCGGAGCACTTCGGCTCTGCTGGTGCATTGATATTACGGCTGAATGGATTCTGTATAGAAAAATGGTGAATAAAAATAAATTAAGAACTGTGTAGTGAAACATGAATCCTGAAGTGCTTGATCTAAAACACGTTGTCTCCTTTTAACCCCTCCCTCTGCCCTCTACCCCCTTCCTTCCCTCCTTGTTCAGGATTCAGCTGTAAATAAACATGACTCTAACTGTAAAACCAGTGTGTCTGTTTTATTAAAGCCGTATTTACATCTGCTCCGGACGAATTTAGGTTTAACGTCCTGCCTCAAAAAATAAAAGATGGCGCTCCAGCGTTTCGTAAAAAGGTGAAGGAATCACCTCATGTCTTGAGGATTTCACAGAAAAAAAAACCATAGAGCTATGAGGCAGTTCTGCATCTTTGCCAGCAATGTTAGAGGATCTGTGGATATTATAGGTCAGTACCAATGACCTATGACATCCACAGATCCTCTAACATTGCTGGCAAAGATATCAACCACAGCATATCTGGAAAAAAAAACAGAATTCGTCAGCATCATTTGTGGCTGTAAGAGGCTTTGACTGTTCGCTGGCAGACTGATTTTTTTTTTTTTTTCAAATTAAAACATAAAAATGCGTTGGGCTCTTTCAAAATGGATGAAAGGGTCAATTTCTGTCACTGTGACATGTCATTATTTAACAATTGTGCAAAGAAAAATGATGTCTTAACTGCACATAATGTACAAAATGGAATCTCTGGGTCGAGTCTGTTCTGGCCTGGACTTTTATTTGTCTTTTTATTTTGTTTATTTATTTATTTATTGACTAATAGACCATTACAAAGGATGAAAGAGTTTTAGAATCTATGCTCTGCATTTCCAATGAAATCTGTGCATTTGAAGTAAGTGACAGTGGTCTTCATATGCAGCTTTTTGAGGAAAAGTCTTTTTTTTTCATGAATTTGTTGAATCTAAACACCATCAGCACTCTCCTTCCTGTCCTTGTGATGGTTTCATGATACTGCTGTCAACTGACAATTTGCATAAATGTGTGTTTATTCTTCTCCAGCAGATGGCGACACAGTACAAACATCTGAAACCCCCCTTCAGAGAAGTCAGAGAATCATGAGAGGCCTGATGTATGTAAGTTTTTGTACTCAAACACATCATTTGTTTTCCCCTTATGCATGGACATCACGACCAATATTATGAACTCATCTTGCAGTATAGCCATCATTAAGCAGCATTACAGAATCTTTACAGCTAAATAATACTGAAATACAACGGTATGAAGTCCATATTTTCCCCAGTGAGGACTCTATGGGACACGAATCAACAAGCTACAGAATCAGAAGACTAAAAGAAATAAATCGTCTCTGGGTCTGACTTAAATGGGAAGCACGTTCTCATCAGAGTAAGGTAACGGATTCCCATAGGGGAACAGGGAAAGATCTTGTGAGCCCTCATGGGAAAATGGCTGCCTCAATGACAAACCAAAGACGCTGAGTCAAGAATCTATAGAAAGGCTGCTGCAGAACGGGAATAACGTGGAGAAATGCTTAATTCTTCCGTCTGAGTTTGCACTTGTATTTGTGTCTGTAGCAGATGGAAACCTTTTTTTGTCTGTCTGATTCACTTTAGCTGCTCAGTGATTACAGATCTGTGGAGAATCGGTGTATTAAAATGACAAACGCAGGATAAATGTTTGTGTATGAGCGGAGTCAGGAGCGAAAGAAAAAGCATAAAGAATCACACTTTTCTGGAAAATGAGATTACACTCCCTGAGCAAATCCATTTATCCTCCCATGAACAGTCAGTTTAATGAAATGAAAAGATATCATGAACAGTGATCTTAATTTTGATGACTGTGAACTTTAGCTGAAGCGCAGTCTGTGGTTTAGTGCTCAAAGGGAACTGTGACTCTAAAATTTTAACGTGTAGTGCAGAAAGACTCTCCAAAAGACATTTAAACTACCAGACAGATGGACAGCCTGACCCACTGACTGACGGGATGGATGGATGAAGTGGACGGTGGGGGGATGAGGAGCAGGAGGACACTGGGTTGATGGGTGGGTTGCTGGGTGGGTTGATGGGTGGGGTGTGGGGGGGCAGGGGAGGTTGGAGAAGGTCGGTGAGGTCAAGGCAGGCAGGGTCCACCCCTCTTCACCTATTGGCCAGACCGCCCAACGAGTCCTGTGCAGCTTTGAAGCCCTGAAGTGGACAGAATTCCACCACGGCCATGGGGATTGTAGCATGTCATTTGTAAGAAATTTTGGCGAGATGGTCCTAAAAATGGAGAGGTTGGCCCACGCCTGGAATGCAGGGTTTTGTGTTTAGAGGCGCTCTTAGGGTCCTTTCTTATTGATCCTGAAATTACAGATGGGCAGGTGACAGGGCAGCCCCAATTAGTGAACAACTGGTGCAGGAATCATCTGTGGTTTTGATTTGAGGGGTAGCAGCTACAAAATTCACAGTTTTAGTAGAAGACTCGTGATTTGTAAATTGATATCTTGAATTTAGAGAATATTTTTCTGATATTAAATGACTGAAACTGCATGAAATAAACAACAAAACATGCATCAATCCTTTGTGCAGCTGCTTTATAAAAAAAAAAAAAAACCTGTGATCTGTGGGTTGGTCATTACAAATCTGTGCTGTACAGCCAAACACTGATCAAACTCACAGAACTTTGTTTTAATTTGTAGTTAAGATCCTAAAGTTTCCAAAGATGCCAAATAAGTTATGCTGGGTTTTGGGTAAATGTGTCAAAAAATTATGCAAAATCATCAAGAATATTTCCATTTCATGGAGGGGTGCAGCCATAAAAAATCTTTTTTTTTTTCTAAGAGCCTTAAATATGTCACTTTCTATAAACCTCTTATGGCTTCAATTAAGAGCTGCAAAAAGGCAATACAGAATATTTATGATACAGTCAGACAGTGAGGAAAACAAGGACTTGTCCAACTTTAAAGGGAAGTGTAGGTTTAAGGGGTTGACTGCACTTCCAGGATCGTGCACAACACATTAAACACATACAGTGATTTTTACCTCTTACTACAGCAGGAGACATCTATTCCCGGTCTAATATATAGCTGGGAAAAGCTCATAATAAATTACAGCGTCAGTAGCACATGAAGTCAGCCAGTGCAGGTAATTTAAAAAGTGCTGGTATTTATTGGCGGTGCCCCCTGCTCATGTTAATGGCAGAGAGGTTCCTTCCCCTTCTTCTTCTTCTCCTCTCTTCCAACCAGGCATTCCTGGCTTGTTTAAATAAGGCCTGCCTGCCTGGGCGCTGGTGGATTCCCCTCTGGCCCTTTGCCCTTTGACCTAAAGTGCATTCCGTATGTAAAGTGAGGAATTCCTCTGAAGTTCAGTTAATGGGGTTGAGTTTTTTCATCCTTTGGACCCTGCTCCTGCACTCGCCCGGTGGAAAAGGTGAAAAACAAGCTCGATGTACACTTATCAGGCGGCTGTGAGTTACAGATGAGGTTTGGTGTTTGTCGTTGGAGGTTAAAAAGCAGCATCTACCAAAAGCAGATCACAATCTGGGACGTAAATAAACTTCTGTAATAATCCTGTGGGATCGTGACTAATTGATTTAATGGAGGGTGTTGTGGAGTGGAAGTGTGTCGGTGTGAGGCAGTGGAGTTTGTTTAGTTCTTCTGTTAGTTGCTGCCTCTGAAAGTCATTTGGTGGAAAGACACGGTGGCTATTATATTAATGAAATTATCACTGCTACATATGATGTCAGTTTTTTTTCCATAGCTAAACTGTGTCACAGGATGAAGGGTGTTGTGTGCCGTACAGATTGTAAAGCCCCTTGAGGTAAATTTGCGACGTGTGATATTGAGCTATACGAAGAAAATTGACTTGACTTGATATGCTAACAGGACACACATGAACAAGTGTGAATCACAAGTCAGTGTGTGCAGAAATAACCCTAACCCTAAAAAAAAAAAAAAAAAAACCCAGCCAATAAAAAGAAGGTGGGTTCACATTTCAGCAATTTACACAACAAATCATGTGTCAGACCACACTGCTCTAAGTTTAACATAACAACAATAATTATAAATAGAAAATCAAACAATTTTTCCTTTAAATATCTGTTCTTCTGACCTCATTAAACTCCAGAGTGCTCCACAAACTGGGCTTTTGGTGAAGGTGACAAAATACGGATACGATCATAAATTATTGCTGTTCCTACAAATACAGAATATTTCTTGTGTTAATTGTTATATGGGCTATGCATTAATAAACATATGTTCCTTTCGTTTGCCAGAAAGTCAAAAGACAAAAACAACACAGTGATGTTACTTATCAGAGCTTTAGTTCCCTGTTAGAGCTCTTATGAACAACTGTTTTAAAACTCCAGTGACAGAAATCCAAATGGATTTCTTTATGTAAATGCATTTCTGATAAAACTGTAGTTTCACTTGAATAAAATTTTGATTGCAGGACATTAAATGTAATTTGATATTTTTACATTGTTGTATTAATACGTTTACTTGAGTAAAGCATCTGAGTTCTTCGTCCATCACTGAGGAGCACACATGAAGAACCAAGGTATTAAAATAGAACAATCCCAAGAATGTTTTTTGAGCTGTTAAAGGGGGCCTGGGGTCTCCAAACAGAACATCAGGGTTTCAGACAAAAAAGGAAAGAAATGTGTTGTTTCACACATCCTGCCCTATGAACTTCTGGGCCTTTAAATGGCAAGCCAATAACATTTCTCTTTAGATTTCCCAGATGAAATCCAGGAGAATGGAGATCACACCCGAACTCCTCAGTGAAGAAGTCTATCTGAGGATGGATCATGGGTCGCGGTTCCTCTGCTGTTGTGCTTTAGGAGCCCTGTGTACTGTTGGAGACGCTGTAAAAGGCTGTGCCACCCACACAGCTGGAATGTCATGCATGCAGTCCATAGAGTCTGTTTCAAGAGGGAGGCAGAGGGGGTGAGGAGGAGGAGGGGAGGGGAGGGGAGGGTAACCCTCTTTGGAAGAGACAGGGTGCGCAGGGTGCATTACTACTACTACTACTACTACTGAAAAAGATGAAGCAGGAACCCCCCCCCCCAAAAAAAAAACTTCTCCATTAACCTTTTTTTTTTTTCTGGTGGGAAATTATCAATGACGATCCATCATGGCTGTTTGGTCTTCGGCCGATGAGAGGAGAGGGGAAATGTGGAGAGAGACGTGAGATGGAGGGATGGGGGTTGGGAGAGGTTAAAGGGCAGAGGAAGAAAGGAGGTACATTTTCGGAGGATGGGAGGTTGGAGAAAAAAAAAGGAGGGAACAATAACTCCCATGTTTAAAAGGCTTTTCTCAGCCCCCATGATACCTCACACAGGCAGCAGTTTAAAGTCAGGCCGTTCAGCAGGCATTTTTTGTCTCTGGTTGTCCTCTGTTCTTTTCTCTGTTTATCTGCTTTAAACAAGGTCCAAGTCAAAATGCTCCAGACCTCCTATATTTTGCTGTACATTAAACGTATTAAATAACTTTTATTGTTATTGTCTTTTTTTTTAAAAAAAAACATTCTTTTCACAAAAACGCAACCAAACAGGAAAACATTTGTAAAATGAAAGAAAATGTAATTGTTAAATCTCTTCACATGTGATTACAATTTTTAAAGAAATACATTTGTTCTAATTTTCTAATTTGCTGAGATCACATTTGTCCTTCACATGACAGGAACGTATATAAAGTGAGCTAAGAAGGCAATGAATTCACAATCACACCTAAGGAATTGTATTACTACTCAGACAAATTATGATTCAGATTGTAGGCCTGTATTCAGTGGAAGCTGCATTTTCAGCAACTGTAAAATACATTTAGCGTCATTGCTTTGAAATCACTCAATTACTTAATAGTTCATTTTTTAAAAGTCACAGTTGTGAAGCATGTTTTCATCTGGGTAACTTGAAAAAAAAATTAGCCAAATGTGGCATTAAAATCTGAAAACACATGTTTGAAATAAACATATGAAACTGATTTGGTGTCTTTCCTCAACTGTTTAACTGGATTTCTGCAAGTAGATGCACATTTTACAATTAATCGTTAATCATTTTTATTGTTTTACTATTGGTTAATTTCTTGTTATTCAACAGCAGGAAGGTTTTCCTCATTTGAAGAATAAAAAAACATTCAATTTTAATTAAACACAATCGAGCGTCATGGTTTAACACATCCTTAAATACACAGAAACAACTGGACAATGACAATAATGAAAACTGATGCCAGGATATCTGTAAATTTGATGAAGGAAAAATTGGCAAATGAATAAATGACCTTTTTTTAAAAAAAAAATCTCCTTTTACGGGATGGTGTTTGATTTAAAAATGTAAATATATAATTCATTGCACATTTTAATTCCATAAATCTGCTGGAAAATCTTAAAGTATCTTTCAGCAGATCTTGAACTTTGTTCATTTTACTCTGTCAGTGTAGAAAAACTGACATCTGTGAATGAACTTTCACTGTGTTTATTCAGTTTTAAAGCCACAAAAACATATGAACAAATAACCATTTCAACAAATCAATTATTCATATCAAACATTAGCTGTGTTGCCCGCTGTGTCCTTTCCATGGTGGAATGATTTTAACAGCCGTGTGTTGGTGAAGGGAAAAGCAACTAAAGTGATCACACTTCTGTGATGTTTTTAAAATACTTCTGAAAGGTTTTTGAAGGTTTATGAGGAAACTGGGGGTGATATTCTTGTCGATTATGATTCATTTTTGTCCCCTATCAAATCAGATTTCAAATCTTTCAGCCAGTCCTAAATCCACACTGAATCCTTTCATTTATTTAAATACTTTTTTGAAATTGTTGTATCTCAGAAATGAATCTCATCTCATGTGAAAAATAGCTCCAACTTTCTATTTTCACATCACATCCACACACCTCATCTTGTTTTTAGTATTATTATTATTTTCATAAATAATGATCATGGGTGTCTGTATTTCAGATTCATTAAATAACTTAACCTCTCAGGCTTTTAGGCGTGAATTTCCTTTCTGTCTGCTTTTAACAGTTTGTGAAATAGGAAGTGAAAACATGTACAAATACAGTTTTGGCAGCAGTTATGAAATCAGAGGATATAATTAGATCAATAACTAAATGAATCATGTCCAGCTGGCGAAGTTAACTTTGGTTTTGTGTCCTAAACTTTGACAGGACACTTTCAGTCCAGTTTGAGGAGAGTCACCGGAAAAAAGCCTCTGTGTGTAAAGAGGCAGAGGGGGCATCACTGCTCCAAACCTTCACCGGATCCATCATGCCCCGCCTTACATCAAACATTTTTTGCCGACTGGCTGCACAATCAGATCCCTTCTGAGTGGGCTGGAGTCGGGTGGGTGTGTGGGGAGTAAAAAGTGGGCCCTCTCCCACTGGATAATGCCATTATTTCAGCTCCTCTGGCCAGGAATGCCAAATTTCACAGCCCGCTACTCCTCTCTGTGCGTCAATCAAAGCTTCGCAAGGGGCCGAGGCGCCCACTGGGTCCACCTCCAGCACCGTGTGAGTCTGATCCAACCATTGATCCCTCAGAAACTACATCATGCATGCGTATTCTTCATATTCTCACTCAGACCGGGAACTCTGAGCAACTTTTAGAATTCGTTATCTTAGTTAACTTTCTATTTTAATAAAGCTTGCTAAGTGCACAGTTGGAGACATATTGTCGGGAATGAAGGGTCAGATTTATGCCTGCGTGTGTATATTCATATCGAAATCGATGATTTGAAATCGATCAGTATTGTAGGCCTCATCCTCGCTGCCTGTGTGAGTAGATAACCTCGGCTCAGTCCATATTTGAAGTAATGCATTAACAGCGTTAATGTCCCTCAGGAGGCCAATTACAGGCTAATTATAACCGGCTTTGTTACTGCACAAAAGATTTTTTGCGCCAAAAAGTAAATACAATAATTAGTGATCAAGTATCCAGATACAGTGAGTGGAGATGATGAGAAATTTGTGAATGGGAGTCAAATAATCAGGTATTCGTTGTACGGTGTGACGCTTCCCAGCGCGCAACCAATCCGGTGCCGGCTGGAAATGTTGAACACGCCGAAAGCAAACCAATGGCTCATCATATAGCAAAGACTAGCGCAAGAAGAGGCCAATCAGTGGGAGGCATGCAAACGAGGAATTTGCTCCGGCAGGCTCTGAATGTCAAGTAGTCAAAGATGGAGTCCGGATCCGCGAGGCCGTGTGCTTGTGCGTGGAAGACTTGCGATTTTTCTGACTCTTCGAGCTGCGCAGATTTGATCCCTTTTCGCCCCCAGCCTTTTAGGAATGACGCCGCGAATCCTCAAAGCAGCGGACAGTGAAGTGTGGTTTGTGGAGAGGGTTGCTTTTCTTTGTTTTATGGACAACTTTTTTCCCCCCCTTCTCTTTTTTGCCTATAACGGATTGTCCCTCCCTTGGCTAGATACTATTCATGATTTTGGAGGAGGAGGTGGTTGTGGAGAGAGAGGAGGACGGGGGAGGAGGAGTGCGGAGGGGGGGCGGGTGTGTATATGTATGTATGTATGTATGTAGTATGTATGTGTATGGTGGTGGGGGGGGGAGGTTGAGGTTGCACACTGAGTTGTAGCCGATTTTTTTTTTTTTTTGCGTAAATTGTCAGCAGCTCAGCTCAAACTTGGAAGTTGCAAAGGTCGAGATGTGAAGATTAAGGGTTTATTTATGAGACTTCAGGGAGGAAAACAGCCGTAAGAGTTGATTCAATCCTGCGCGCTGCGCATCTGGAAGCTCGCTTCAAAACTTGATCAGGGCACGATTTAACGCCTTGTGGAGAGATAAACGCGTCCTGCACCTTATTGGGCTGTTATCGTAGTGTAATGGGTCTCTGAGGGGGGACATTTTCACGGTGCTGGCGTGCGTATGCAGCCTATAGGCTGTTGTGCAATCTAACAAGTCGTCAGTATTGTACTGAGGGGCTTGTGAGCTGGCAGGAATGGCTTGCAGAGCAGATCCAGTGCTTCTAACGTGAAGGAGGCGTATAGGCCGCTCTCAGAGATGTATGGCGGAGAGAACGTAGAGCTTTCAATAACAGGTAAAAAAAAAACAATTATTTAAAAAAAATACAAGAAAAGAAAAACAGGAACACCTTGATGTGCTTTAAAGGAATAACCAGACGGATCGGGCATGAGAGAGCTACACGGTGTTCTCGAGATTTCCAGCGTCCCTTTTTTCTGTAATGGTATAGATTCTGTGTTGTGTAACCACGCATTAATTGTGCAAAGTTGCAGGGCCTGCTTTGCTTTTATTTTAAGGGCTGTTACACTTTATTGTTTAGCAATTTCACCCTAATCAAGTGAAGGAACTTTTTTTTTCCCAATGTAAAGTTTTAGTCGTTTTGTTGAAGAAGTCACTTAATTTATTCCGTCGGATTCTTCTTGTGTTTATTTTAGGAGATAAGTAGGAATTAAAGAATGATAA
>JBBMJY010000008.1:9703727-9830162 GCA_037833715.1 Toxotes lorentzi
TGTGTGTGTGTGTGTGTGTGTGTGTGTGTGTGTGTGTGTGTGTGTGTGTGTGTGTGTGTGTGTGTGTGTGTGAAAGGAGGCACATCATGGCTGCAGCAAACCCTTCATATGTGCACAGGTGCAAACAATCGTCAGTGACATGACAAGAAGAATCACATTAGAAGATTTCTGAAGAGGCTCCTCGTGTTCTTCTTCTGCCGCGTCTCGGTCGGCTGTTGTCAGCACTGCAAGAGAGAGAAATAGTAATAAAAGGACCCTTTCACTTTAACTATAAACAGAATTCAGTGAAGATCAAGTAAAATGCTGATACTGCATCATAATGATAATAACCTTAGTTTTTGATAGTGTGGTTGGTGACAGCAGTGAGCTCTGATGAAGCAAAGTCAGCAGCATTTTGAGCTACTGCCTCATGGGGCATCTGGAATAGTGAGAGTGAGATGAAGAATGAACACCATGATAAACTATGAAATAACATAAATTTGGTTTCTGTGCAGGTGCCGCAACAAGGGAGACGACTGACCAGGACTGGTGGAGCCATGAAAAGGTAATTGAAGGGGTAGTGCAGCAGGTTGATGCAGGTGGAGGAGTAAAGATCTGCATAGCGCATCAGCTGGCTGGCAAAGAGCGTCTGTCTGGATCCGGTGCGCAGGAGGCTGCCCATCTGGCCGTAGGACATGTCCATTCTGTGGGTAAGCACCTGCAAGCACAAACCGCATCAGAAACAAAGCCTGGAGAGAGTGTAGTAAGACAAGAAAACAATGTGAAACACAACTGTTTAGCTTAATGACAGACATCCTGTTTTTTGGTTTCTGTTGTGATAATGCATTCTCAAAAGTGTTTACAGTGACGCTGTACGTTTGACAGTTTTTTTGTGCAGTTTAAATGTTCAGCGATGAGAAAGACAAGAGAATCCTGTGAGGTTAAAATAACAAAGCTGTAGTGACTCCTCTGCCCTTGGTTCTTCTCTGTCTACTGAAGAATCCCCTTGTGTATGACGACCTTAAAAAACAAAAAACTTAAAAATAGTACATTTTGTTACGAAACAAAGAGCTCACCTTCATTCGGGTCTGAATGGCGCTGATGTCAGGACAGTCTCGACTGCCGCTGTCCAGGTGCCTTCAAACCACAAAAACAGAGGACAATTAACAGCTGCTACACTGCGTCAGGTAACAGTGTTGTAGTTCATGTAGAAAACAAACCAAAAAAAATGGCAAAAATTCTTACTAGACCTTGCTGAACGTTAACTGAATGTCATTTGTTGCAGTTTAATATCAATAAACCTCCAAAAGATTTTTATTATTCCTACAAATATTTTAGAGGAAGTGATTTGTTACCCATTTTGATATCATTCGCTGATGATGAATGATTTGTTTGTCAGTCATTAATACGTGATCCACAGTCCTTAGTTTGTATTTTTACATGAACTACAAATAATGAATTATGAACAGCATTCTTTACTATGAAATAATGTAAATTATTTTAGGGTATTGTATGTAAACATTAATTCCACATGAACTTGTTAATTCATCATAAACCAGCTGTTCGTAAACTTTTAAACCTTCAAAAAATGAACAGATTGGCCTAAACTCACTTGTAAAGTTCAGCTAAGAAGCCGTCGAGACGTTTCAGCTCTTCAAACTGATCTGAAAAAACAAGAAAGCCATCACGAGTTTGAGTACCACCAAAATGAACGCAGTAACACAACAACACGATGGTTTCCACTTATTCTTACCTTTCTTCTCCTCCCACACGTGCAGCTCCTTGGTGAGCTCTGGAACGACCAGAAAAGTCTTCCAGCCCTGACGTTTCTTAGATTTGAGGATGTCGCCGAAGATGTGGTCTCCAACGTAGAGGATGTTCTTACCTTTGACGTCCAGCAGATCACAGACGATGTCTGAGGATCCTGCAACGAGGAAATACAAAATAAGACAACATGGATGAGGAATGTACAAATATATCCTCAACACATGCACACAGAAAAACACACATATATATGGAGGCAAGAAAAGTCGTAATAATTACATTTTTAACTTTAACTTTGACAGTTTCAGATTTTACACATTCAAAACCTTGATTTGACGTATTTCAGTATTTCAAGTATTTCAAGTATTTATGTTCATTTTTAATAACTTCAGTTAAATCGTTATTCATGTTGCCCAAGTTCATTCGTTTCCTTTTTTTAAATAGAAAATTCAGGTCAGGCTAAAAAAAAATCTCACTAAATTTTACTGGTTAAATTCTGCCACCAAAAGTTGAGATTTAAGAAAATTTAAACTTCAACATCTGAGGACTGATTTGTTTTGCTCGACGAAAATGTTTTTTTGGTTTTGTGATATGAATTGTAAAGTAAAAATACATTTACAATACAATACTATTACAATATAATTCAGCTGTATTTAAATTAAGTATTTAATAGTGACTTTACAGCTGGGTATTTAGTTACTCATAAAATGTAAATCCTCTTTTTACTTCCATATATATATACAGTTATTTATCCAGGCTTGTGCAGAGTGAGGGGTCTTATTATGTTTCCCAATGCATAATCTTAATTTCCAGCCCCAAAACCTTACCCACATTACAGCTAAACCCTAATAATAAGCCGGCGGGAGTTAAGCCCCATTTTCTGCAATAATTAAAGCTTAGCTCCCATTTCTAATGTTTAAACATTTAAAAACTTACAGAACAACCAAAGAGGAAGGAAATTTTCTTCCACTTTGCTAAGACATAACTAAATGTTCTGAATCTCACCTCCAGAGTACACAGTCCCATGCTGGAGGTCGCCTGTGTAAGTCCCAATCCGAAGCTTTCCTGTGTCCTGTGTCCGAAATACAGCATACTATTGAAAGCTGCTGTGGGTCAACAATTAATATGTAAATCTGCAGTATTAGAGACTCTGTCATACCGTGTCCACTTGTCTCAGCACAGTCCCCTCTGCAAAGAACAGTGGCTTTTTGGTGTCCACAACGACAAGGTCGAAGTAGGAGCGCCAGGACTTTTTTGGATTTCCAGACTAGATCGAAGAATGATGTTAAATCCACATGACTTGTGATATTGTCCAAAAATATTAATAAATAGTCAAATTGCCTTACCTTAATGTTGCTTTCAAGCAGGTATTTCATAATGGCCTTGATGAAGAAGGCGAAAAAATAAGTTATAGTTAGTAAGAATAATTTCAACAGCTCCACCAGAGTGTTTCAGTGATGGTACAAAACACATTTATATGCTCACCTCAGTGTAGCTGTAGTCACTGTTGGTGGCAAGAAAGACCTTGGCCACCTCTTTAATCCGAGTCAAGAGTATAGAAATGTTTGGCTGTAAAGAAAACATTTATCCATTGAAGATTTCAGCCTTTTTTTTTTTTGTCAAAATAAAATACATTTGGGTGCCTAATGTTGTCAGTTTACTCACGTCTTTGATCACATATTTCTCCAAATTCTTGATAGTTCGTTCTTTCAGGATTCCCTATGCAGCACACAGGTTTCGCAATTAGTATACAGAGAAAGTGATTATTTAAATTACGATTATAAGCAGACATCTGTGAGTCTACTAATATTTAGAATTTAGAATTGAATATGACTTGTTATGTTGATTCACCGTATCGTGAATGTGGTCCATTGCATCTCGAACATCCTGAAACATGCTTCTGTACGACATAAGCAGGTCGCCATGCTGGTAACCTTTCAGGAGGCTGAAAGAAATTTAACGGCAGAGAAAGCGAGGTGGAAGTTTGTTTAGCAATTACTTCATCTGTTCATTTATAATAGTTCAGGGCTAAAAGAAGCAGAGAGGAGCAGTCAAACTCATGAGGGTAGTAAAACTCACTTTGTGTATCTGCTGCATCTGGTGAAGAAGTCCACGAGGCAGGCGTAAAGATAAGTCTCTGCAGGGTGAATGGAAACACAGGCAGGGTAGCTAACATTTTCATTTGTTTATGTCGTGTATAACTTTTTAAATTAGTTTTAAAAATTCTGACAAATACAACAAGTATTAATTTAATAAATGAAGAGTATTTCTGAAGAGCAAAAATGTCAGAATTACACTGGAAAATATAACTAATATTTATGATGACTGTCATTTTATTTATTTTTTAATTAATAAATAACAATAAGAAAGGTACATTTTCTACCTGACAGATTGAAGAGTGTGTTATGAATGTGAAAGCGGTCAGTATCATCTCTTTGAATGAACTTGTTGGGGTAGTAGTTGTGAATGTCTTCTCTGTTGAACATAAACATAATTAAAATTCAATATTTAAAAATGCCCACACACACATTGACACACTGGAAGAAGTATTTATATCGTTTCCTGAGGTAAAACTAGCAATACTACAAAAAATTAGTAAGTAAAAACAGTGATAGTAAAAGTATTTAAGATGTAGAAAATGTAGAAATTAAAATTTTCCTCGTGTAGGCAATTATTTATTATACTACTGGATTATTATTACTGCTGTGTTAACATGTAAGCAGTTTATGAAAGGTGGTTGATTTACTGTGTAATATCATATTTCACAGTAGACACTAGAGGAGGAAAAAACACACGTTTGCTTCTGAATTTCAGTGGAGTAGAAGTATAAAGTTGCATAAAGTGGGAATATTCAATTATCTCAAGTATCTCAAAATTGTACTTTAACAAGTTATATTTTTGTCTTTGTCTTTCAATACAACTGCCAACAACTTCGTACTGTATTCTCTAAAAAGTTTAACTTTACCCTTTGAGGAAGGAGAAACCATGACTGCAGACTAAGATATTCCCATTTGAGTCCACCTTCAGGAGGTTCCCGTATGTGGTGTCAATCACTACACCTCTAAAAGTGGAAAAGAAAAAGAGGTAAAAGACGTGACATGACCTGAGAGTGTGACTTAATAATAATTTGTGCAATTCCCAAATTGTGTTCCCTAGGTATGAGACAAAGAAAATATGTATGATGATGTATGGATGATTTTACTGAGACTGGACTCTTCTGTGACAGAGGTAGATTTAAGAACTAACCGTGTGGGGAAGCTGGGGTCGTATGTGTAGCGTAGAAGCTCATGGGGGTATCCAATAGACACCAGTCTGTCTCTTATCAGCTCGAAGCCCAAGCTCTCATAGTCAGGAGACTTATATACTGCAAACAAACACCCACATACACTCAGAACCATTGCCATAAAACCAGTCAAATGTGTGTTTCCTGTTTCAAGAGAAAATTGTGAATCCAGAACAAAGAGTTCAGATTTATAAACAAACGCCTCCTCACGGTGACACAACATTTTTTTTACACACAGTGGTCTTTGTGTTGTGGCGACGGTTTTACATACTTGCCAGCGTGTAGTCCATGTCAAACCCATAGCATTTGATGTTTTCCAGTGTCAGGCTTCTGTTGACGAACACCCTGTGACCAAACACAACAAGCACAGGTGAAGTCTGCAGACACATGACCAGGAGAAGCTGCTTCGTTTGTGTCCATGTCTGTAGTGGCTTTGTCTTAGTGAGGTTTATTGATGTTTGGTCTGTTGCAGCTTGTTTGCATTAATTCTGCCCAGAGGTTGTGTTCATGTAGGCCCGAGGGAAAAGACATCTAAGGGTGAAGAGATTTTTATTTTATTGTAGATTTGTTGCTTTTCTGTGTCGTTCATTGGTATCCTCATGTTTGCTTTTACTTCTATTTTCCATCATAGGGACGTTTAAAAAAAAATTAAAGAACTTCATCTGCACTTCAACCTCGTTATACCTTGTTCTAGTTTTGGCTCCTATAGGCCATATTTCTTGCCGACCTCCCAAAAAATCTCCCACAGCCAGGGGTGGAGCTGGGTGGAGACTGGAGATGTTATCATTGCCCTCAACTACCTCCACCACTGAAATGACTACCACTTACAAGCAGAGTATCAAAAAAAAAACAAAACAAAAAGAACTGTAATGTATTTTTAACAGACTGTTGTGGTCACTGGTGTAACTGTACAAGGTTTCCGGTGTCACTCAATCCCAGATGCCGTCCTCTTTATCAGTGAAGCCCTGACAGAGACAGAGAGGCCTATCTGCAGCACCTCCAGTGTGGATGACCCAGTCTCAACACTCTCTGACAGTTCATACATATAGAGTTCCTGCTGTAAATAATTTACCTGCAAGCTCTTGTTTTGCAAGCATGTTGCTGCTGAGCATTGAGGATCTTTCTCTTGAGATCAATCCAGCAAATAAAAGCTGGCAAGGAGTGAGTGAATCTGAGCACTTACTGTGGATGGGGGAGCTACAGGTTTCAATATCTACTGGTTTTCAAATATTTTGTGATAGAAGCAGAGTGTCAGACAGTAGAGACTGGTGGAAGTTATAGACTATTATCATTGTCTAATTTGTGATTATTATTCTAACATCAGAGAAAAATAATATGTGAATAATAAAAGGTTCAAAAACTAGAAAAAAGCTGAATTTACAAAAGAAAGATTAACATTAAGCAAACTACCTTTGTTTTGACCATGTAAATACCAGTTAACCCCTGAGATGACAGGGTGTTAGGCTGGTGCTGTTGACTTCAGAGTGATGTGTGTGATATTACCCTGAAATAAACGAACTCACTTTTGGTCTAAGCCTCTCTTCATCTTGGGCACATCAGGGGAGATGCTGGAGTCTGTGTCCATTGCGTCCGTTGTCTGCGCAGCTGCAAAACGTCCAGCTCCTGCTCTGCGGTCTGGTCTGCTCGTTTAGCCGTCAGTCATTGGAGAGGCATTTAAATGACCACGTTTACCCAGATTCTGAAGGCGTGGACTTCGGTGTTGTTTTCAGTTTTGTTACGCAGGCTGAAACTCCTCCCTGTGCTTCTTTACTTCTCGGTGATGTCAGCGGCCCTTTTGCATTAGTCCCCGTGTTCGTCCTGCAAGACATTTGGCTTTGGACGTGTAGATTGCGTTATCAGAGGCGCACACATGTGGCGGGGCTGCACGCCTGCGTAATTGGTAGGAGTTCCCTGAGGACTGTCAGTACCACTGTGACCCAGCTGAGCTGTTTTCATGAACGCAAAAGATTTCAGATATATCTGAATGATTCATTTGGCTTAAGTTTCTTCACAGGCTGAGCCTCATGGGTATTTTTAGCTACATGTGCGTAAAGAACCAGTTACCAAAGTTACCATCGTGTTGTCTCACGAAAAACCTTTACAATGTTGTGTGAAGCAGAATTTAACCAAAAGTGAAAGATGTCTGTGTACGGTCACATTCACTTAGACTATCATTAACTACAGATGAAGGCAGGTTTAATGGTCTCCCTGAAGAGGAACTATTTTTACTTATATATATTACTTATATCTTATTGCCAGTGGTGGAATGTAACAAAGTATTTGAACTTCGTTACTGTACTTAAGTATTTTTTTATGTATCTTTACTTTACTTAAGTAAAAATAATAATGCATACTTTTGATTTTACTCCATTACATTTTGCAGCAATTATCTGTACTTTCTACTCCACTTCATTTCTACAATTTATGCCGTTACTCGTTACATGTTATGAACATAATTTCCTTAAAATCTTGCACGAAAAAAATAGACTGATTGCGTTGAGGCGTTGTTTGCCATTGCCAGCCAATCAGGTTGCTCTATTACCTTCAATGATGGCAGAGCGCGCATTTGGTAGCAGCACGAGCTAGTGGACCGGCCTGATTCCGGCGAGAAGAAGAGTGCGGCTTTGGGCTTTGGACCGGCCTGAGATCGGAGGGTCGTGGGTTCGACCCCTCGACCAAGCGCAAAGAAACGGATACGGTGGTGGTGAAGGAGACGCGCCTCCCCTGCCTCTGCGACCATGGCTGTGGTGCCCCTGAGAAAGGCACCGATTCGCCCCAGCGTCTCTAGTGCATTTGCATATTTGTGTGTGTGTTTCCCTCACTTGGTATGGGTAAAATGCAGAGTAATTTCCCCAGGAGGGATCAATAAAGTAATTTTTTTTTTTTTTAAAGGCAGCCCATCGTGTGAGTGCTTTTACTTTTAAAAATACTTTAAAGTAACTTTAAAAGTAAATACTTCCTCTACCACTGCTTATTGCTTATTATACACTGATTTTAAGCCTCACTTTTTAGTACTATGCTCAGAACAAATAATGAGTTATTTTTATTGAATGACAACAAAAGCTTGTCTTACAAGTTCTCCTCTGCTGGGACTTTTATTTACATGACTATACATTACTATATGTAATATTACACAGGCAGAATTCTAATCTATACAATGTGTGAGCATCAAAATAATTTTAACTGCTTTCCTGTACTGTATATACGATATTTATATATTATTAAGCATGTGTTTTAATATTGTCAGAAATACAGTACAGTTGAAGTATAGTATTGCATGAAAAAGAAGTACTCAAATGAAGTACATGTACCTCAAAATTGAGTAGTAGTCTGTTATATTCCACTACATGTACTTATGTTAAATAAACACACCCATTGCAAATGTGACCCCCTCAGTTTATGCAACTGGACAGTGGACATTCTGATGCCTATCTGTTTAGCCAGAGGTTAAACACGCAGGCCCCACTGATAACCTCCAGGACCAAACCTTTTTTTTAAGATAAAAAGACAAAGATAAAATGCCTTGTCTGTCCACTGGCACCAATATCCACTTTGGGAAATTTTAAAGTTCAATAATAGGAGTTCACTACTAAAATAAGAACACGCAAACACATAAAGAGAATAAGAATTTGTCAGAATTGTAGTGGTTAGAAAAATAAGACAAGTAATAAAAGACAGCAAAGTCACATTTTTTGACGGTTCAGCAGTGCATTAACAGATCTGTAATGATCTGTAACAATTTCTCTTACATGTTCTCCTTAAGTAATTTAAACTGTTTATATCCTCTCAGACTGATGTGGAGTGACTTTCTTCAAGCTACATGTTTAGGTCCAGTTTATTTGAACTTAGTGAATATAATCAGAATTTGGTCTCGAATGTTGCGATTCCACTGAGTTCCTGTTCTGTTGGTTTCTTCTTTGATTCTCCAGATTTACAGTGTAGCTTTTCAAACTCTGCTGCGATCTCCAATGCTGTCCGATTCTTGGTCTCAGGTACATTGAACCTCATATACAGCCCACAGATGGCAGAGAAGATCAGGAATATGAGGAAGCAGAAGTAATCCAGATTCTCCTGGAAAGGAAGGATTTTGAAGGACATGTGTTAGACAGTGAGACAGATGTATTCAGTCTCAATCCACCTGTTTAATCTCTCCTTTATGTCCACTGGTCTACCACCACGAAAATAATGTGCTTACCACTAAGATAGGGAAGAGCATTCCCAGCACAAATAGGCCTGTCCAGTTGAGAGTGCAGGCGATGGTGTATCCAGCTGATTTAAATGACTGAGTAAAGATTTCCCCTGGAAGAGGAGCTGTTACTCCAGCTGAAGGGCATGAACATTGGAGGGATTTATACACCTCATTGTTGATCCAAAGAGGAAATACTTAAAATGGAAATTGTTGTGGTGAACCTACCTGGTCCACTGGCAAAAAAGAATATGAACATGAAAATAAGGACCATGCTGCAGTATGGCATCCAGGAGACCTGAGTCTGAGAAAAATAGAAAGATCTGTTGGATTACACATATGAGTGATTTGAGTCGAGGTCAGTCTTCCCTCTTAAAACTTGTGTTTTAAACACCAAAATATGCAGAAATATGCTGCAAACAGTGACAGATTTTGTGGAGACTCACTTGCAGGTACACAGTGATGGTGAGGAGAACCAGTGTTGCACACATTCCCATGTATCCCCTGAACAGCAGGACTTTTTTCCCTGTGCTCTCAATGATCATAAACTGCAACAGTGAAGAACAGTTTCACCAGCAAACCACATGGGGAAGCTCTAACAACACATTAGGACAGGCATCACATTAAAGGAGAACACTGAAGAGACGCCCGTAAGAGCATAAGAAAAGTTTTTTGGTTTTTTTCCCATAAAATAAACACAAGAATGAAAAATATTAATGTCAGGATGTGGAAAAGATATTGCACTAAAAATTCACTGACACTAAATATATAAAACTGATATAAACCATGATGGGATATCAGTGAAATGGGACTTACACAGGCAATAGAGGTGAACAGCTCACACAGCCCTGTTCCCAAAGCCGCATAACGTAACTGCTGTTCTTGGATTCCTGCCGCACGAAACACTTCAAAAGAATAAAAGTACACCTGGAGAGTAAAGCCCCAAAATAAAAGACTTTTAATAATTTAGCCATGTTCACATTCTTTGCTTTAGTTTAGCATGCAGGGCAGGATTAACTGCAGAAGTGAACTGTTGGTATTTCCCCTATTTCCTATTTTTGAAAGTAAACATTTCCAACTTTCCAATTTCATTTAAAAAGTGTATGTGTTTTTTTATTTATTTATTTTTGATTGTTATCAAATGTCAAAACAAATCACGTTCTTTTGAAACACTTATGAACTCCGTCAGACTCAATCAATAGTCCTTGTGCTTGGAACATACAGGTCTAAAGCTGATCATTAATTCTGCACAATTCTACCTTAAGAAAAGAGGTGAAATGTCAGATAATGCAAAGGGATGTCCTGTATCTCAAAGTTACACAGTTAACATTCAGGAGAGTGTTCAGTGTATTACATATAACTCACAGCGTTGATGCCACAGAACTGCAGTGTGGTGAAGGTAACAATGATGGTGAGGAGCTGCCACCGCACTGTTTGATTCTGAATCAACTCCATCACTGAGTGGCTGCGGACATTCTGCAGGGCAGCTTTCTCCTTCATCATCTCCTCCACCTCCTTGCTGTAGTCCTTGTTGCCCCATAGCCTCTTTAAAGCTGAGAGAGCACAACAAAGCACCCGATTTAAGCAGTGACAACAAGACAGGACATCACAACAACAAGATTTTATTTGTAAAAAGCATCCCCTGAAGCTAAAAATGCTTTTCTGACACCTTTTTCGCAAGCCGGGCGGTCTCCACGGTCCAGGAGCAGAAAGCTGGGAGACTCTGGGAGGAAGGGCAGGGTGGCGAGCTGAAGTAATGCGGTGTAACCGTTGAAACCAAGCAGCCAAGGCCACCTTTCCTTTGTACCAAGTAACTCACTGCAAGAGCAACACCAACTTAACATCATGCAACAGTGGAACCATCCCTGTGTTTTATAATTGCATGCATCAAAACACATTGTAATAAAGTGTTTTCTCTAGTTTAAAGGGACCCGAGTTGTGAAGTTGTACAGGTTTAGTACAACTTGTGTCTTATTTTTGCAGCTCTGCAGCCATCACTCCCATCAATAATACTAACACTGTGCAACAAGTTAATTTCTGAGATCTGGAAACAGTAACGTCACTAAAAATAAGTCAGAAAGGGCAAAGAGCGGCTATTTGACTTCCTATTAGCTGTGTTCTCAGATGTAAGGAGTTACTTTGGTTTTCAGTGTTATGTAACCCAGTAGAAACGAATCGAGTTTGCTTATTTTGTTAAATATTTAATATTCAATCATAATTTTATTTCCTTGTTACTTTCTGGTTCGTAGAATTGTGATTATTTGAAGTTATTTGGTTACTTTATGTGTCTGTCAAGTTTATTTTATTGCTACTGGTCCGATCACGCAGTAGTGAAATGCTATAAGGGGGGGTGTAAGTCCCGCCCTCTTTCAGGTAGCAACTGCGGTGGTTCGCCCATCGAAGCAGCTAGAGAAACACATGCTAACGAGGGAAATAAATAAGTAAAGTGCTGTTTGTTATTGCACATAAGTTAGTTTCACCCATTTAAAAGTATTCAAGAAGGGATACCAGAAGTGACTGAGACGACCCGGCGCCTGTTGATGTGGGTTTACTGTAACTGGACCGTTTTGGTGAGTCATTTTCAGCTAAGCTAATGTAGCTAATGGCGGTAGCTCGTGTCGCTGCGTACTAGGTGCGCGAGTCAGCTTGCTAGCTAATGTGCTACACGTTAAATACCATAGTCAGTGCTGTGACAGGTTAAAAGCTCATTAGTGGGGCGCATATTTCACTGTTAATCATTCTATTCAACTGTTGTTGACATATTTCAGTCTGGACCAAAGTGGTCAGACAAATCCGGCGATAGCTGAATATGGGAATTTACCTTTACCACATCCTTTAATTAGGTTTCAAAATTTCCTCTTGATTTTCTCTTTGACATTTTACAGTGATTATTATATAAATATGGCTGTTTTTTTTTAATAGACGTGTGCTTTTATGTGAATATCGTTTGAGCAATATAATGATTTTTACAGCTTCACAATCAAAATTTGTCAACCAGATATTTTGTCACACTGTTTACACAAATAGGGCAGGAGCAGGAGCTTCATGGCAATATTGGATTCACAAGAGTTTTACATCAATGCAGAATGCATTATTTTTGACTGAAGATTTTATCTACCCCTCACCCCCTGGCATGTGTCAGCATGTGAGCTGTCATTTGAACCAACCACCACCTGACCCCTCACTTGATTCTCCACAGTATCTGTGTTGCTGGACACCTCACCTGATCCCCAGCAGCTGACCACAGAACTTCCCCAAGGAGATGAAGGTAGCGATGGTCACACCCACCATCCCTCGCAGCCTCTTGGGGGCGCATTCAAGGAGGTACATTGTGTGAGCTGAGAGACTGACTCCTAGAAGTGTACACAAGGGAATCATACATTCTCAGAAGAGTCAATAATGATCCATAGCTGGTTGACAAATGCCCTTGAGAACTTAGAAATATAATAGTCACAAGTATAAATGGAAATCGATTGTCTGTAATAGCTTCCTCACGCAGTAGATTTACCTGCATTGATGCCATAGAGAAGTCGTCCCACCATGATCATCTCAAAGGACATGGCTTTTTGGCTCAAGAGCATCAACAGAGCTCCAAAAATAGCCACAAAATTGTTTAGCAGAAGGCATTGCTTTCTGTTGGACAGGGAGACAGAGACCTCTTTGTGTAAGCCTGAAGCCATCATTAAAAAAACAAAAGCAAACTGAAAACCAAAGCCAAACCAAGCAAATTTTGTTTGTTACTTTGATGCTACATTAACTTAGGCTGTCTCTGTTCTGCTCACGTACACTAACCTGCCATATTTTGTGATCAGTGGACCTGCTGCCAGTGACCCCAGTAAACCCCCAATGCAGAAAATAGATACAGTGAAGGACCAGATGAGAGAGACCTGCCAAGGCTCCAAGGAGACACTGTATCTCTGCAGACATGTTTTGTTCACCAACTCCTTTATGAACTGCAAATACCACATTATAAATACCATATTATAGCTTATGTGGAACAACTACAAAAATCGAAATGTACATCACCTGATTTGTTGATGTATATACTTACATCAGAGGGGGAAGTCATCACAGATACACAGAATCCATACTGAAACGTCCCTCCAATGCCAGAGATGAAAATGGCAGCGATTACAATAGGACAGTCTAGCTGCAGAAATTGAGCATGTGTTAGAATTGAGCAATCTAAGTACATTTTTGTTTGATATCAAACAACAAATTTCGGCTTTTTCATTAACACATTTCCCAAAGCTTACATTTGTCAGTGTCTGTGCTGATTTGTTCCTGTTGGTTCTGCAAAGCTACGCAACAGCAGTCACTCAGAGCATTTAATTAAATGCTATATTTGGCCTTTTTTTCATTTAATAGAGTTTGCTCTGAACCTTGGCCTTGTATAACAGAACGAATGTGAGGTAGACACATAAAATAATTTTAGATATTACCTACCAGGAGTGTTAAGTACTGTGACATAGCTGGAGTCTGGTCGTTGTCATGTCTCGAGTCTTTTTAAATCATTCACACCTTAAACTGGTGTGACACACATTTAAACTCTGCACTGAAATGATTAACTTCCTGTCAGTTATGCCTGTGCAGGTAGATGAGCTGTGTGGATTTGGTTACTGTTTGCATGAGGATTTTTCCCAATGATGATTAAAGACTTGGGACAGACTGTACTAAAAGAAAGTTATTTATTGTCTTGCAATCTGTTTAAAAGCTTGGCTTGGGAAACTTGCATTGAACCATTGAAACAGTGACTTTGACCTTCTGGAAAAACTGCATCTGTAATGATGACCATCTAAAAATATTCATCACGAGTTACTAGGAAAACTTTCCCCTTTGCCCTTCTCTTAAAATCTAACAGCCTTTCACAAGTTAACTGATCTCTTTGGTTTACAGAATCACATCACATGGAGGTTACAACAGGCAGAAGTTGATGCTAAATGATAGTTTTGGTAAAAATCATTACTTCCTTTCTTGCAGAGAGATGAAAAGATCGATACCACTGTCATGTCTGTACACTGAATATGAAGCAGCTGATTAGCTTAGGTTAGTATAAAAACTGGTGACACTTTGTTTTTTTGTGTTATAAAGAACATACACTAATGTTAGTTATTAGTGAGTCAGATTTCCAGTCCACATGCTAAGCTAAGCTAAACAACTGTTGGGTGTAGAGTGGCTCCTTCTCATCTAACCCCAGGCAAGAAAGTAAATGTTTGTTTCCCAAAATGTCAAACTCTTTCCACCACGCTGATGCAAACCTGATTCTAATGAGGCCTACAATGAACTAAAAACAGAAACCTCATGCGGTATCGCTCTGCACCGGGCAGACTATCCTGCCAGATGTCACACAGCTGACCTCCAGGAAGGCACCGGTGACGGCTGTCCTGCATTGTCTCCGGGAGGCGGCGGCTTTGAATGACAACAGACTCCGGGCAGATTACTCAAAGACCTCTGAAACTTCGAAAATACTGTCAGGAGGACTGTTTCCTGCAGGAGATGAAAGCCTTTGCAGCTGCCAGAGAGGCTCTATTTACAGCTCTATGCAAGCAGGAATGGCTGACACTGCGTAAAAACAGAAGCACCGAAGGCCATTTTTGACATATCATCTGTATCAATTTATACACAAAAGTAACCCATACTCAAATAAAAGTGGCTGATGCTGTACAAACGAACTTGCCCTGCATATTCTCATATATCTATAGAAATAATGAGCGATCACTGATGTATCCACAAAGGTATCGCTGTTGACCTCGACTGAGAAAAAAATCGGTTAAGTGAGCCTGCTGAGTGATTAAAGTCATTCCAGTGACTGAAACAGGCTTGACAATAATAGATTGATTTTGCAATTATAAAGGTAGACAAAACACTACAGTCTATTAGTCCTGATACAGAGTTAATATTACACAAAGCTAAAAGCTTATTTCAGTAGGTTTCATTTATTTGCCTACCACACGTTTTCAGCTGTAAAACTGTTCACTCATAATGTACTGTGTTTCTTAAGGAGTCAGCGTTATTGAGAATCGGAGGCAGACCCATTGTGTATTGCCTTTTACTTTGGGGGCTTATAGTTAATTAAACTCTAATTTGACTTGTTTTCACTGTGTACACTATGCAGTGCAAGGTTGTTTGAATTCCCCCAGGCATCTGACAAAGCACATAGAAGACATCCTGGTGAACGAGCTAAAAAGTGTCACCCTGTTCCTTCAGAGTCAGAGTGAGAAAAACAACAGAGAAGGAAGAGAAGAAATTAGGGCACTGAGATCAGTGGGAGAAACACAGAGATGCTGTTTATTTTGTTTGAGGAGGGAAAAGTGACACCAGATACTGGTTATAAATGGGAACTGGTGGGTATGCCGCACCTGACAAAGGGAAAGGAGAAGGATGACTGGTTTTATAGCCACTGAGAACACAGAGGGGAAATGGAAAAACCTGAAATTGGATCACAAAAGAGCAAAGCTAAATCCTCAGTTGTAAAACTAACGACATTAAAAAAAAAAACTCGGAAGTTATCATATTTGAAAAACAGAACAATCCCCAGATGAGGTAGAGTATATCTAGTTACGCAGGACAAAATTTCACCACTGGTAGGAAACTTCTTACAACACACATTTAATAAAGGTCTGGATCTGTTCAGTAACATCAACATACACAAAGGCCAGCTGTTCAGCTGCAGACCAAAGGAACATTGCCGACTTTATTGTTGGATAGAAGTTATTTTGAGCAGCTGTGACTCTGTCCGGCTGCCCACTGTGAGAAAAACACAGAGATGTGTGCACTCTTCTCTTCAAAGTTCCCTGTAAAGCAGTGACTGCAGCTCCAGCCACCTGCCCAGCTCATTGCTCCATTTGGAAAGAATGAACACATTCTTACTCTTAAAATGAAAAGTCAAAAACAGTTAAACACAGTGTTGCTACCTTGTAAAGTATGACAAGGCTTTGCATGAACAACCTCAAAATAACTTTGCTGTGACTAATCAGATTATCAACCAAGCTTGCCAAAGAACATCTTGCCTGTGTCAGTGTCAGAGTCTCTGGCATTGACCATAAATTTGCCATGAGGTGGCAGCAGTATAGTTGATATTCTCAGCAAGTGTCTCTTATCAAACGCTTTATGTTTCTCTGAGTGTGGAGTCTTTGTTTCGGGCCATCGGAGAAACACTTGGCAGCAGAAACATACACTCAAGGAGTCGTGCCAAACTTGTAAGGTCCTCCCAAGTAGACAGAGAGTCATGGCAACGCTTGATCACAATGAATAATGAATGGCTCACAGGTTCACTTTACAAGGAGCTTTTCAGGTCCAGACACATACTCACTATATTCTCATTATCTGAGTGTGAGCTGTGGTCTGGGCAGGGTGACTTATGACTTATACCAACTGATGCTTTCACAACTTCTAACTTTGCTGAATATTTCCAGAAAGTCAATCTACCCTGCTCAGTGGAAATAAAGACATTTCAAATGCAGTTGAAGCATTTATGATAGGCAGGGTAATGAGGCTATAAGCTCCAAAAATTCTCCTTTTAACTCAAGACAGTGTGAGACTTTTTCACAGGAACTGACTACGTGAAGTGTAAAGTGCAGCACACAGATTATTTGCAATGAGATTCAAAAACTGATCTACTTTTATCTGGAGCTGGAACTTCATGTCTTCAAGGAATAGTTCAACATTTTGGGAAACTAGGGAGTTAGATGAAAAGATCAATACTCCCATGTCTCTAACCTAAATGTGGCTACAGACAGCAGGCCCTTACCTTAGCTTAGCTTAGCTTAGCTTAGCTTTGCTTAGCTTAGCCTTAAGACTGGAAGCAAGGGGAGACAGCTAGCCTCTAAAGCTCACCTAGGAACAAAAGCAGTCAGTTCAGGGTAATGTACCACAATCTTGACATTTAGGGGCCAGGCTGTGCTAGAAAAGAACAGGTACATACTATGTGTCATCATCTTGGAAACCTTTGTTTTGAGTGAAATGTCTTTGGGTGGATTGCCCTGCATTTGGTTCACACATAAATGTTTCCCTTAAGATATTTGTGGTTTTAGTGCTAATTAGCAAATGTAGCATGCTAACATGCTAAATTGAGATGGTCAAGATGGTAAACATAATACCAGCTTTTGCTAATTATACCAGCATGTTAGCATGCTGACAATAGCATTTGAGTCAAAGTACCACTGTGCCAAAGTTCAGCCTCGCAGGTGCTAGCATGATGATGGGACGACGGGCTAATGGGTTACAGACCAGAGGAGATCAAAGAGCAGCAGAGGTGAGAGATGCGGCTGGTGTCAGTGTCAGACTTTGGGATAAACCACCATCAGTGTACATGTGCTCAAGTCAATATACAGTACCTGAGCAATGCTGTACTTTTGTTCACATGATTTATTCTTATCTAAAATGTCAAAGACTCATGCATTCAAGTTCTCTTTGTCAGGTGCGCACACAAATTTACACACACAAAATTCCAGGATAAAACATGCAGAGCTTGTCAAAGCTGTCTTCAAAGTGCCTGTCATGAACAATACTTTTTCTAATCTCCAGTGGCAGGAAACAGGCAGGTACGGCCGAAGACAAAACGCGTTTAATCAAAGAATTTTGCATTTTTTGAGGTTAATAATAATAACGTTCAGACATGTCAAATATGTTTTTTTGAAGTAACCAAAATATCTTCTTTTCTTAGCAAAGTGACACCAGCTAAAAAACACGCTTCTGACTTTGTACGATGCATTCAAAGTCATCTGGCCATAAAACATACTTGTGTAGAACGTAACAAGACAGACAGACCAATTATGCTGCGAATTCATGACCATGCATGCAGGCTTGTTGCCCATGCCTCATATTTGCGAATGACAAAGTCACGTATGAAACAGCACAGCGGCTGTATATCACTCTGCTCATGATAATAAACCTGAAACCTCAGAGTCAGAATCCCACATTGCATATCGTGCCATCATGCCCTTGAGCGTGGCACTTAAACTAGATTGCCAGTAAATCTCCAGCTCAACACAAATGGCTCTTCTGTCAGGTGTGACATGCCTAAAAGCCCTCTGGATTCAGGTATCAGGGACATTAGAGGAGGAATTGTAGTGAAAACAGGTGCAGAATGCTGCTGGAGGGCAAGTTTCTCACTCAAGTCAGGTATCCACTGGCCATATGACTCACAGCTAAATAAATCATGTTCAATTCATTTCCAGCACAATGGAGACAAGTGTCATTGGATTTTTGGTGAAACTTGCGGGAAAGGATAGATCTTAAAATGCAACATCTCAATTACACCCAACCTTTAGATGACATTTTGAAGGATTTTTCTATTTTTTCATATATTTAATTCTTTTCGTTTATTATTATTATTTTTTCCTTTTCATTGCTGCCTTTGTTATTTATTTAATTGCATTCTGGGCGAATTCATTTACCTCAGTGATGTTTCTGTGGGTTTTTTTTTTATCTGCCATGCATTTGTCTTTTTATCTCTTGATTGTGAAGCAGATTGTGGCTTTTGGTTTACAAACTATTGTATAAATAAATCCCTTCAGTTAATGAACACACACATTAACATGGCATTAATGATGATGTGTGTCCCACTGGAGTGAGCAGGCTTTTAGCAAAGACTGCAACACAAAGGGAAAGAAAGTGTTCTGTACAAGCTCTGCTAGAGAGAGAAAAAGAGCGAGTTCACTTCTAATTTTAGTATCTGTAGTATTGTATTTGCTCAGAACATACTATGTAGGTTAGTGTGATAGGCAGAATGAAGTAGGTGTGAAGGCAAACTTCCCAGCTTGCACTAAGTCTCATTTTATACGAGATCATGCATTGTTACTCATGTGATGGCTCTACAATGTTCCCACTGTTCCCACATTTAAATTGTTGTTATATAATTAGTCATAAAGAGTGAATGCAGTTAGACCGTGAGTGATGTTGTTTGCATGACTGGTGAGCTGCTCTCCATTGTGAGCTGCTCTCAGGTTCAGTAATGAATTTGCTGTTATATGCGGTACAGTACAGAAAACTGAATTTTAAATCACGGTTGATTAATAGGCCAAAAGATGCGAAACATGATGCAATGCTGCACTTTTGGTCATAATGGTGGTAATAAATATGCCCTTGGCTAACTTACAGGCAGGACCACTTGATATCACTCTGTACAAACCATAAGCCCCACAGAAAGCTGAATGCAGAAGTTTTTCTGAAGCAGTTTTGACAAAAAGTTGCTTGTATTTCCATAAATATGCAGCAAAAAAATTAAATTTGCATAAAATGCATAAAATAATGTCTTAATCGCTCATCCCTACATAGCAACCGCAATGGTTTTTAAAATGCTGTAGAAGTACACAGATGGATAGATACATATAGCCCTGGTGATCATTTAAGGGTCCATTAATCACCTGGTAGTCATAAAGAAAATGTATTATTTCAAACAGAGGAGAACTTTCAACAGGATCATATACCCGCTGCTTTGCACTTTCTTAGGTAGACATGGACAGTTGTCAAGGGAGCAGCGAAAAATATTGAACTCAATTTCCTCGCAAGTGCATACAGTATGAACTGCTGAAGTATTCTGAATGAGATGAAAACCCCTTCATTTGCAGTCATTCGCAGTCCTGCAATACCATCACTTAGCATTTAGCAAAAGTTAGGGTCTTGATCTCAAACAGTGCTTTGATGTTCTCATTGAGAGTCTCGTCTGTGCTGTCTGAGTCACCGGAGGATTTGAAGTTATTAAAAAAAAAAGTACTCAAGCAAAATGAAACCTCTGCACACAACAAATAAAATAAAAAGAGCAATTTCTCACCTTATCATCGTGGGAATTCTGAAGCGATCAATGTTCTTCAAACAACTCAGAGTTTGTTCTAATAAGAAATGTGCAGGAATTTGTCATGGTGGCATCGGTGCAAAGACATATTGATACCTTTCAGAGCTGGAGTACGTGAAGGGTAGGTGCAAGACTGCTCCAGATATAGATACGATCAACCACACTGAATACTATAAGACTTATTCAACCAATATGATGATACAGTTAGATTTAGCTTTGCAAGAAACAGGGGCAAGTGGCTGTGACTGAAAAAGTTGCACTGAATGAGATGTTGTGAAACAATTTATTAGCTTAAATTGTCTATATTTGGATATCACTAATGTACTGTATGTCCTAATGTATGTGACGTATGTGTCAGAAGGTTGGTAAAGAATGGCCACAGCTCTCTGGAAGAGGCTATTGAGGTCAAGGGTGTTCTTGATGTTCTTTAATGGACCAGTACCTTCACCCGGAGAAAACTGGGAAAGGACTGCTGAGCATCTGAGTGGCTGTTTCTGTCAACCTAAGCAGGCTGTGCACTTTGCTGCTTGCCTCACTCCATGTTTTTCTACCTACTTGTCAGTATGATCAAAACACAGTCCGGTAGGTAAACACACAGAGTTGGGGGGGAAAAAGTGGTGCTGAGTCTGTAATTGTGTGAGGCAGCATTATGTTTCTCTTTCAAGGTACATCAGAGAGCTGCACGCTAACAACTCGGATGCAAACTTTTTATTCATGAACCTAAAAATCAGCCTTTTGGCACACGTTGCCTTCTGAGGGTCTCATTGTGATGGACAAGAATTTCTATTAATGTTTGTCTATTAATAGAAATTTCAGTTAATCGTAGTTAAACTCAGTATTTTACATTTGTGTTTCTATTTTGTAGAATAGAATATTGTATTGTGTGTGGAGTTGGAGTTTGTAATCCTGATTGGGATCTATTATTGAACTCTTTAGACTTATTACTTTATTTTCTATATTTAAAAAAATAGATATTCTATTTCTATTCTATTCTATAGTTTTTGTGACTAAGTATTGTTGAGTCCTTGTTCCTATAGCTAATGTATGGATGTTAAAAGCCTTACTTGGACTATGACTGTCTTTATCTTCTGTTTATATGTGATTTGAAACACCAGCCCTACGTTATACATGCCACCTGGATGAAATAGAGTTTAATCCTGAGAAGTGCAATATGTACCAAAATGTCAGTTTGTAGAAAAATGAATTAAAAGTTATCATGTTTGCCTCCTGTGAGCCAGCACCTCAATCACTAGAATAGGTGTTGTTCTTCTCTTCTTGTCCTGGCATGTACGTCTCCACAATCATTTCTGACACTAGGGGGAGCAATAACCAGTTCCACAGCCAATAACAGAGAATATGTAGGAATAATACGTGTGAGGAACAAATGTCAGATACCTCTGGTCAAGATACACCTATTTTGTAATGTAATGTAATACTGGTTTTTGTTTTTGTTTTTTCATTGCAAATGAAATAATAATAGCTTAACAATTTGAGTGAAAAGTTGTGTGCACTCGACCGGGCATGGACTCCACAAGTTGGTGCAGAAGAGCTTACTTGTGGCACCACATAATTTTTGGCTTTCTCAGTTTTCAAGTGCCCCCATAAAGGTCAGTGGGGTTGAAGTCAGGTGACTGTGGAGGACAGTCATGATCAGAACTCACTGGTTTTCTTTGGTCTTCAAATAGTTCTTGCAAAGCTTTGAGGTGTGTTTGGGGTCATTATCCTCCTGCAGCATGAATCCCTCTCCACAAAGGTACCAATCAGAGGGTACAGCATGTCTCTGAGGAATGGAGTGGTACTTCTCCTTGGTCAGGGTGTAGTCAATTTGGTGAAGGTGTCCAACTTCAGAGAAGGCAAAATACCCTCAGAGTTTATTTCCACCACCATGTTTCACTGTGGGTTTGATACACAGTGGTATCATTCTCTCCCTCCTGTCTAATCCCCTCTGTTTCTGCCATAAGTCTCAAGCTTGAATTCATCAGTATTTAGGACTTTTTCCAGTCATCCACTGAAGTGCTGGTATTTCTTAGCCCACCTCAAGCATTTGGCCCCATTTCCTCTCCTGAGAAGTGGTTTAGACACTGCTGCTTGTCTTCTGAGGCCGCTACAAGACAGCTTTCTTTTGACAGTGCTTTTTGCTGATTGGAGTCTTGTGTTCTTTATTTAGCAAATTCTGTATCTGTGATGAAGTTGCTTTTCTGTCTCTCTGGGAACTAACTTTAATGTACTGATCTTCTGTGTGGTCACCTTTGTTCTGCCTGATCGTGCTTTGGATACAACCGATCAAGTTTCTGCAAAGCATTTTAGAGTTTCATGCACTGCCCCATTAGAAACCTTTAACAAAGTCATGGTTCGATGCTGAGAAAGACCCCTTGCTTAGAATAGCAATATGACTTCTGATACTGTCACTTAGTTCTGATGCCATGTTTTCCACTATTAAAGTGCTACTTAGTGAGCAACCTGCTGGAAACTTAAGGCACAGCCTTATTTATAGCAGGTGAACACTGGCTGCTGGTTACTTGAACAAGCCTCTGATGAGTAGATCAAATCCACTTGAGTGTCATCTGAACACATGCTTCAGTAGAAGGGATACAACTCAAGGAATTCTGACCTTCAGTACAAAGGAGTTAAGTTGGTAAATGCCCCAAATTTGCTTAGACTTGAGTGCTGACCTAAAAAAAAAAAATTGTGTACAATCTTAAATGTGTTTTCTTCATTTTATGTGACCTCAGTTCTTGTGATGTAAATGTTTCCGAATCGTCAAACTTTCTGATTCTTTCCTGGTTTATGAGAAACTCTTAGAGATTTTCATTGTGCTCTCAGACTCAGGACCCCTCTGTACTTGACGAATATGAATGCACTTGTACTAATTATAGTGCCCTGATCATAAATCTACAGCTGAAAGAAATTTATGAAGACACTATAGTGCTGAAGCTCAGCACAGATCCTCCTGATTCTGATTTTCCTTTTAAAAAAATCATAATTTTATAATATCTTCTGCTTTTTAATATACTTGCCACCACAATGTGTATTCTTCTTCAGTATCCTGTATTATTGTTTCGCAAGCTCTCAGGTATCCATTGACAATGAAATCTCAATCTCAGTAGGACTTTGAAACTGAATTATTTAAAAGCCTATGTGCAGTGGCAGTAATAATAGTTTCCAAACATCTTTAATTCTGCTCCAAGGTTTTAGACTTTAGGATGATAATCAGATTTTACACAGTAACGCAATTTTGAAATGAGCTCAGCAGAATATGAGATAGTTAGTAATGAAGTTTTGCAGTACTCTGCATGTTGTAATGTAGGATAGGCAGAATACTTTGCTTGTAATGTTGTCACTAGGAATTAATTGCGCAAGTGTGCTGTGATATATTTGAAAAACCTGTTATAACATTTTAAATGTTAATGAAACAAAAGTCATAAGCATTAGTAAGACGTGGTGTGGATAAAACTGCCAGTGCAGTGTTTCCGATTCATTTACAGACAACACCAGGGACCAGGGGGGAGCTCACCAGATATATTAGGGGAAAACACAGGCTACTTTGGGTGAACCAAGATTTACCAAGATATCTAACATATAACTACACGGCTGGGGTGCGTATCTCCAGGTAACTAGAATGATCATCATTCATCTTAAATGACCAACTCTCCGGCGGTGTCTCCTCTGACAGAACAACGACGCGGCTCAGACACTGACCGGATAGGAGACCGTGTCCATCCTGTGGGTGATATGTGGCTTGAATTAATAAACCCCGTGTTCATTCACTGGACTGCACATACACACACGAAGAGAAAGGAAGAAGCAGCTTCCGCCTGGAGAAGGTGGGAGGTGTCAGGTGGTACGTGTATCCAGCCAATCAGGAGTAGGCTAAGTGCGCATTGCGATCCTGTGCAGAAGGGCTGTTTTATTAAAGGGTTGGTGGTGATCAACGGGAGAGCGGAGCTGTCCGCGGTGCTGAAAGTTACTTCATGATGGACTGCCCTTCAGCACCATGGACATCTCCGCTTTCGGCATTCTCATTCAAAAAAAATACACATTTGCCAAAATACGTCATAAAAGACTATATTTAAAACTCGCCTCCCACTTCATACTTGTTTGGTTTTTTGTTCATGTGATGTTCAGGTGAGCTGTATATACAAATAGAGAAAGAGAGAGAGAGGTAACTTTACGACTCCAATGCAGCTGAAGCAGTGAAAGCCTTCAGAGCACACGGTGCAGCTCTGACTAAAATCCCACCACAAATACAAAAACATAACTCCAATATCGCCTAACAGCCCTAAGACTAAATTTGTTGCTGCTGCAACGCCTGGACGTGTGGATGATTGGGTTTCAGGCTTTGGTTTATGCCTCCACAGCTGCTCAATCTCAGGCAGTTGGCTGTATTTCCTCAGGGTGATATAACTCTTCTACTCCATTAATAACGCAGCCAATAGCGGTCACATCAATCTGTGGCTGCAGACACAGGCCCCGGTCATATAGGTGATACAGGCCTGCACGGTCACATGGTCAGCGGCCAATCAGCACCTTGTAAATCAGTCGGTTGCGGCGAGGTAGGTGTGTTTCCTGTGAAGTCAGTAAATGGGAAACCAGTCAGGAATTTATGAACGGGCTTGGCTGATGTGTGTTGTGTGAAAAAAGCTAAATTACACCACCCAGTGAGCATGGCAGGATCTCAAAGTGCTGAGATGTATCAGTGAAGTGACATCTAACAACATCAATAAGGAGAAAATAAACCTTCAGTGTGTTTCCACTTATATTTTCAAATCTCTTCTTTTATTCTTTTTTTTTTTTGGCTACAGTTTCAGAAAGAAGTAAAGTATCTTCTATTAAAAGCTCAGCTCTTTTTGAGATGTAAAAGTGTCGATTCTTGAAATTTAAAGGAAATAATGAAAGAAGGCAATCGTTCTGTAGTTTCTGTTGATCCTGATGAAATGAGGCTGGGCTTCACATCTCATGGTTGCAACCTTTTCATGACGTCGAGCCAGTTGTTTTGGTCCTTTCTGCCCAATCGCAGGCTCCTCTCATATTCTACCGGAGCCGAAATGGGTTTATTCATGCAGCGGCTCTGTCCTCCCGTAAGTACCATAACGCCCTTCGTCGGGTGCTCTATGGTACCCGACTGCTGCTTTAAACAGCAGCACTGACATGGAAACCCCTTTGCAGCTGCAGAACGATTTCTACCCAGAGCAGCAGTTCCAGCACTGTAAGTACCAGCACTACTGCGGGCGGGAGGATCGGCTCGGCAAGCAGCACGACCAATGCTGCACCTGCAATAACTGCACCTGTGATGCGAGAAAAAGCCTCGTCTTTCGCGGGACGTCGCCGACCACTGTGGGAACTTTAAGGACACCTTCGGAAACGTCTTCGAGGCAAGGTTGCCAGTACAGCGTCTGCGAGTTCACACCCTCTAGTCATGGTAGTTCATCCAGACATCATCATCCTCACCATCAGCAGCAGCATTGCCGCGATCGGCAGCGGGGCAGCCTGGGCAGCAGCCACAAAGACAGTAACTCCTACAATGAAATAGCCATGAGCAGCTGCAGATACAACGGCGGCGTAATGCGGCCGCTGAGCAACTTGAGCTCGTCCCGCAGAAACATACACGAGTTTGATTCCGAATCCCAGCCTTTACAGCCCATCTCAGCCGCAGATGCGTCGGACACTCTAGTATCCAAGCCGGAGAATAATTCCACCACCCTGATGCCTTACGCATCGGGAGACGGAGGGGGAGGCTGCAGCCACAGCGGCGGTAAATCGGGTAAAAAGAAGAACCAGAACATTGGGGAAAAGCTCGGGCACAGGAGGGCCCTGTTTGAGAAGAGGAAGCGGCTCAGCGACTATGCTTTAATCTTTGGGATGTTTGGGATCGTTGTTATGGTTATAGAGACTGAACTCTCATGGGGAGCCTATGGAAAGGTGCGTATTTACTCGGAGCTCATGCCGTGCAGTCCCGTCTAGACCCGAGTTAATTTAGTGACATGTGACTGAAGGGAGCAAAGCGTTTAAATTGAAAAAAAAGTGTTATAGTGTTATAGAAAAGCAGTCACTAGAGCAGCAGAAGTGTGGGGTCAGTATGAAGTATCCCATGTAGTCACATTTCCTGTCACATGCAGGCCAAAAGGCCCAGTGCCGTCCAACCATGAAGGGGAACCCCTTAAACAAGAAGATATCATGTCAGCATTAGTTGCAGTTCGCCTTAAGAAGCGGGATTTTGACATACTTTTAATATATCATGTTACACGTGACAGCTGGTTTACCATGTAAGAATGTGATTTTATGTCATGATGCCTTGTGTGTTTTGTTTGGCTTTAGTGTTGTTGCTCTTTTCCAGGAGTCCCTGTATTCATTAGCTCTAAAATGCCTGATAAGCCTTTCTACAATCATTCTACTGGGGCTGATTATCATATACCATGCGAGAGAGATACAGGTAATGTTGAAACCTTCTTCTTATTCTTTAACCGATGTTGAAGGCTCATCACTCTATGTCTCATCACGTTTAATAAATAATGAAAAAGTGCACTTTATAGGATGTGTCAGATTCGTTTGGTAAGGTTAGAAAAGATGTTCTTACCAGTGTATTTGTATAAGAAGTGAAGTGCTAGATATCAGTTTCTCTGTTGCATATGACAATGTGATTATGCAATGAGTTTTATATTTTAACAGCTTTATTTATTTATTTTCATTGTGCTAAAGATAAAATGCCTCATGCTTATTCTGTATGGTGCAAATAACATTATTCATGCATAAATGGCAGTAGAGGTTTTTAAAATGTACACCGTAGTGGTGGCCTGATCATCTCCTGAAGCCACATTAATGGTCCCATCATATATTTTGAGAATATTTAGGAACTCCTCACGGTGTTCAGTGGATAAATATTGATTGTCAGCCTCCTCTGAGATGTTCTGACTCTTGGACAGTTTTATGACCCCTCTTCAGAGCATTGTTGCATTACTTACAGTTCCTTCCTGCGCCTCAGCATTTGTGTCTTTGTTAAAACAGCCACAAAATTAATGGCGCCACTTTCTGCAGGGTGGACGTATGTTTGGCAGAAAGCTTTCATGTGTCTAAGACTTTCTTTCCTTTCCCTAATTAAATCAGCTTAAAAGGAAAACTTGAAAAGAAACACAGCTCAAGCATTTTTATGAATCTCGAATGATGCCGTGTTTAATCACGTTAATGGATTTTCTTACTTTTAAACCAGAGGGTGATTTAAAAAATTGTGTTGCTTAATTGTATGAGCTGAATCCATCTTGGTCCATCTTAATTCTTTATTCTATCAAGTCTTAGATTCAAGATGTAGAATCTAAGACTTGTAGATGTGGAGAAAAAAATTGTCCTCTTATCTCTTAAAGGGTTGCATTAGTTACACTACTCATCAGCCTTGTTGGTATATTTAGGACTTAACAAGTCCCAGGGGAGTATCGGTCACTGAAATAGCCCAACAGTAAAACGCGTCACCCCTCTTCAGATGTCTCATTGTAAACCTTTCTTTATGAGGGATGACAGAAATGCACAGGCATCGTTGCCACATTTCAATGCATAACAAAAGCGTTTTCATTTCCCTTGCAGACAGCTCCAGTGTAGCTGTTTATAAATTAAAAAGCATACCGAGCGTTTGCATGAGAGTATCGTATTCATTCTTCCCTCCCCCGGCCTCCGCACCTTTTACTCTAATCCCGTGTAAATTATTCAATTCACAAACTGAGCTTTTTCACATCTTGAGCGTACGAACTTTCCTTGATGCTAAATTATGTAGTGATTTAGTTGTGACTAAGATATTGAAAAGGCACACTCCTCATCACAGCAGGTTTCATTTGGTGAGTTTTATAACAGACTGTGTTCCTTCAGCCTTACATTCATGGTCCCTGTTCAAAAATAAACCAGTTAAATGTTTAAGCACTGAACTGTGCTAGATAATTTTGGTCACTGTTGATGGTAAATTCTTATGTTGTGACACAGAAACTCTCGAATCCTCTATTTTACCCATTAAAAATGGCTGTGAAGCAGCATCTTCTCCTTCATTACAGGTGAGCTGAAAAGCTCATTTTAGCTCTAAAACAAGCTTTTTCTTTCCATTCCTTTCATTGCCAGTAGCTGCAGATTTACACCACAGGAAGGCTGTTCAAGCCCCTTTGATCCAGACTCCTCTGACAGTCACGTCAATATCCAAAACATTTTTCACCCTGGATAGCTCGCTCTTGACGATAAAGACATTTCCTCCTTTGTTGACCTAGAAAACCAATTGTTTGCCTCAGAGTTGATTACTGCAATGCACTTTTTCAGCACACATACCCCTTCACAATGATTTATATACATTTTATTCAAATGTGGAAGCCTGATTGCCTAAATGAATCAGAAAACATCATCACGTCACTGCAGTCTTACTCATTCCCTACTGCTACTTCTCTCTAAAGTTGATTATAAGGTCGGTCTTCTGATTCATGAAGTCCTATGGAACAAACTATCAGCCAGTTCCTGGAAAATGACTCTTTCTTACTATTTAAATCGCGTTCATAGTGTTTATACTTCACCTTCCACCACACCAGCTGCTCCTTTCCTTCCCTGCCTGAGGGGCTTTTCTGCCTGTTGTTGCTAGTTTGTCATTACTTGGTTCTTGCAGACTGACATATGCGCTTGCGCACATACACACAGACGAATTAATTCTAAATCTGTCTTGCTAATGACATACATGCACACACAGAGGCGCTGAGGTGTGTGTGTGTTCCCTTTGCATTTTCATTTGAAGCTCAATCCAGGCTTTGTGACAAACTAATCTGATGGAAAAATGTGATCTGATCTCATGTGAACATGTAGTTTGTCACAAATTTTGTTTGACCTTGAGATGAGATGTGTTAAATTTAAAGACCAGAATTTAGCCTCAAAACTTCACACGGTGTCAGGTTGATACAGGGATTGAATGGAGACTGAAATTAAACCCCGTAGATGAAAAGTTTAAATTTAAGATTCACACTTTTGTCTGTGGTAATGAGACATGTGACATGTGAAAATATCGATCATGAGTTTCCCAGAGCCCAGTGTGACAACTTCAAATGTCTCGCGTTGACCAATAAACAGTTCAAAACCTAAAGATATTCCATTCACAGTGATATAAAACAGAGAAAAGCAGCAAATCCTAACAAAGCAAATCCTTGGAGAAGCTGGAACTTTTTTAACAGTTTTTTTTTTTTATATTACAGTGCCACTGCCAACAATTATTGTCATTCTGCTGGTTAATTTCTCAATCAATCCACTGATTGTTTGCTTTGTAAAACATAAGAAAATGCCCAGAGTTCAAAGTGATGTCATTGTTTTTGCCCAACCAATAGTCTAAACTTCAAAATTAATCACTTACTGAAACAGTTGCAAATTCATTTTCAAATAACTGTCAATGAAGTTCATATTTTATATACTGTCAAGTGGAAATTCCTCACATCTCAACTGAAGCACAGTACTTGAGTCTGTGCACTTACTGTAGTTTCTTTCTGCCACTTAGAAATTGGTGGAATGTCCCTTGAATCTTTGGCTTTCTGACATGAAATTTCACTTTAACAAAACACAATGACTGTTTCTTTCTTCACCTGAAAGAAACATTGCAACAAAGATACTTTTAACACTCTGTCTTGTGTTGTGTGATTCAGTATAATGTGAAGTCCCTGGTTTGTGACCTCCCCACTTTGTTTTTGTTATGGCTCTAAATGAGGCTAAAACGCTCGTGATATTAGTGGAGCGTTTTCTGAAGTGCACTTTTCCATGTTGGAAAATGTTTCTCCTGCAGTGAAATAGATTATGCATGCACATCCATGTGTACTCACAGATGCCTGTCAGATATGGAGGCATAAGTCAAGATGATGAAATATTTCCCCACCACTTCTAGCTCCTTAAAACTGATTTAGTTGTCAGACGCAGTAAAGACTGTGCCCTCTCGTTTTTATAGGGTATAACAACAGGACGTTTTTTTCGTCCTCAGTGACTGAAAACTCAGAAAGGTTAGGTCAGACAGGAAAGATGTTGGACACTAACTGTCATTTGAATTGTTGAGTGACCTACCGAGCCAAGTGCATTAACAGTTAGAGACAATGTGTCCATGTTTTGTTAAATGTCCTTAGATTTTTACCCGCATCTGCAATTGGGAGACATAATGTTAATGTTTGATCCTCCTTTTTATATCCTGTTGTTGTTCTGAAGCACACATCTTTTCATAGTTCTGCCATGTTTCCGGCCTGATTTAGTCCCAGTAATGTCTTTTGTTGACAGCTGCCGATCCGCCCGAGGAATTGCGAGACTTTTCAGTGTACTTGAGTTTGCTGTGTTGGCAGGCAGCGACTTACTGTGCAGTACGAGTGGAAATGGAGAGGTTAGAGTCTGAAGCACCTTCCTGACTTTGATTTGTCATTGTCAAACTCCGATATGAGCCACGAGCTGGAAGCATCTTCCTGCTCTCACTGCAGAGATGGTTGATGAGTTCACCTTTTTCCTAAGCAGAGAGAAGCTGACATTTTGAGCGTTTTCTCTTCCTCTCACATCAAAGGCTTTTTTGCCGAAGGGCATTTGTGTTAAGGCCATTGCTATATCGCTGTACCTTGTGATGACAGTTCCGCTGAGTTTTCTTAAACTAATGCAAAACGCTTTGGGGGCTGTTCCGTCTTTGATGTGTACTTTTGTGATAAAAGTCAGCGCTGATGTTTCACAGTCGCACAGTATTACATTTTACAATCTGCAGAAGAGATAAAATAACAACAAACTGTGCCAGAGCATCCTGCCAAAGTCAGACTTGGTCGTGCTTGTCAGACCACCCCTGGGTGGTGTGCATGTGTCAGAGATGTGGTGTAACTGCAGGAGACACTCTGCATTTCTCACAGTGAAATCTGTACTCTACCCTAGACTCCAGACTGGAGTCAGATAACCACTGGCTGGGGACCTCAGTGTTTTCACTGAACTTACAGGCTTTCAAGGGCAGAGACACCCAGCCTCCCAAAGAGCTGAGAATCCTAAAGATTATTTATTGATGGCATTTACTAAATTGTGCTCTGCATGAGGCTTTAAACATGCAGATGACTTTAGATTATTAATGTGTGCGACGTGGCAGCAACAGCAACAGTCTAAAGAAAGATTTATACGTGCTTTTACTTTGGCTCAGAGACGTTTTACTTTGCTAGAACAGGAGAATGTGTATGCAAATGTGAAACTTAATTTCAGAAACAAAAGCAAAATGAATCCGCAACAGCTTCAGATTTACTCAGCAAAGTGGCCTCTTAGTGGCTCACTTTGATATCATAAATAAAGCATTGCATTAATGTCTAATTGGGCTGAACCTCTCAACCTAATTCACTAATGAGATTGAGCGATTTCATTCTCAGTGACAAGATATATGTTCCCATCTCCGCATTACACAGATTAAATATTGAGCTGTACTCCATTAGTTATATTGAGTGTAGTGAAACCAGTAACCAACCCAGCTAACGTCGCAGGTGAGCTCCTCGGAGACTGCGCAGCGTAGACACAGCACAGCCGACAGGCGGGGAACGATCTCAGGACAGAATTCAGCTGTGCTGTCTCTCTGAGACCTGACATGAATGAAACTTTCCCATGAAGAGCAAAGAACATGTGTGTCATTTCTAGTTGCGTGGCTTTAGGAGTAGAAACATCGCAGCTCTTAGTTGATCTGCCATGAAATTTTGTGCAGAAATGTTCCCCAGATGATTGAGGCTCACTTACTTTGCTGATCCCCTGACTTTTCCTCTAGCTATGCTGTGAGCGACACAAGTGAAATTCCACTAACCACCACTGTGCTGAGGTATGGGCAGAAATCTCAGACACATGTCTCAAAACTTGGACAGTTAAGTGAGAAAATATGTTTGTTGTAATTTGGATGAACTGTCCCTCAGAGCGACTAACTCATCATACAGATTAGCAGCATTCGTCAGCTCCCTTTACACTCTTACACTTTATTTATTGTTTGTCCTCCTTGCTTTAAGTCAAAGTCAGTATTACAGTTTGGAAGAGCTGAGGGATGTAAATAAAATGATACCTTATAATTAAGGTATCATTTTATTTGCCTCTGTGCAGATAATGTCTTGATTTGTATATGCACTAAAATATAATGAAACAATTGCTCACGAACATTTAATTGGTGCACAGATAATTCAGCCCTTTCACGACTCTGTTAGTAGCTTTTAAAAACTCACAAATTAAAAGTGCTGGTTGCCAGCCTGCAGACTTCTAAGTTGCTTTCAACCTATGTGGACATGTATTTAACTGTTATTAAGTTTGTGCCATTTAAAAATCCAATTTCTTGCTGTGTTTAAATTATTTGTCAGCCTCCTGTAACTAATTTAAGTTTCCTGGCTCATCAGCTGTCCGTTTTAATTTCCTACCTCTCAGTGTCTTCCTCTGTAGCACATTCTGACATGATGTAAACCACACAGTTTAATGTTTTCCACTGGAGACGTGGCTTCCTCCACCTCTCTGTCATAACTGCCCGTTCTGCTGCTAGCATGGAATATTTGATGCTCTGAGGTAAAGGGCCCTTGAGTATTGTATTTCAGGTCATCCATTACCATAATTGCCTTTACCCATCAAGTAGGCTTTCCTTACGCAACCAGCGTTTAAATGTTTAATTACATTGTTTGAGGTAACAAACTTTGTAACTGCTTTTGACCGGACGGGTTTGTTGTTTAAAATGTAAAATTAAACCGCAGCTTGTTCTGTGTGCAAACAATAGATTTAGCTGCTTTCAGAGCCCTAATTTCTGTAAGTAAGAAACCGTGGCAGAGTGGAGTCACAGCTTGCGTTTCCGTGTCTACATTACACTCAGTTGGAAAGCTGGACAAGAAGAGCTGTGGTTAGAGTTACACACTTCTCTGACAGATGTCAGTTTGTTAAAGGAGCTCAGTGTCGCTCGTTTGATATGAACAACTGCCTCTGAAAATTTAATTCATGTGGTTTCTGTGTTTGGGGGAAACTGATTGTAGCTTTTAAATAAATATAAATGAGCTGCAGAGGCTTTGTGGGGCAGTTGAGCTGTTTGTTCAGGGGACATGTGTTAGCTGTGGTGTGTTTTGTTGTTGTTGTTGTTCTGTGCCAGCTTGTTGACAAGTGATGTTTCTTGTACAGTAGCTGCTGGACATATAATTGGCTCAGAGGCTTTAATAAGAGTGCAGTGTTTGCTGTTGTGGGTTCAGTGGAGTTGGTAGAGTCAGAGCGCCTTTAAAGCTGTCAATCCGTAGTATGTGGAGCATTCACGTATGTCATGTGAGAAAAGTGGCAAAGCACAGTATTATTGATTTTGCTGTGTTCTTTCTTTGTCCTTGAGTCGAACACGTTGAGCAGGAGCTTTCTTTACAAAATCAAGAAAAATTACTATTTCAGCAACTCCATTTTATGTAACATATCAGCGCTAAATTTACAATCTGGGTCACGGATCCCATTAGCCCTCCAGGATTGGGACAGTTTTTTTTTTTTACTTCTATAATGAGAAATTCCAAATTAAACTAAATGGAGACTAGTTGGCAAGATGCCGAGTCGTGATGTGTGCCTCCAGTGTGTGCTGAGCGTTTTATTTCGCATAGGATTAAAACTGATGTTTGACTGATATTTCAGACTTCAACAGCTGAGGAACTGCATGAAAATTACTTGAGTGTGGAGGGGGTTGAACCTTTTGTCCTTTTGTTTAACCCAAGTCCCTCCTCGGGGTCATTTATATTTGATTTGGACTTCGCCTTTGACATAGAAAAAAATGCAGCATCCGCCATCATAATTCCTCATCTTAAACCCCAATTCAAGCTAAGCAATTGCAATTTCCAAAGTTATGAAAAACTTGATAAACAAATGGTGCTTTTTGTTTACCAAGAATTCCAACTGCTTTCTATTTTTCAACCAAGAGCTACTACTCAAACAGTTATTATCACTGTTACTGAATAAGTGAAAGGGTCACAAGCGAGGGGCTTCATGTCTGTCATATTTTTTCAGCTTCATCCATTAGTAAAACAGGTTGGGTTGTGCTGAAACTACAATATATTCTGAGTTAGCTCTGTGAGATAGGCAGCTGTTGACTCCCTCTTTACAGAGATAATGTTCAATCGCTATTTACTATAAACACCTATAGTATATCTGCTGTTTTTCAAAACTGACAAATTGGCCTTACTAGAAAATAAAGTCGTGATACAGAGACATGATTGTTCATGTGGCAAAATGTACTTTATGAATCTTTTCTCAATGTAAATCCTGCAAGAAAAGGATGAAATAAAATATAAATCTGCAGCATGAAAAATTGAAAGGCCCCCTCTTGCACTCCCAAAAATTTCACACCATCCTTTCAGCAAAAAGAAAAAAAAGAAGAAAACTCTCCCTCATTTCCTTTATACCTCTGGCCCTGATCATTTCTACAGTCCCTAAACTTAAAATGTATATTAAAGTCTTCCTCCTTCGTCTTTTTGGGAAATGCAGTCAGGTATCTGTGGAGCTTACTAAAGTCACTAAAAATCCCAAATGCACACTTTAAGGATGAGCTGAGCTGACAGATGAACTGACCTGAGCACAGTCCTGTTCGCAGGGATTCTAAACTGTAAGCAAAAAACATTGCATGTGCATATTTTCATTTTAAACCACGAGAAGTCACGGGACCTCGTATAAATCATAAGATATAGCCTATTAGGGAGGTTTGGGACAAAATGTAATCATGTGCACTTTTTCTTTTCTCTCCCTTTAGAAAGGCTTTTGCGCTTGTGGCAAAAAAAAAAACAACAAACAAACAAAAAAAAAAAAAAAAAAACAGCCACCGGGAAACCTCGCTCATATTTGCTGACAGCAACATTTGGTCAGGCAGAGGACATTGAGGTGATTGAGTGGAAAGAACAGGGCCAGCTGTGGAGGAATATCAGTGTGGCGTGTCAGATAGAGGAATTATTTGACAAATGTAGGGGAAGCTAATACAGTTTGATAGTATTTAATCTGCAACCTGCGGCCGGTAAATATGAAACTCTGTGAGAGGAATAAGATTGAGATAGTGTATCTACAGCTATAAGCATGATCAGGGATCACTGTGAATGAGCTGCCGCTGGTGGTCATGGGCTCAGCGAATACAGTGAATACACTGAGCACTGAATCTTCTGACCGAAGATAACTGTAAATTGGATTGAAAGTGATGAAGAGGAGGGAGGGGGAGAACACGAGGAGGGAGCAGCAGCAGCAACAGCAGAGGTGACCATGTGAGGAGGCTATAGTATATGACAGAAGACAGGGTGGAGAAGAGTGATGAGGAGTGTTGGAATCCACCCACGCTGAAATCCCCAGTGAAATGGCCTACCTTCTGGTCGGGGTGGCCAGGCGATCGGAATCTAATGCTAATGTGGAGGCGGCAGATGTTCTCATTAGTATAATGCTTTGAAGTTGAAAATGCTACTGCATGCTGCAAATGTAACTCTTATTTTTTTATTCAGGCAGTCTGAAAGCAGCGAGAGAAACAGAGCAAGGGGCCCGTGTGTGGCATAAATGTGGACACAGAATTACTGAATTATTCTGAGTAGGCCTGAGACTAGTTATTATCATTATCCATTAATCTGTGAAATCATCATTTAAGCTTGTTTTTTTTGTTTTTTTTATCACAGTGATTTTCTCACCATACAGACATAAACAGAAGTATATTCTTCCGACAAGGCAGGAAAACCACCTGAAAACACATAAAACACCATGATATTCTTTAGAAGATGTAATCTGAAAAACAATCATATGATATTTCAGTCTTAAAACCTTAATCAGATGCCCTTGAACATCTCATAGGTCATTTTTGGCCTTTAAAGAGCACACCATCCTCCCCTTATCATATCAGTTATGAGTTATTATCTTGGGCTGCATATCTGCACATTCTCCAAATCTTGTTCTGAGCACAGTTGCTTGAAAAAAAATATCAAAGATGTGATTTAATGACTCGAGGCTATTTGTGACTTATTGTTTAATGGGTTTAATGATTTCCTGGGTCTTGCTGTGTCACCATGATGAAAATGTTAGCTGGCTTTTACCCTCTATCAGCCTCACTGTGCCCTTTCCTTGCAGTTATTTATGGTGGACAACGCAGCTGATGACTGGAGGATAGCCATGACATATGAGCGCATCTTCTTCATCTGCCTGGAGATCCTCGTGTGCGCCATCCACCCCATCCCAGGGAACTACACATTCACCTGGACGGCACGCCTGGCCTACTCCTATGTGCCGTCCAAGACGGATGCAGATGTGGACATCATCTTGTCCATCCCCATGTTCCTGCGGCTGTACCTCATCGCTCGTGTCATGCTGCTGCACAGCAAGCTCTTCACGGACGCATCATCCCGCAGCATCGGTGCACTCAACAAGATTAACTTCAACACACGCTTTGTGATGAAGACCCTCATGACCATCTGTCCTGGCACTGTGCTGCTGGTCTTCACCATCTCGCTGTGGATCATTGCTGCATGGACTGTGAGAGCTTGCGAGAGGTGCCTGGATCAGTTTCTCACGCTATGCTGCGCTGCTCAGCATGAAACATAGATAAGGCATAAAAATAGATAATGTACACACTTCTAAGCTCAGTCTGTGTCTGGGCATCAAGATAGTAAGATTTACATATGCTGTAAGAAAAGATTATAGCCCTACAGTATTCTTACGTTTAATCTTATATACTTCATTGGATTAATTTTTTTAAATGAGAATTAGTCATTAGGAGAAGCTGGAGTGCATCAGTTTCTGAAGTTGCATGAAGGTTGGTCAACCTATTGCATTTATTATTTATTGCAGGTACCATGACAACCAGGACATAACCAGCAACTTTCTAGGAGCCATGTGGTTGATCTCAATCACATTTCTTACCATTGGATACGGGGATATGGTCCCAAACACATACTGTGGGAAAGGAGTCTGCCTCCTGACTGGCATTATGGTGAGAAAAGCAGAGAGAAGCAGACTGAGTGCTTCAGTTTTCTTCTTTGATAGATTGTGAAAGTGTTGAGGGACTGTAAGTGTCGGAGGCCTTATTATTTAACTGACCAATATCATGACTGGAAAAAATTGGTTGACAAACAAATGAAATAAGAGAAAATTCACATTGTGCATTTGCACCTGTCCATTCTTTTTTTTCCACAGGGTGCTGGCTGCACTGCTTTGGTGGTGGCTGTGGTGGCAAAGAAACTGGAATTAACCAAAGCTGAAAAACATGTCCACAATTTTATGATGGACACCCAGCTAACAAAAAGAGTAAGTCAACACTCCACATTCAGTTATTAAACATCACAGATATTTCACCTGTCTCCATTCTTGACCAAATGTCTCCTTTGTTTTTTTTTTGGGACGCCTTAGGTGAAAAACACAGCTGCGAATGTTCTCAGGGAGACGTGGCTCATCTACAAGAACACCAAACTGGTGAGGAAGATGGACCACGCCAGAGTCAGGAAGCACCAGAGGAAATTTCTCCAAGCCATTCACCAGTAGGTACCGTGCTATTAACCCTGACCTCACCACTCACGTGTTTATATGGACTCACCAGTGCAGCACGAACCTGAAATCTGAATTGTTTGACACCTGTAGCAAAAATGTGTGCTCATATTACCGAAGGATCTTGTATATCATGCTCATGTTTCACCTGACGTGACTAACTTTAAATCTGCAGATGTGGTAAAGAGCTGGCCTTTTGATTCGGCATCAGACTGGTAACATAAGTAAGGAACTAAGTGTATGTAAATAGTATTGACTGATGAACTAGAGGTTCTTTTAATATATTTATTTTACAAAACAGAGTAGGAATTGTCGGTATGAAAAACAAATATTTTATCTGTGTAAAATGGTGTTTCCTCTGAATGAGATCTGGAAAACCAGAGAAGAGACCGTAGAGACTGTCAGTCTCCCGGCAGCCTCGGTTTTACAGAAGTATTCCTGGAAAATGGGAAAAAATAATTTTACCTCAAAATATTTTCGAGTTACTGAATTCACAGCAGTATGATATTGATCTCTCTCTCTCTCTCTCTCTCTCTCTCCCTCTCTCTCTCACCTTTTGCTGTCAGATTGGCTCTTGTGTGTCTCTTTCGCTGTGAGTCAGATGTCAGGCTGACCTCAGGGCTGATACATCTGGGTTTCTACTTTTCTAGCGCCCGGTCAGACACTCACCTGTCAGCTAGTCTTTTAGTGGGTCCCCGAGGACCCCCAAAGTGCTACCTACCTCCAAAACAGTATCGATTTTAGCCTCACCTCACTCTTGTTTTTCTCCAGCCTACAGTGCATACATGCACATCTAATTTGTGGCATGTTTCAGTAACTGGACCTCAGCTCAGTGCTTTATTAAAATAAATCACTAGATGTACAGTGACTTTGTTATTATGTAGCTTTATGCTCAAGTAAAATGTCCCTTTTTTGTATGTTTATTTACTTTCTGTGGTTTCATGTATGTAAATGGGTCTTTGTGGTCTCCTGTGTACAACTTTGATTTGCTCATAAATCTTTTGCACATACATTTGTGTTTTAAAGACAGTGGGATGTTTAATTACAAGGCAGAGAATCACACACAAACTGTCTGCTGCTGCAACCCGCATCCAAATTTGTGCCGTTTAACATCCTTTTGTCATGGTTGCTTTGTCGAGTCATTATGCCCTTGCTGTTGCATTCAGACGATTTGCAGCGGTGATGACAATGTCTCATGTCCACCTCCTGTTCTCTAGGACAGCCTAATAATGGAAATCCCTCTGAGCTAAAGCTAAATCTATAAAGATCCAGATTTGGAGGGAAAAAGTCACGTCCAGCTCTGTGTGCAAGGACAGCTACTCAGCATGGTGTCAACATCCTCCCGTCACACCTTAATGTTATAAAGATTTTTTTTTTTTTCACGAGTTAGTGTGTTTGACAGGCCTTATCTGAGAGAGTTTTAAGTGTTGCCTGTAGCCTATGTGCAGGGTGTGTTATTGAGATGAATGTAGGACAGGAAGTGGCTTGACAGCGAGGAGATCACTGAAGCGGAGGGGTTGGAAAAGGCCTACAGCTGTCCTTGACCTGTCATGAGGCGATAGCAAACATCAAATCAGATATCACTGGGGCTGTTTCCTACAAGGCAGTGTGGAAAACTCACTCAGACATCACCATCAGTCACAGTAAAGGATGTGAGGTGTAAACAGCTGTTAAATGGGACCATAGACGCTTTGAGGCACTGTCTGTGTTGGGGAATGTTTACAGACGTTAACAGGAAGGCTGTACTGTATTTCTGATAACCAGCCCTCATGTGGCAAAAACGGATTAGACTTAGAGAGAGAGCTAAGCTGCATCTACAAGAAACAGCCCAAACACACAGAGAGATAACACACTGGTTGCAGAAAGTAAGTAAGTAAGTCAAGCAAAAATTGTTGCTGCTGTTCAGAGGTGAGGGGACAGTGCAGAGATGAGGGTTACAGCAGCCAGACTTGAGCGAACAGATTTTGCCATCTGAATATGTTTATCTGATGTTGTAATAATTCATTTGTCTACTTCATGTTTCCTTTTTTCCTGTTTGTGTCGACACAATGCAATAGAGCTCGAAAGTAAGTCTTCGCCTCACATGTAGATACAGACCTGTTGTGTGCATGCTAACGAGAGCTTGTCCTTGAACCCAATAATGTGACTAAAAAAAAAAATTACACTCCCTCATTTGATAAGTGAAATTCATGCCACAGAAAAATGCCGTAGTTTTCAGTGATTGAATTGTGTCACATGACACAGTCACATTGTTACCAGATCAGTTAACTTAAGCCGCTAAAGAGTTTCTTTTATTTTATTTTTTTTATTTCTGTTTAACTGAGTAGAATGTCAATTTGATAAAACACAATACAGTGTCACATTCAATCTTCAGCATTTCTGTTTTTCAATCAAACAGCTTTAAATAACCAGCACAAACACCTTTTACACCTTATTATTGAGTAGACCATTGCTGCACCTTGTAAACACACCCACAGATTCATATTAAGTGAATTTCAATTATCGGTGATGGAGGGTGTTTTTCTTTCCATTTCTGCATGGATGTGATGAGAATTTGATCTTTAATCAGAAAGCCACTGATTAAACTCCTATCAACTGTGCTTTCACGTACCGAAGGATGACGACTAGAGCTCTACAGGAGACAGACCTGCAGTAGCACAAGTATATAATTTATATATAATCCCTCAAGTCATGTTATATAACTTAGAAGTCATGCTCATACAGATCAGGGCTCAGGGTCATCTTTCGGCGTGTGGAACCATTGTTACGCCTGTTACTACATTTGCAGCCACATTTCCTCCATTTCTCTGTTGGATGACACAGTAGCAAAGACGCTGATCCGGTGTTATCATGGCTGGTAAGCAGCACAATAAGAAGGACACAGAGCTGTCATGCGTCTCTGCACCAAGAGGAATTAGCAGAGTTAGTGATAGACACAGTTGAAACACTCCTGAGGTGATCTGGATGGTGCATTTTACCACACCACGGGCAAGATGTTGCAGCTGTTAAAGCGTCTTAGTACAGTTTGACTATCCCCTGTGGGAATGCTGTCCCTTTCCATCCACAAGGTTGAGGTGGGAATCATAGCGAGATTCAGGAGAGTGAGTGCTTGTTAGCTCAGAGATCAGAGGATTGGTGAAACACAAAGGTGACTTGAGAGGAAGGTCAGGGTAAAGCCTCCGAGCAATCCCGTTTGTGCCTGAGTGGCTGCAACTGTGACCGAAAGTGTGAAGCTGTCAGGAGGGACAGACATATATATTAAAAAAAAGGCTGCTGAATGTTCACCCTGTCCATTACACTGAAGAAAAATTAGCATTTCCTTCCACAATGAGGTAAACAGAGGTCATGACAAAGAAAGCAAGTCAGGAAGGGTAAAAAATATGGCACTGCACTAACTGAGATTGCTTTAACAGATTTAGTGGGGTATTGAAAAGCTTAGCGTAGCCGTTTTCCCCTGATGAATAGCAAGCAGATTTAGAGTGCCCATTCAAAAGCAGAACTGCCCGTAAGGAGTGATTGACTGAGGGAAAGAGACACATAGAATATAAAAGACAGGGAGTAGGCTTCCTCGTCCTGACCTCAAGTTGCCCTGTGCTTCGACCCCATTTGACAGCTATTGGTCATCCAACTGTGAAATGTATAATTCTAACAGGTCTTACATCAACCGCAAAACCATTTAACATTGAGTATCTATTAGCTTTCATCATTATAGACAGACTACCTCCTTCTTTTTTCTTTCTTTTAATAATGTGAATAAGAAAAGTGCTATTTTGCGATAGTATTCTGTACTTGTCTTTAGAGTCTGCTCTGTATGAAGCATTTCGGTCCTCAGTTGTCAGGACATCTTCCCTTGCCTGTAGTTTCCTTTAGTGACTCCTGTGGCACCCTCTGTTGGTCTAACCTGTCATCTTCGCTCCACATCTGCCTGTCCTCAGGAAACAGAGAAAAGATCCTGCATTGCATGAGAATGGGTGTATCTCGGCTAATTAGCAGACTCCCCAAGGGCCCCTTAAATCCCTTCTCGATCTTCATTACTGTTTGCCTTCGATTCAAACACAACCTAATGATCACCTCGCACTCACACTGCACTCATGGCTCAGTTACTGTTTTTTTTTTCTTTACTATTATTTTATCCTAATCTGAAACATTGGCAAACTTGCCATCATGATGTTATTTTGTCTTTATGCCCAGTGTAATTTAGCATGCAGAGGTGATTCGGGGGAAAAAAAAAAAAAAAACGATTTAATATCTTGAAACTACGTGTGGTCGACACACTACAATACTGCACAGTTGCTGTTTTTGAACCCCCTGAGAGAATGAGTAGAACAGGCTTTAGAAGCCTAATTAAACAGGAGATGTGAATTATTTAAGCATGTTGTATGGAGTAGGTAAAGTATTTTATGCAGACTTTAGAAGTAGGATTTTTGTTTTTAAAAAAAAGGGTTATATTACAGGTAATTTTATCTAACAGAAAATTGTGAAGACCTTTTGGTTTTTCTCAATTCTGATGTCTCTGAAGGAAAACTTTTTTTTTTAAACAGTGTTACTTAAGAAAAAGGGGAAAAGTTGGTTTAACCAACTCACCAAAGCAAATTCCTAGTAATGTGAAAACCTTTCACTTACATGGCAATAAACCTGATTCTGATTCTGATTCTAACCAGAAGGAGAAATGTGAAGATACTACAGTGGGCCTTTTTTTTTTGGTGTCTTATAATCTGATATGTTATGTAGCTATATGACTTCATGATGCTATTTACCCTGCACAGGTGATCTGATATGACTCCTCCTCATTCCTTTAGTATGGTTGTATGCTTTGGATGAGTAGGATGTAGAGCTGGTCTCATTCTCTTCAGTGGCAGCTCTCAGCTCTCCACCCTCCGTGGTCTCCTTTCCACTTGCATGCAGCTCAACCAAACAGACTGACCCCTGCAATCCCTGCATTCTCTACACACATCTTGTGCATGTCCTAGGAGTGTTCTCCATGTGTATGCCTTTGTGTGCACAAATTTAAACATGATAAAAAAAACCTCTGATAGCGTTAATTTATTGGGTTCTGAATGGTCTTGTGTTCAGATTGAGAAGTGTTAAAATGGAGCAACGCAAGCTGAATGACCAAGCAAACTCACTAGTGGACCTTGCTAAGGTAAGCTAGACTAACAGTCTACTGCTGCATTGTGCATTGGGATAGACAACTATCCTGATAAGTTTCTTTCCATTGTGTGATTGAATTCAATGCATGCTAGTTCACTCGCTGAATTAGTTGTGTTTTCTACTATAATCAAAGTCTACAGGTGTCAAATAAACAGACAGGCTTTTCAAAGGGTGATTAAAAACGAATCAGTGTGATGATTCTGGTTGACTGCGCTCACCTGAGCTTTGGATCCTTTGGGTATGAAACAATAACGTCATTCTTATTTTACAGTTCAAATAACTATCCCCAGGACATGTTCTCCTGCAAATTACTGAATGAGACTAACAAGGAACACGCTCATGTATGCAAAACCCTGTGCAGTTTTTCACTTCATGTATTCTCTGATATTTGTCTCCAGATGCACTAAACAGCAGTTGACAAACCTTAGGGAAAGACCAGGCAGCGCGCCAGCCTGACACAGCAGAAACAGTAACCTGGGAAGGGAGACACACTGTGATCTGATGATTCAGCCAGAAGTAAAAGCAGAGAAAGAGAAAGGAAGAGGGCTTTGACATTCAAAAGTACACCACAGTCAAACTGGATTCAGGCCAGCATGTCATGAAAGGTATTAGTTAATATTGCCCAATCACCTCGTGCTGTAAAACAGTAGCTAGAGCTGGGGTGTGACATTGGATAAGGTGGCTCATAGCCAGTGCCACTCAGCTGGCTCTTTAATCATTGTTATAAGAGTCTGAATCCATGAGAGGGCAGTGTAGCTTCAGCCTCTTCATGCTCTCAGTGGAAAGATGGAGCTAAATAGAGCTGAACATATCACTGGCAGCTGCATTGCCACTGCAGTGCAATGTGAAATTCCTCAGATCACAGGGTATCCTCTTGACTCATTATCCCCTCTACGGTCTCGTATAAAATGTGGTTTTTCATTTAATGTGACTTAAGTGATGCAGTATTTGGTTGAACGTTGTTTCTCTCCACAGCATTTTCTTCACCTCTGCCATTCAGACTGAATTACATATTCTCATATTGCAAAAAAAACTCTCACTCAAGCTCCTGTTTGAAACAATCTCTGCCTCTCTCTTCTCTCCTTTTCTCTCCTTCTTTTGACCAGAAATAGGTTGATAATGTCAGTTTGCGGTTTTATCACAGGGCTGTGGATCTATAATAACCTCATATAGTCTTGCTCCGTCAGTCGCATCCTCTATTTATGATATTTGTTTCTTCGCGGTGTAACTTGTCCTCTTTTCTTGCTCTCTAGCATTTTATGCCATCACTATTTACCGCACTGTTGTTTCATATCAGGATTTACAGATGAGGCCCAGACTTGGTTTAGTTAAGCTTCACGTAGATATGAAAATTCTTAGTCAGAGGAAGGATTACATTTGTAAAGATAATGTATCCATGCATTCAAGTATTTGGTTACTTACCTGAACTGTTCAAATACTGAATTATATTAGAGTGTGTGTTGATGTAAGTAATACAACACAGTGATACCCTTGTCTCCCCTAGCTGTCAGGTTGAGCGGCGTTATTGTTACTTTAGTCCTCACTGACATACACACACAATAAACAACCTATCCCATTATTCCCGCCTCAGATCAGAAGAGGACAAGGTAAGTGATGGATGGCATCGCCTCTAGGCTGCCAGGGATTATTAGTCCTCCGCTGAATAATGTCTCAGAAACCGCCCTCGAGCAGCAACAGCCCCACTCCTCATCCTAAATGTGACAGAGATTTCTCAGTGTGTTGTTTACTATTTTTGAGGACTGAACCTTGGGAGCAGTGGTATTTCCATTTTAAGCAACTTTAAACTTGTATGCCACTAAATCTCAGAGGCAAATAATTTAGTTACTGGTTACTTTTCAGATTATACAGTTTCTCATACTCTTCATGTACCTCCAGATGTGTGGATTTTTTTAATGTTTGTGATTTGTAGTGTTCCTTGAGTGTTGAAAAAATTCCCCCCATCGGATAAAATAAAAGCCTCTTAAATTAGGTGGAAAATTCATAGTCACAAAGCAAAACAGGGCTGTTTTTCTGAGCAGATGAAAACATGACTCTTTATAGATATGTGGTTCTCACAGGACAGTGACAGTGCATAATGTGATAATCTTATGGAGTATGACGCATTGCTGTAGGTTACATCACCCAACAGTATATAAAGTAGTTCAAATGAACTCAACCTTAAACATCTAGAGCAGTAAAATGCAACATACTCATTAATGGAATGACCATTTTTCTGCATTCTACTTTTACCTTTGAGACTTTTAAGTGCATTTTGCTGATCATTCTTACATAATTTTACTTTCATACTAGTCAAAGATATGAATGCTTCTTCCACCATTGCTTGGGAGTTAAAAAAAAAAAAAAAAAGTAGCAGCCACAGTGTATTTTTAAAGGTCTGTGAACAGATGGTTGATGCATCCAAAGTGCAAAAAGCATCATGCAAAGTCAGCAGGCACCTTCCCTGTCTCCTCAAGGTCACAGACTAATGTACTCTGGCCCACTTGGAAACGTGAACTCTCGTAAAGTGTTCATATAAAGTCAACCCTTCTTTAGCTAACAGAAAATGTGCTGTTTCTCAAGGTTGCATCTACTTGGCATAAAAATAGCTTAACCCCATGTTCCTTTGGGCTTTTTTAAAAATGTGGAATAGACTTTTCTGCTTTCAACCTCTGCTTATCCAAAAGTGGAGGACAATGGGACAGTCTGCAGCCACCAGAACAGATAACATAGACTCCACAACCGGAATACGATAAAAGCATTTACCTCGACTTGTAAAACTTGATTCGTCAGGATGGCTGGGTTTTCCTGTTGATAATTTGAGGTTGACATTTCTTTCAGCTCTGTCTTTAACTTAATATGAGGCCTCATCCACCTGCTTTAGTCAAATAACATGGATATCTTCAATTCAGTTTTAGTGTTACTATCTCTCTGTTTTGGGCTTAGCAAGCAAATACTGGTTATTTGAAGAACAAAGTGAGAATTTTCCACTAAAACAACGGTAAATTTGGAAGATATTGACTTGATTTGTCTTATTCATACACAGATTATTTTCATCTTAAATTTAGAATGCATTTTACACAGTATGGTGTCTGTGGATTTTGTCCCACATCACTCACGCTGAAGTTGCTTGAGAAATTGATCTATTTAAGGCCAATTTAAAGAGGAGGAACAATTGCCATGACCAATGATGTTTGAAACGCAATGTAATGTGAATGTATTGAAAGAAAATGCATGTATCCTTTAATGATTTTTGTGCCAGACAATGAACGGTTGCTAATGGATTCTCTAAACTCTCTGTTCATTATTCTCATTTTTCTGCAGTCTGAGCAGGATGTGTTGAGCAAGTGAATGTTTAAATGTCAAGCTTCCAACCTCCTCTATTTCTCTTTCCTCTTCTTTTCAGAATGATCTGATAACTCAGAGCACTTTCAGCTGAACACTTACTGAAGTATTGAAGAAGCGTGTGTTTTTATGTGTAATCTGCTTTCTAATAATGGACACATAAAGTATTTTCAGGTTGTTCATCAAAAAATAACAGCAAATTGGAAAATGATCATGTTAAGTGTGTTTCCTTTCCCCTGTTCCAGACTCAGAACATCATGTATGACATGATATCGGACTTGAATGAGAGAGGAGAGGACATGGAGAAGAGGATTGCCTTGCTGGAGACAAAGCTGGAGACTCTACTGAGTAACTTGCAGGCTCTGCCAGGACTCATCAGCCAGGTCATCAGCCAGCAGCACAGGGACTTCCTGGAGGTGCAGCTCCAGCCTTATGACAAACACAGCCCTGAACGCTCACAGTCAGTGTCCCGACGGAGGTCGTCCTCCACAGCACCGCCCACCTCCTCCGAGAGCAGCTAGAGTCCAAGGGGAATGCCTCCACTGAAGACTTTTGCCATCATATGGCCAAGTTGCATTTAACGTAAAGCCTTATGGTTTCAATAAGTATTATCCAAATTCTGATGACAGAATCCAAGATACTGAGAACAATACATTTTAATGGATAACTTCATGCTGTTATTTGTTTTTTATTACCTCAAAAGATGTTGTTATCCTTGCTCTGGTGACAAGACCTCAAATAATGGCGCTTCCCTCAGTAAAAATTAAAAGGCCTATCGATGGGGCTATGATAAGAACTCTACTCCATCTCTATGCAGAGGTAGCCAGTTTTAGGTGGCAAGGTTACCAAGTGTGAAACTATTGCACTAAAATAGTGCTTCTCACAGACTCTGTGCATCTGCAGGCTTGATTCAGTTGCCGTGTTCCTCAAAGCAAACTGACAAACCACTGAGAAATCAGTCAGGGAGAATGTGATATTGAGGAAAAGTGCTGTGTTTGATGGACTGGAGTGAACTGATAGCGGAATTCAGATGAAAATCGCTCCTTCACACTGTCACTCAGAGATAACTTAAAAAGCTTGAAATGAGGAAAAAAAAAGCATATATCTTTTAGGTTAGGAACAGCATCAACTATAGCGGTTTTTCTTTTTGCAGAGTGCCCCTGTAGAATGACTATTTTTGGGGCGACGTTGCAAATAATTTAATCCTCTAGTCAAAATGAATGCATTAAAATCTGTACTTGCACTTACTTTTTAATCAATGCACTTCAATGCTGACTGACATATGATATAAAGATGCGTTGCTCATTAAAAGAAGAACATTTGAGATGTTTGGGCATGGGTTTATTATTGTCAGTTCTCAAGTTGTGGCTAATGTTGATGAAATAAGTCAAAGCCCTTTTTCTGTTTTTCACAAAGAAGCATTAACTTAGACCTGCAGTGGTCTAGAAAAATCAGTAATTACCCCGTTGTCTTGCTGTGTCTCACCTCCTGTCCTTCCTTCCTGTGCTATTTATGCTTGCTGTCATCCCAGCTGGGCAACAACAAATGCTGAACAACAACTCGCTGAAACTGTATCTACCTTTTAAAAGAAAATGCCTATTTTTATATACTTTGATGAGGACAAGCACACCTCCTACAACGAAGCAAACAACAATGGGGATGTAAGAAGCGACAGATTCAGTATATCTAGCATATGGTTTCATAATTCTCGGACCGGAGTTAAGATACATACATAAAATAGTCTATTAGGTTCTTTTCGTGACCTTAAATATGCAGAGAATTTAAAATTATTCTTCAGATTGCATTTATTTTTTACAGCAAATGCTTTAGATGACACTGTGGGCTGAGCTGGAAGAGCAGTATTCAAGAGCAGAACTGAAAAATCTACCTATAGTGACTGGTATGTATTTGGTTTAAACGTTTTAATGTCAAAAAGTAAATTAAAACATTTTAATTTATTGAAATGTCCTCCTCTGTCTTTCACACAGTGTATCAACCGTGTGAAAAGCTCTGATGTGGCCAATAAACCCTCTGGATATTAACATTCACCATATGAACATAGTTGTTTATGCAACCTTTTCAGCATTCACAGAACATAGCATGGGTCAGACAAGATCTGGTGGTCACTCATCAAATCAGCAGCACTGATCTTGATCGACCAGCCAACCCACTAATCAATAGGTCAATGAGAAGGTCAGCAAAATGACAGACGTTCAGTCCACAAACTTCAGCAACACAGAAACCAATGAAAGATTATACTGTATGCGACTTAAACAATAAAAAATTAAACAATAAAAATATACAATTTGACAGGCATGTGTCCTTTTCTTTACTGTGTGAGACTTAATAATAAATAAATAAATAAACAAATAGGACAAGTGAAAATGTGTGTTTGTACGTGTTCCAGCATAAAGAAGTCAGACAGTTACATCAACGTGTCTCATTTAGGGTCCAAATCACTCTTCGGTTTAATTGAATTTCATCCAATTAAAAGTACCTCTGCAACATTCTTAACTGATTCTCCCAAAGAAGTACATGTTGTGCATTTAAACTACCTTAACAGATGTAGACAAACAAGAGCTGGAAAAAAAACTACTTAAAATATCAATGTAAAAATACTTGTAGAAGAATGGCCCCTGTGACTGTAGCTATAGCAATAAAATACCGCTTACACACTGATGCATCACCAACAATCTAACAATGTCACATATGTGAAATCTTAATTTATTTCTCGTTTTAAAATGTAATGATTGTCCTGTGAGTCAATACACCGGGCACAGCGCTGCAATGTCCACTACGGCCTCGCGAGATTTCGCGCGAAGCAGTGCACAGCGGCACTTGCGTGGCGTAGCCCCGTGTGCTGGCTAAATAAAATTTAAGTTTGCCAACTCACATGTAAAATCTTTCTAGCTTCTTTCGGCAACGTTGATTGTACACGGGAATCGCCGTCACCATGAGCATACTCGCCAAAATAGCGGAGATTGAAAATGAGGTAAGGTTAAAGTAGATAGAAAGGTAACTCAATGAATCAGTCACGTTTTAGCTAACCGCTAGCTGCTAGCGCTAGCAAATAGTTAGCCTAGCTCCCACTTCTGGGCCTCGCATTAAACATAATATTTGAGATCCACAGTCACTTGACAGGTTACATAGTTTATCGTCAAGCCCCCATTCAGCTAGTAGATGTATTATGAATCTAATAAGATACTAGAGAGGATGATGCTAACCCATGGGTTTCTAGCATAGGTACGGATTGACAGGCGGTTACTAACTAACGTTAGTAACCGCCTGTCAATCCGGTTACTAACTAACGTTAGTAACCGCGTACAAGTATATTTCCCATAGCTCACTTGCGTATTCTACTAGCCAGTGTGTGTTTCTTTCCCTTAAATATCTAAGATATATATTATATCAGGCCCTGAACAAGAGCTTTTGGAAAATGGAAATGCTGTGTAAAATGCCAAGGCAGAGAAGGTGAGATGTAGTTTTATTATTTAGATTATCTTAAAAGTTTGAGCAGAAACAGTGAAGGAGGTAGCATGAACCTTTCTGCAACCCTTTTAGGGTTATCAATAACCCCTCACAACTTCAGGCTGATACTGTCCTGAAATGGTTCAGCAGAACAGGTGATGACACTAAACGGGCAGGTAAAGGAAAACACTTTACCTCCTGTTCAAACAGTTTCAGCACAAGTCATTATTTACGTTTGAAAACGAAATTGTGATGGTGAGATACTATATTGAGATAATTGATTAACTGTCAAAATAACCTGCAGATTAATCATCAATTACAGTCCTAGTTACATTATGGGCGAACATTATCTTTATTATGATGCATTTTGGTTGGTTTGGTATTCCCTATATCTACTCATTCTGATTCAGTGTTGTGGAGGGCTCCAAGCGTGTTCCAACCGGCAATGGGCAAAAGGCAGGGAAAACACCCTGGACAAGTTGCCAGGCTGCTTCTCTAGTAGTGTAATCTTAAATTATACTCGACTGCAGAAAGTAAAAACTGTCTTCTCTCTGCTGCCCACTGGCTAGTACAAAATTGTCATGCAAAGGTCTGAGACCTCATGCTGGTGTTGTCACTGTTGACTGTAGATGGCAAGGACGCAGAGGAACAAGGCCACAGCTCACCACTTGGGTCTGCTCAAAGCACGTCTTGCCAAACTGCGGAGGGAACTCATCACACCAAAAGGAGGCAGCGGGGGTGGAACAGGGGAAGGTAAGATAACCATTTTTAAATGATTAGTCCGTTTACCTAGGTTTATTACAGACATGCCTTTAAGGCTTTTCAGTTCCATAAAACATCAGAGTGAGTTTCTGATTATTTTGTTGTGTTTCAGGTTTCGATGTTGCAAAAACCGGCGATGCTCGTGTTGGCTTCGTCGGTTTTCCTTCAGTAGGAAAGTCTACACTGCTAAGTAACCTTGCAGGTGTGTACTCTGAGGTTGCCGCCTATGAGTTCACCACTCTTACAACAGTACCTGGAGTCATCCGCTACAAAGGCGCCAAAATTCAGGTACAAGAATTTTTGTTCAGTACTTGTAAAAGTGCTTTTTTAGTTTAGTGTGTTTTCAGCAGGTTGCTTATTTTCTGTTCTTACCTTCTTCCTTTTAAGCTCCTGGATCTCCCAGGAATCATTGAGGGGGCCAAGGATGGCAAAGGCAGAGGCAGACAGGTTATTGCAGGTAAAGATATGATCATTGAGGTTTCTGCTAAGACTGAGACAGGTTTTTATTGGCAAACTTGAATTAAAAACAAAAAAAGGATAATGCCAGTGTAATTTAGTCATTTCCCCCCCGAGTGATATTAATGTGAACATGAAATGCCTTTTAGGTCGTTACATTTAATGAGACACTTTTCACTTTTGTCATTACTGTGTGATGTTATGTGCTTCTGGTGGCATCTAAGCAGCAAGATGAAATTCAATAAGGAGGGTAAGGTGGCGTTTAAAGGCCACGATTTAATCAGATTCATTTCTGCCCAGAGGGTCTTTTGATCATTTCAGGGGCAGAAAGACGCTTCACTGGTGGCAGGGAAAACCTCACAAGTGTTATGATTTTGAAATGGTTGCAGATACATAATGAATCCACTACAGAAATTATGTGACTCCATAATCCACTCTGCTCCATCCAGTGTTGTTTCTTTGCTCTTTTCTCCTTTAGTGGCTCGAACCTGCAACCTAATCCTCATAGTGCTCGATGTGTTGAAGCCTCTTGTTCATAAGAAGCTAATAGAACATGAGCTGGAGGGCTTTGGCATTCGACTTAATAAGCAACCACCCAACATCGGTTTCAAGAGGAAGGACAAAGGAGGCATCAACTTCACAGCTACAGTATGTCTTGCACAGCACAGCAGTTTAAATATAGAGATGCAAACTTCACACAATTTTCACTGAAATGAATAATGTAATGCTGATAGGAGTTCTTAGGTGATTTTAGTGGTAAAATGTGTGACAGTGTTCTAAAATGCTGGCTGTCTACTTGTCATTCAGTCAACTGAGCTGGAAAAGGGAGATTATCAGGATGTGATGTGATACTGCCATTAATTTGACATGCTGGATTTCAGTTGTCATGGGTGTGTAGCTAACTGTCAGTGCATTTTGACGATGGGCTTCTTTTCTTGCATCCCATTAAGTTAAACAAACACATGAAAGCCTTTGATCAGCTGTGGGTACAGAGAAGTTATTTAAGGTTTTGAACTGATCTGCAGAATTGAATGTGAAAAATGCAATTAGTTCTCATCACCCCTGGTATCAAACACTGAAACCCTGTTCAATGCTGCCCTCTGGTGGACACGTGTGAGATCATATTACATTTGTGCAATATGACAATTAGCATTTCTTTTGTATTTGATAAACAGTTACCACTGGCTCTGCATTATTTTACCAATGTATTTTCATTAAAGTGCACTAGAAGCACACTTTATCATGCAATGTGGGAAAAAAATCCAGTAATGGAGGTGCTTAAGATGTATAAGAAATTTCTGTATTCATCTTTTCACTTTCTTGTCTTGACACCATGCCTGCCCTCTCTGTCTCTCTCTCTCTCTCTCTCTCTCTCTCTCTCTCTCTTTCTCTCTTTCTCTCTTTCTTTAGTGTGCACAAAGTGAGCTGGATGCTGAAACGGTGAAGAGTATCCTGGCAGAGTACAAGATCCACAACGCCGACATCACTCTGCGCAGCGACTCCACAGCTGATGATCTCATTGATGTGGTGGAGGGAAATCGGTAAGCTGCTGAAGTGCCAGAATGGGCCTTCCTTAGTCATTCCCCGTGGGTGTGGCCTGTTGGAGTCTAAAATCCCATTTCAGGTTCCAGTATACCAATGCAGATAAATTTGAAAATGCATTTTATGTGCCATAAGGCATTCCAACAACACAAACATATGTGGAATCTCTAGTTAAGCGATGTCATCTCTTACCTAGAAAACTATGAGATTACCATTCTTCAGTGTAATTGATTACAAGAACAAATGCATTAGAATCTGGGATATTCTAATGTTATAATGTGGGGTGGGGTGCGTATTGTGGAACTAACTCTGCAGTGTGTTGTATATTGGAAAAGGATCACACTTTCTGGAAGTGTCTTTCAGCATTTTATGGCAAGACACCCGACATGGCAACAGTATGAACCTCCCTGCCTTTGTAGAGAAAGAAAGCACCAACAGGGTCTCTCTTACATAAATACTGTGTTCCTTCCCAGGGAGAAGACTGTTATGAAAGCAGAGGGCAAAATACACACTAATATTACAAAGATATAAATAAAACTCATAAAATAAATAACCGCAATATACTCCTCTTTAAAATATGTAAACAAAAACAACTGCATAAATCAACATAATTACAAGTGTTTAGAAACAAGACATTCACTGGGTCTGTACACACATGCCTTGGCAAAAAAATAAAAAATAACAGATTTAATCATAAAAATAAATTACTTGCTCCAAAATATGAAAATATCAATACATTCTTTTCACACTTGTTTAAAGTCATTTAACATATATAGCAAAACACTAAAGAGCATGCGAAGTACAACACAGAGTTTGGTTTGTGAAATAAAACACTTGGCAAATCTGTGAATTCATTTCAGAGTGTGGTAATTTCATGGACAGCAGCCAGTTACAGTTTCTTGTCACAACAGGGTCTACATCCCATGCATATATGTACTCAACAAAATCGATCAGATCTCCATCGAGGAGCTTGACATCATCTACAAGGTGCCCCACTGTGTACCCATCTCAGCCCATCACCGCTGGAACTTCGACGACCTGCTGGAGAGGATGTGGGACTACCTAAAGCTTGTGCGCATGTAAGACTTGTTAATCCAGTCACCAGAGGGGGATGTGATTAGAGGTGAAAGACTGTTGAGGATTTAAATGCTGCAGAACTGGGAGACTATGTAAAATTTATATTTCTGTTAGTTCAGACTGGAAAATGTGACTGAGATGATGTTCTCCTTTGCAGCTACACCAAACCTAAAGGCCAGCTCCCTGATTACACGTCTCCTGTTGTGCTCCCTGACGGACGAACTTCAGTCGAGGATTTCTGCTTAAAGATTCACAAAAACCTCATCAAAGAATTCAAGTAGTGAGTACTGTAGACTTGGCTTAATTTAGTCAAGTTTTAAAGGGAATTCTGTCTGAGCACCAGCACTGATCTGATCATTTACACAATCATGAGCACTACTCCCAGAGAAGTAAGGTTTGTCTCAATGTATTCATTGCATCAGAGTTGTAAATATTCTTAGAAAGGGAATGCGTGTTCTGTACATAGTACGTATTAAACCATTGCTAAACATGTTAAAAAGCGGATTAGTTAAATTTATCTCAGATAAAACAATGCAGTGCCTACATCTGATACACCAGCCATTATAACCATTTAGTAATACTCATGTTTAAATACAGCCATATCACTGAAGTCAGAATACTGAACAAGTTATATGCTTTATTCTGCATTTCACTTAATTTATTTGCCTGTTTCTTCAAGGATGACCAGGTTTAATACTAAAAGGCAGTGATAGAACTACCATATAGCAGAATGATAAGTGGTCATCTAATGGTTTTTAAAAAAAAACACAGTCGCTTTAATCACAGGCGTTGCCCTCTTTATGGCGAGATACGCCAGATAAGCATTAATTGGAGAGTCTGGATTAGGATCTGAGATGATGTGTTGCACCACCACCTTTAAATGGGAGTGCTAAGGTCGTCAGCCAGTCAATATGTTAGTGCTGGTAAGCATTACCCATCCTCCAGGGAATGTATGGGTCAGACAGTGACACTTCCAGCCTAAAAACTAAAGGATGTCATTGTACCCTGTAGGTTACTTTATAGTGCAGAACCATTGTTTCTGTCACAAAGAAAGAGTAGATTAATCTTCGTTATTTATTTTCTGGTTTAATGAAGCTGCGGATGGCTGCATGATGAGCTCTGTCATCTCTTTGTTTTTGTTCTCTAAGATGGTGTAAAATTAAACATGCATCCCGTTTACTTCACGCAGAATAAGTCATTTTTAAACTCTTCCTTTTTCAGTGCTCTCGTGTGGGGATCATCTGTGAAACACAACCCACAAAAGGTGGGCAAGGACCACGTGCTGGAGGATGAAGACGTTATCCAGCTGGTGAAAAAGTAAAAGGAGTCTAAATTCACTGCATGGCCTGTGTATCACAAAGTGTTCTGTACAGTTGCTCAGTAAATCGCCAAACATGTCCACTAGAGCATCTGTGTCATGTGGTTCCCATTTTTTTTGCTCTAATTTAAAAACAGTGAAATGAATGTGTAACATTTAAATGAACCCACAGTACTTAGCACCATGAATAGTTCATATTGAATATTGGTTAAGGCTTGCATTAAGATCTAAAACAAAAAGAAAACTGTACAATAAAAACACAAAGCAATCTTGTTTCATTCTTACCTTTTCTTTTATTGTTGTATTTATATTTATTTTTTTGTTTATCCAGCCTTTGATAGATTTATTTGATCCGTCCATATGAATCTTACATGCGGTCGCAGGAATCTCCTCGCAGTTACATGTTCTCCTTCAGAGACACAGCAGTACTATGCAACAGCGTTACCACAACCATTGTGGCAGTCTGGCTCAGAAAAAGAAAGTCTCATTTGAAAGCCCTGTCCAGCTAAGTGATTTATGTGACATTGATGATGAAGGCAGTTATTCAGGCTGTTGGCCCACCCCCTCTCTCTGGTAAGGACGGCTACTCAGGTTAATCAGTTCATTCACTCAGATGCAGTCTGGGGACATCATATGCCAGCTGTTCACAACTAACAGGACTCCACAGAGCATTTTATCAGACCCAGGAGCACTTCTGCAGGCTAGCATTATCTAATGTCAATATGTTGCAACCTATATGAAGGGTAGCGACCATTTTGTGTCGGAGCACCTGATACTAGCCAGTGATTGCAGTGGATGGCGCCAGTGCATACCCGAGTAAATGCAGTAGTATGATACTGTTAGACTGGAAATTTGAGGAATAGAGACTACACTCCATCGAACCGAACAACAAAGCTACATACAATTGAGACAAGCTTTTCCAAAGGTGTGTGTGTGTGGTTGTTTCACAACATATTTAATATGCTGATAAAATGTGGTGGTAGATTTGTCAGGTTAAATAAACTCACCTATACATTTCATCAAATATACATAAGATGTATCAAATTAGAAAATATAAGTGTTTTAACATATACTGAACATCTTTGGAGCAATACAAAATATCCAGCATATACAACTTTACAACTTTCAGCAACCTTGTGTGTATTTGCTAAAAGAATATAAAATCATAAAATATAAAATGGCAAAGAAAAAAAATGATCTCAATTCCTGATCCCTAGCAAATTAAATCCGTCTACATGTGGTCATGGAAAAAAACTACTTTGCATGACCAGGAAATGTTTTTCTGCTCATATATAAGAAGCCATTTAACTGTCAAAAGTGCAATCAATATTGTCCATTAATTATTGGTTGCAGTGTCTGATTCAGAACAACACTGGATTATGAACAAGGATTTAGATATGCAAGAGGATTCCAGTTTATGGATATATAAAAAGTCAATATGCAAGAGAGCCAACATGCTCACAAGGCTTAGAACAACGCTATAATAGTTCAGTAAGGGTGCTATCAAGAGAGTATTTGACGTTATAGACTACAGTTCGGACTTAGAGAAAAGCCACATTTTAGGAAAAGCTGCAGTGGTTGAAGGTAATGCTCTCCTGTCCAGCAGCAGCAGGATCAACCCTCCTCAGATACCGCCTCTTCCCAACCCCCTTTACCCTGTAAATTATAGCAGCACTTTAGCTAATGAAAGAGTTGAAGACCGGGCACTAATAAAAGCCATTAAGTGAATAAAGCACTTCCCCCTCTAACAAAATTAAAGAATCTACCCATTTGGAGAGGGAGGACTCTGTATTAATATTTATGAAATGCGGAACCAGCAACCCCCCCAAACTCCCCAACCCACATCCAATCCCAGCCTGACCAAGTCCTCCTTGCCAGTGCACCTATCCCAAGAGAACATCACCAACCCCTCCTAGATTGAAGGAGGGGCAGGAGATGGGGACTTGAAGGGTGCTGAGGACGCAGTTGGGACAGTCTGTCTCAAGTAGAGCAAGCTGGAAGACCCCAAGACACAGCTCAGAGCACCCTACCGCCTTCATCACCCCTCAACCAGCTGCACCTTGCATCGACTTTGGGGCCAGCGGATGGAAAGGTGGGTTTCTTGGAAAGACCAGATGTGTAGATTTGACTTTCCAAAGACAACAGCTGGAGGTTGTCGGTAAAATGCAGAGTAAGTTATGACTAAGTCTCATATTTGTAGTGTTGTCTTGATAATCTGTTGGTCTGATCACTGTGATCTTTATTCTGAAGAATATTTTATGTCATTTTTGTGCTTTAAATCAGATATTTTTTTAATGATAAATCATTTAGAACATTTAAACATTCTTCAGTCAAATTTAGAATCAGATTCTGAGATTTCTACATGCGTTTAAACCTCCTGAAAGATCCTGCCTGTGGTCATCCATGTCAATTTTTGAGGAAAGAAAAAAAACAAGGTAAGAGAGCATCATAATGTGCCACAATCATCTATGCATAAAAACCATCACACCATCCCATCAACCACACTGCATCCCTTTGAAACATCCTAATTGTTCTGAAAAACAGAGGTCTGTTTCACCGCCACCGCCCACCATTTTCACCCAAAGTATTCCCATCTTCATGCCATTTGGTCACTACAAATGCAGGGTTTTCTCTATGGTGCATTAATATGCATTATGGTGTAATTTCATCATACAAAGTGGTTCAGTTGCCTGAGCTCTAAGTTGATTATCGCACCATGCCTTCTCATTTTAGTAAGACCTCCCTGGGGAGCTGAAAGAAACGCAAGAGAAGGTAACAAGATTGTCAAACCTTTTGGAGAAAAAGCCCTCTCTGCTTGATGGTATCATGACTCTTGACATTGCACTCAGTGACCGTTAACACAGTTAGGACGCAAATGTCAGGAGTGGCTTCGTCTTTACTCCGAGGAGACAGTAAATGTCTTCAGATGGACAACAGTGATAAAGCTATAACTATTATTCTTGAGTTCATTATGTCACTGGCCACCAAGACTCCTTTTTTTAGACAGTTATAAGTAAAATTTCAGTGACTGGACTCTGTGAGATGCTGCAGTTCTTAACAAGATCACCAATGAATTACCAAAACTCCGTTTCCATTGATCAGTTGAAGAACCCCCAATAGACTGATGGAGAACTAATTTGATTAAACCACCAATCCTCGGGCCTACAATAAATCTTTTCTTAAAATGTTGAAATTTTCAATGTTTGTTTGAGAGAATAGAATTTTCAGATTTTTATTTTCTTTTTTTTGCGGTTGTGTCTGGAAAAGTCGGGGTGCGAAAGACAGGTGGGTGGGGTTTGACGCAGTTTGTGCGCAGGAAGGGTGTAGCCCTTTTTTCCGCAGTGAGTGTGACCTATGACTAATCATTTCTTTTTATTCTGCAGATGTTCTTAACCGCAGCTGTGTTACAATTCTTTTTTAATCACTGTGTAAACCAGTGGTGCCATTTTTTTTTATTATCAGTCCATGAGTTCGGATCCAATCCCTCACACCTTTGGACTTTTTCATCTCTTGGACTGCAGATGCAACCAAACCGTGGGACTGCCCTTCAGCTGCAAGAACCCAGAAATTATTTTGATGATGTTGTATTTCTTTCAGGAGTTTTGATACTTTTGAACCACATCCACCGAGAACGAGTAAGCTATGCTTGACGAAAGCAAAAAGATATATTGTGTTTTACGGGTTTTCTCTTTTTACTTTACATATTCAACAAAGCTTTCAAGTCCCTCGGACACCTCATACTGACCTGGATCCTGCGTTGGTTTCTTTCGTCTTTGCCCAGGACCCCATTGTGCTTGATCTAACCATGCAGTGTGTCTTCTGTCCATGGTTGTGCCAAGCACCTTGGAGGCTTCGGAGCACTATCTGCCTTCTGTTGTGAACTTCTAAGCAATTTATAAAACTCTGACATCAATTTTAAAGTGGGTGATGTATTTGTGCATTTTTTACATTTAAAATAATTAAGGAAATAAACTTAAACTGTGCAATAAAACCTAAATGTTTGGAGAAAATTAAGGCTGTACAGCACGTAGGCAACAACTGTGGAGCAAAAAATACAAAAGGACCAAAAACCACAAGGTAATTTACATTTTTACATAATATACAGATGTATCACATCCATGCTCTAATTTTCTTTTTATTCTCTTTCATGTTATTTTAATTAATGATGTACTTAGATGTGGGATTATGTCTAATAAATATCATCTAAACATCCTGTGTGTTTTACTGGCACCAAGGTATCTTTTTCCCATCTTGAATTAATTGATTAAAAAAAAAGAAGTGAGAATGAGTGTGGGTATCGGAGGGTTTATAGCACTCATACAGATAAAAGTGTCATTTTCTGCAAGAGGGTTGGTTCAAAAATGGCACATTCGTGGAAACGATCAATTACAGTAAGTGCTCAGTGGCTTTTAACTATGGCCAATAATTTCAGCTGGTAGAGGTCATATATCAAAACTGCATGCACTCTGTGAAGACTGCAGACACATCATAGATCTGTAAATCAAACAATGAGACATTGCGCAATGCCTGAGCCATACAAGCCAATATGGTTTAGAGAGTGAGTACTTGAAACGATGATTAAATTATATTACTCGTTTCCACACAGTGCTTGGCTACTTATTTTAAATACAGCCTGTAACGTCTCATGAGTCAAATCGCAACTATTACAGTCAACTAATAAATTTTAAATAATGAAACCAGACTCCTCATTTCTTTACGACTCTTGTTTAATGAATTCAGTCTTTACTTAAGATAATAACATACTCTATAATATATTGCTGTAAGATGTTTTGGTTTGAATTACTGTCATAAAGATCATTACAGCAGTAAAGTACACCAAGAGCCTTGTTTTGTTCATGTTGTCCTGAGTCAATATGCTCCATCCCAGGGAAATATTTAGTCATGTCCTATATATTTCCAGAAAAATACACCCTCCTTTGCTTGAAAAATGCAATCTTGCTAGCAGCCTGTGCCAGAGTTACTATGATATATATTGTCATTGTTGGTTTCATCTTTATTCTTTCAAACTGCTCTCTGACTGTGGATGAGGTGGTGCGCCATTCCTCAACTGTAGCTGCCGTCTTAATGCACTCCTCATTATATTTATTATTTCAAATACAATTTATCAAATGCACTTATAAAAAAAGAAAGAAAAGAAAAGCACAGGTTTCTTCCATGAATAAGCCTATTGGAAATTCGCCCATGACACAATTCAAAAACCACAAAGACTACAGCAACCAGAAGTAGAGGCACCATGTTGTCAAAACTTACAAGCAGGTTTTAACTGATAACTACAGAATCCTGTAAAGCTAGCTCAATGAATATAGGTTGGGGTGGACATTTGCTTTTTTAGTAAATTAAGGGTGTGAAATAAATAAAATAGAGTATAATAACGATAATAGTATATTCCAATGGCATAGTGCTGGATTTGTTTGATTGGCAAACTAGAAATGCATCAGAGCTGGTTTGTTTGTTGTAAATGACTTCAAGCTAATTAATTTCATTAATGTCAATCCAGTGACGGTGAGGTCCCTCTAACCATTATCTCTGATAAGGACAACTATTGCGCATGCTCCACGCCCAAGAAATGCGGAAAAAGTTTGAAGAAGCAGGAGCGTTACGCTTTGGGACGTCAGCCGAAGGGTTACTGGCTTGATATTAAGGGTAAGTAGTAAATTTATACCTACATTAATTTATTTAAGTCAATGTGTGTGAGTGATAAGTAGCAGCTATTAGGCATTTCTGAGACATTTCTTAGTCGGTTTTTAGTTTCTTAGTTTTTTTTTCCTAAACATTAATTTTGACACTCATGTTTCTAATGGTTTAAGCTAGCTCGACTTTGCTATAGCTATGCTTTCTTAATTACACCCAGCATACATCTCTTAAAGTAGGTTTTGTTTTTTTGTTTTTTGTTTTTTTTCCAGCCATAAAAACTCCCGCCAAAAAAGGACAGCGGTAAGTGCCTGGGGTAAGAGTCATTTTGTTTGGTTAAGTTACTGTTCGTCATTCTTCAGTTTCCAGAGGAGCGCAGGTTATAGCGCAACACTTCGGTGGCGCTAACGCAGACAGACTGTCTTATCTTGATGTAGCTAGACATATTCTCTTGTCACGCAAACTGAATTAGCTTTACTAATTCAGTGTTGGTTTATATGCACTGTATTCATAATTATGTATTTGTAATAATAACAAAGAAGCAAGATACAATTATTGTGTAAAGTACTTTTCCTACTTCTGTAACATCACATTAGCACATTAGTAGGATCTTTTTCTAGGTGTTTGGCCATCATTGGTCAGTCATGGAGATCATATTTGGTCCTCTTACAATTTTTGAAATCAGAATCTTCTGATTTCAGAAGATTCTGAAATCAGGGGGGAGAGATGTTAAGGTCCTCACATTAATTACAGATATTCTAATACATATTTAAAACAAAAATATTGCTTCCGTTGTAGCACGTGCAGATTTTCTTTGGTTTGGATTGTAAAAATTCGGCATTTAAACTGCTTGGAAAAAACAGCAATTTTGTGCAGTCATTCAAATAGTATAGCTGTCATGCGTCTTCTTGTTGGATTATTTGTAAACTTTGTTTTTAAGGGCCAAGAATATTTTGTGGGTTCCAAGGTCTATTTTATTGCATTTTTATAAATGAATTTCAGAAGTTTGTCGCACTTTGAATTTTAAAATGTGAAATACAGCATTCCAAATGTATAATGATATGGTAACTATTTGACGCAGACAAACAGAAGGAGAGTCTTGGTGAAGACTGGTTTAGTTGGACATTTTAGGAATTAAGTCACTTACTGTTTTAGTAAGTAATTACTGTAAGTGAAAAATGACAGTATGCCAGTGGTAATGATTCAAGTGTCTCAGTTTATGTAATCCTTGCTGTGGCTTGAACTGAGTGAACATTGTTTTGGAATTTCTGTAGTTTCCTACATGCATTGCTTTGTGTTGAATGGTTTCAGATGCACCTGTTATTTAAGTCATTTATTCCTCTTCAGCATTGAAGTTTGGGTCAGCCACTCTTCAGTTTGGTTACAGTTAGGACTGGTGGTTTGCATTCTTTGCTGGCATGAAGGCACATTTAGGTCTGTGGGTCAGTGCTGATATAACTGATAGGGTGTGTGGCATGAGATGGTTAAAGGAGAGAAAGTTGTGAAGAACAGGGAGCTGGATGTTAAAGCCAGATATTTAAATAAAATGTAAACATTGTTTTGTATCTTGTCCTTTGTTAGTGGACCTTTGTAATTTGAGTGAAATGAATGCCTACTAGAACTACCAGCAAAAACAACACCAATTGAAACAGTAAGATTGATATTAGTAAAACAATATTAGTTAATTCAGCAAGACTAACATTAGTAAAGCCTGTACATATTCATAGAATAAAGCTTCATTTTGTTGTACTAAATTGTTTCACAAATGTAAATCCAACTTGAATTAATTTTACTAGACTAAGGACAAGCATTTCAATTTAGTGAAAGGCAAACCTCTCATTTCCTTAGTGTAAACTGGTATTGTTGTATACTAACTACTAAAATAGGAAGACGATTAATAGGAAGTATAGAATTAGTATGTAGTATTAATTTGGGACACAGCTACAGTTTTATGTCAGTAGTCTTGTTTCAAGCTGATCAGTTGAGCAAACAGTGCTTCCAGGAGACCGTGCAGCCTCTGTGTGCAGTCTGTCTCTGACCTTATGCCCAGACAGGGAATATAAGGTTTACAGATTATCCCATTAGACTGGACTACTGAGGCTGCTACGCACAAACACAAAGCTGATCACCTTTTTCTCTACAAAGACCTGGTCAAAACCGAGACAGCTCTGCAAAGCAGCTGAACACAGTGAGACACACGTGAAGATCTGTTTATTTAATTGGATCAGTTGCTCTTCCATTTCAATGAAGCTTGAAATCACGGGGTTACAACTGCTCATAGAATTATCCAGACTGCTCCTAAAGTAATTCACATGTGCTAACAAAACACAACAAATGTTATACTGCCTGCAGAAAGCAGAAACAAAAACATAAGTGACGACTGTTTTAGACTACTGCAGGAGGTACGCAGTTGTCTACATATAACAGAGCATCAAAATGTTACATTCTCAAGCTGAGCATAAACATATATTGCATATTGCATGTTCAACTGGGTCATCATGATCTCATTAGTCTCCTCACAGTTTTGTTTATCCACAGAGATAGAGATGAAATAGCAAAAACATTTAATTTCCTCCTTCACACATTTAACACATCAAGCATATCTCACATCTTAAACTGCCATTTTGTAAATTAAACAGCTGGAACTTCACTACAGAATAGAGTTATACATATTTTTGACAATGGGGCTATATTAATACCAGATGTGGGATTTCCTTCACAAGGTGGAACCCAACGTACCACTTTATCTTGAAACAACTAGTGCAGCTGATTCACTTTGATTTGACTTTGATGTACCACCTAAAACAAATTACATTACATTTTAGCACAAGATGAGATGTTTTTTTTTTAAAACACAGATGGATTAAGATATTTGCAAAAGATTGTTAGGCTGTAAACAGTGTACTTTATTAGGCAATGTTTTATTCCACATCATGTGGTGCTCTTTGTACATTCAAAACACCCCCTGCAAAGAGCTCATGATGATTTGGAAGGATAAATTATATGCAGTTTTAGTGGGAACCACATTAACAACAAAAGCTGTAGAATCACAATGCAGGAATAAAAATTTTACAGAGCTAAGAAAAACAGGGAGTTCCAGCATACAGGTTAGGGTTTTGTGAATGTACAAGATCTTTAGTATCACACAGAAAACACAAACACTCATAACTCCAGTATTGCAAACTAAAGTGACAGCTGCTGTTTAACACCAGGATAACAAAATCCTTTCTGAGCTGAAATAGGACATTTGAATATGAAATGTAAATTGGATTGTTGGGTGGCACAAGTGCTTTACGTTTCTCTGAAAAGAGCTCAGGTTTATTAAACTGCGTCTCGGTAGGACTGCCTTGCTAGAAGCGTATTAGTACCGTTCTATCTGAGGATTTATTTGGTTGTTGTAAGACACTATGCCCCTAATGCTGAAGGACTGGTTTATCTTTAAGAAGGCTGTTTTGTCAACGCTGGCAGTTTTGAACAGTCACACAGACACTAACAGACAGACGGTGTCAAACCTCAACTGTGCTGACAGCAAACCAAAGCCATCCCCATAACACAAAATAAGCATTCAATTTTACATTTTCAGTTCTGTGGACAATTGTTCCAATAACGGTATCATTCTGTAAAGGTTTCTATTTTTTTTTTTTTTTTAATCTCATCCAGTCATGTGAAGATCAAACCCTTATGATGCAAGCAAAAAGGAAATCAGTTACGTCCATGAAATACATGGAGAAATGTGTTAAGAGTGTTTCCCACAGAGGCCTCAGTGCATCTGTTAGTGCAGAAATCCTGGTCATAGTTTTATGTTACAGTGAAAATGTTGACCAAAAGCCAGTCATAGTTAACGCTTTATGTCCAATACTGCACAACCATTTCCATGTCATCTTGCTGAAATCACACTACAGACACCAATAGAGATGTGGCTGCTGGCGGTCTGAATAGCCTTTAAAGTCGAGCCTTGTCGAACGATGGAAGACAAGACAGAACATAAAATTGAGAGAAACAGTGTTTTGGCAAAAAGAATTTCAACAATTCAGAATTTTGGCTCGATCTTACCAGTGTTTGCCGGACATACATCGTTACCAAAGGAGGCAAAAGATGTCCCGTGGCATTGGTTGGCTAAATAAAAATTGTGCAAAGGCCAGCAGTCAGTGGATGACAATTTCCATGGCAACATTTGCTCCCAAGGACAGTAATGCTGTCACCAACACCACTTGTGCCAACTCATCTACAACCAACATAACCATGACTATGGATGGATATTTGTCTTTACTGTAGGTTGCGAATTCCATTTGCAGTTCACGCAATGTACCCAAGTAGTTGGTGCTGGAGGGTTTGATTTGGGTTCAAGTGTAAGTGAAAACAGGCCAGCATAGCCCCTGACAAAATACAAAATATCCTTTTCAAGCGTAGATCTGTCCAGGACCACCTGTGTGTGTGTTTTCTCCACTTAGGCGCTCCTGGCTTGACTGACGGTTGGAGTCGCTGGATTTGATGACACCTGCATAGTCGTAGATCCCCACTTCCAAGTTCTTGGCTCTCAAGGCAGCAGTATGCAGCTTCTCCAGAAAATCAGGCATGCCTGCCAGGTGCAAAGGGAGAACCTCTTTATTATCAGGTAAAATACACATACTCAGTGAACACAGATGAAAAGCATATGGGAAAAGAAATACATTAAAGTATAAAATTGCTCATAAATCTGAATGTAACTGCAAAAAAATGCTTTACATTTGCAGGTTTCAACAAATGAAAGGAGCTCACCACTTGACACCATCCAGCTAACGCAGTAACGTGGAAAGACAGTCTGAGGGTCGTCACTGTAGGTCAGCAGGTAATCAAACCCATTCTGTTAGGAAAAACACAAACTCAGACTCAGTGGCTACAAAACAAAGGGTGCTGGATGCAAGTTAAATTTATTCTTGTAGCAACACATTCACTACAAACCTCATCAAAGGACTTGTGAGGGCGAATGACCATCTTCGACTGGTATGAATGGACTCTCACAAATTCCTGAGTCTCTGGGACTCTGGGATGCTGCACAGCTCTGTACAACAGAATTACAAATACATATGTTAAAGTGACAGACAAAAAAGTTGTTCATTTAATTCTCCTGAAATAAATCCTTTTTTTAAGTCTCACCTGGAAACCAAGATCATCAGGTTGTTCTCAACATCAACATCATAGCGCCGCACGTACACATAGTCCCTTGAGTACATGGGATACTGTGAGGGGAGATTAAACAAGATTAAGTAACAGTTGGCAATCTAAAGTACAAACTGGTTGATACAACATGGCTAGTATTTGCTCTTAACCAAAAATCATCGCAAATGTCCTTCACACTTGGCTTGTACAACAAAAGACAAAAGTGCTCTGTGAAAACACAAATAGGCTGATCCCTTCAGGCATAATAGCAATCAATAGAAACTCACAGGAAAGTGTGTAGCCCAGTGTACAACTTCAGAGCCTGTACTGACATCTCTGTCCACCACTTCAAGCTTGATAACCAGAGAATCCCATTTTTTCCTGTACTCTGTATCCAACTGGGGGAAAGCACAAGTCAAGGGTAAGGTGCTTAATATAGCGTGTTACAGTTGCTTTTATGCTGCACACATACCACACAAACATGCAGGTTGTGTAAGAGCAGCTGAGTAATGGAAACGCAAAACAAGCTGGCATAAGCATACCACATACTCAATCCATGAATTAAATACTGACCAAATTACTTTAACTACCAGTTCAATATACTTGCATATTTGACATTTTTCTTTAATAATACAAACATTTTGCATGGTTCTGAAAAGTCTGTACCTGTACATTGAAGAACTGTCTTGGTGTGACATCATTGTAGGAGCCCAACACTGCAATTAGAACATAAAAGATGCTGGGTCCTAAGATAAATCATACCAAAATCATTGCAACCAAAAGAAAAACCCAAAAGAAAGAAATCTGAATTTGTGCTTTATCTGGATTTCAGACTCCAGGTGACACCATGAGAGATTGTGTGTTGGCAGACCTCTGTATTCATAGAGGTGACTGTTGGGAATAGGCCGCCTCCACACTTTGAAGTCTTTCTTCTCCATCACAGCTTCCCAGCAAGGATCCTGTTGACTGGCCACAGCTCCAAAGGTTGTGCTTAGACGTTTCACAGCCTCCAGAGCCTGTAGCTCAAGTCCACATCTTCAAAGAGGATGCAAATATCAGGAATGGGTTTTTAGCGTAGTGCACAGTTGACAGTATAGACCACAGTCCAATCAATATGAAATGCAGCATTACATATACAGATGGTTGACAAATTGAAGGGAATAACTACATAAAGTGTCTCAGTAAGATGCTGAGATGTAAAACAGCTTCAATTCTCCTTTACCTAAATTCTTAAAGTCTCTATAACCTGAACATCCTTCTTTTAATAGTTACTTTCTGCATTTGTCACTCTACTGTATGTTTAAGCGTAACTGAAACCGTGAGCATTTAGAAAAAGATTTCCAACCTGTGAATTTCCTCATCTTGAATCTTCTCATTCTCCCACATGAATACACCAGCCAGGGCCGCGACCAGTTTCCCCGTTGGGGCGTGTTTGCTCTGAAACCTGCGCCATATGTTCCCAACCAGGTTCCACCTGGTGCGCTCAGAATACAGGTTTGAGTAGAGCTCACCGATCTGACAAGCACGTCGCAGCCTCTGTCCGGTCACAAAGCTGCAGTGGTCCGCAAATATGGACAGCAAGCCCTTCCTCTTTTGAGCAGATCCCGCGGCCTCACTTTCACCTGCCTTCTGGAGCCAGGACAGCAGTAGGCCCATGCTCCTGCCCAGCCACGGGACCCTCTCCAGCTTTACTCGGCCCTCCTCGACAGTCCGCCTGAATGACCTGGTGCTCTGAAGCCTCATTGTGCTTACACCGATCTCGCAAATCGGACGACGGGGCACGGAGTGAAACATGACAGCTGTGACCGTGACAAGTTCTCAAAGACACAATAACTGCCAGTGGCTGCAAAGTGCAGCAGCTAGCTAACGCACTTCCTAGTTATTAAACTAACGCTCTGCAGAGGAAGATGCACGGTGCATTTGCCTCTAAGAAGAAGTTAATACGGACTTTTGGCGAACAAAAATCATAATTTTAACTCCAGTTCTGACGTTATTTGTCGAGCTACCCGTGAACACGCGACATGTAATGCTAGCACTAGCTAGCACTAGCTAGCATTACTGTTAACTAACTACTAGCGAGACACGGACACGCCTCACCCCAGCACCGCCGCACGTATTTGTGATTCGAAACTATGATCGATTCATTTTAAAACAAATCGTCCACTGTTACTCCAACACTTGCGTGTCTATCCCGGACATAGCCTCACGTTTTCAAACTCCTGAGGTGAATTTGACCTCTTCCTGCTGCCTTACGCACACCCACTCGGAAGACCCGCCTTTCAGGTTCTGGAGTGGGCGTTCATTGGACGTTTGTTGTTTTTGGGCAATTTTGATTGGTCTTAGCGGAAGCCCATCTTAACATTTAGTAGCTCGGGCGCCATCAAGTGCGTCTGTCCAGCCTCGACTAGAGCTCCCCTTGCCATTTTTTCTTTAATGGTCTGGGATCAGATTTCTCGGCCTAGGTACTCTGGTTAGCTGCTATTGTTTAGGAGACGAGGTTAAGTTTCAAACCTTATCCAGGATCAGTGTCTGCTGAAGTCGCCCTCCAGTTCAATGCCAAAGTCGTTAGCATTAAGCAGCGTCTCAACACGTGTCCAAAAGTTCAGTTTCACAAGACAGCAATCTAGCTTTTATGTTTTGTGTAATTATGTATATGTGCGCTATTGAGTAAAAGTGTGTTCTGATGAATTTGATCCACGTTCTGATAAAGCTCTTTTGTGGAAAAAAACTAATTAATAAATTACTGTGTGGTTGTTGTCAATGAATGTAAGTATTTGGAGTAGCTGAAATCTTTAAGAAAGACTAACCTTGACATTGAAATCGACATACAAAATGAATTATATTAGCAGTCAAAATGTTTTTCGGGTAATACACACCAGATGGCGCCGTTTAACCAGACCGAGGACAAGGAATGTTTCCACAGATCATTCTGGAAGAGGGTGATACATGCTGAGTTATTTGAGTCCAAAGTTAAAAATTACACAAAGTAAACTTAAAAAAAAAAAAAAAAATAGGCACACGAGAGAGTTGACTTTATTGGTTTTGATCAGCAGAGGTATTGCACTGCACTCAACACTCAAGTGTGTCAGTGGTAACTTTAGGCTCCCCGGGAATCCGTGGAAACAGCCTGGAAATGTATTGCCTTTCTCTTTGTCTAACCCTGCCATGCAGCCATTCATTCAATTGCCCTGTGCAGCTTAACATGTCAAAACTTGTAAACAAAATAGGCCAGAGGTAAAGAGGTTTACTTAATATTAGGACAATGTAAGTTTATTTTTTTCACCGTGCAGTGTCATTACACCGATTCAATTTGTGTAACTGGGGAAAGTGTTTAATTTAACCTGTGTTAGTCCTCTGTTAGTTCATTGCATTCCTTTTTATTTGAACTTGTGTGTGTTGCTCATGAAAGCCACAAAGCATTTCAGTATCATAAGACTATGAGACAAGATGTTTTTGAGGAACCTCGTGCAAACACAGCATGTGCTTCTTAGTTTACTTATCTCTAAAGCAAATAACTCCACACAACACTAGATAGTCCCACGATACACCGCGTGGGACTATCAATGTTATTTACACCGCGTGCAAATAAAGTTGCATTTTCTTGTGAATATTTTTAAAACTGTTAACAGTCATTTTCAAATGTATTAAGTCAGATAGTGAATATATTTCTTCAAATGTGTGATTAATATTATGCTTATCAAAGTACTGTCAGTATTTTTACAGGCAGTATTTTTAAACTGATGCAGAATCTGCAGAAATGAGTGTGCCAAATTATTATGAAAGTTGGTGATAAGAGCATTTAACTTATGAAAAATAAAAACTAGGCACCTTTTAAACGTTTTACTGATTGAAAATAATATTTTCAAATTTTCAAACGTCAACAAAAACAACAGTTTTCTTAAAAATAAAATAAAACTTATAATGTCTTTGAAACATTTCAAATATAAGGTGTTTCTATAATGTCCACTAACCTTTCAAGGAGGGTCAGAAGTCGCTGGTCAACTGATTTAGTTAGGTTTCTGTTGACTTCTCTGCTGACACTGTGCTGCACCTTGTATGGCTTTCCAAAGCTGGTCTTTTGAGCTGTATTGCGTGCCATCACTGTAAATTATCTTCTTTATTATTGACCACAAGTTCTCAATCGGGTTGAGATCCAACCAGATGCCCACCCATTTGGTCCATCTAGGGTTGCCTGGCACTCTCCGATTTTCTTCAGTGAAGGTCTTGTCTTCAGTGAAGGTCTTGTCTTTGCCTTTTGGACCTTTGCCACTTCAAAAATGGTCTTACTGGTAGCTGAGGGTCTTTTAGCAACCTCTCTGTGATTCTTGACAGTTCTTGGCTTTATAATATTCAACACGCTTTTTCTACTCTTGGTTTTTTCCCATCCTGATTATTTTGGACATATCTTTTTATTATGGTTAGCTGGTCACACTGCAAATTCTTGGCTTTGTCATTTGTAGATTCCCCCTTGCTCAGACTCGTGACAATTTGACTCTTTTCCTCTTTGGTAAGGTCACTTTTCTTGCCCATGGTCAAAGTTGAATAGAAGTTGAATAATAATGTGGCACACTTATATACATGGTGTCTGTGATATAGGATGTTAGAAAGCTTTGTAGATTCAAACAAAAAGGCTTTTGTTAATGCACAAGGCCTTAGATACATCATACTAAAACACTATTTTTTTCAGCCGTCCAGATTTTCAATAAAAGATCACTTGCATAATAATTTAGCACGCAGTGTAATCTTATCTGTCATTAAGTTGAGGTCACTTTTCTGTAACTGGCCTCCTGTTACTGGCAAGGGAGTAAACAAAGAGTCTTACTAATGGTGTGAGGAACTGCTATAGATTAAAGTTAAATAAGACGCACATTAAATCGTTTGATGTTACGGAAAAAAAACCCACTGTAAAACCCCCTGAATAAGCAGTTTTGAAACAGATGTACAGCAACCGCAAACGCCACTCCTTCCTTTGTGAAATGCTGCCTTCGGGTGCTCGGAGAAAAATCGGTGTCACTGCCGACCCTAAACATTGCCCAATAGACTTGGGGAGAGGGAATTTTCCATGATCCATGAAGAAGTGACGTAAACTAGGGGGAGACAATGAAAGGAGTGAGTTCGTCATGAAATAACAATTATATGTACTGTTATTACAGGACAACTGTAGTGTGTTTAGTGAATTTTCACCGTTTTCCCCGTTGCTCTCAGGCAAACACAACAAGTTTTGGCTAAACTATTGATCAGCCAAATATATTTTGCTACGCTCATTGACCACTCCTTCCATTCAGCATATCACGTCTCTCTTGATGAACATAACAAAAGAACAATCACCAAAGAAAGCGACTTTTGTTGGAGGTTGAATGTTGTTATCATTTCCGACCGAATGCACTTGAATGAATGACAAGTCTTCTGTAATGCAGTCAACATCACCACCACCGGGTGTTTGCCTGCACTGTTTTGACGTGACATTGTTACCCTGTAAGCTGTGGTTACTGGGGGTAACTGTGGTTTGTGTCTATGTATATGTTGATTTGCCCACGAAGCTATGTTTAAAATGTGGTGGCATGACAATTTAGGTAGTATGCAATGATTAAAACACCAGCCTTGATTGATAGACAGATCCTGTATATTGTCTTGTTCTGGAGTGGCAAAGTGCCTTGAATTGAAGTGTATATGTAAGTGTTGAAAATAACCTCAGATTGGATCTTTACAGACAGGAAGTGGAGGGAAGAAGTATCCAGATGTACATACATAAAATGACAATACAATAGTTATGCACCACTGTACACAGGTACGTACGCAGGTATGTGCAGATATTCAAGTGAGTACTATAGAGTAACGTGTGTAGGCTACGGGTATTATATTTACAAGTATGGGGGTGAAGTGTCCTAAGACTAGTAATTCAGAAATTATTCTGCTGTATCGGCAGTGTATCTAATCCTGTGTTTATGATTAAGTGAAAAGGAAGAAATTTAGAGTAAGTAATGTTTTAAAAGAAGACACCCACGCATAAAACACGTGATAAGTAAAAAAAAAAAAAAAAAAAAGACAGGAAGAGACAGCTGGACATAAGGGGGCGGGGCTTCCAGAAGGGCGTATCCAAAAAAAAAAAAAAAAAAAAAAAAAAGCACCCTTACTACCCAGACCGGCACGATCGAGTTCCTCACATGCGGCAGTCCAGGTCTCATTCAAACTGAGACGTTTCTGAATTAGAAAAGACGGATTTGTTTCCTATCGAAACTGACAGTCGTCGGTAGCTTTTTTTATTTTTAACTTAAGGCACCTTTTTTTAAAGGGGGACTTATTTCATCAGTTAATTTTTTTTCATTATCCCGCGCGCGCTATTGTAACGTTACGAACCGCTGGCGCCAATTAGCTTACTGGCTAGTACGCACTATTCTTCAAAGGACTGACAACTGCAACGTGTGGTGAGTTTTATAATTTGTCCTTCCTATCAGAACAAAGAGCTCCTTATGGGTTATTCACTGAACACTACACGAGATTAACATGACCATCCGATGTTAACATAAAGCTAACGTTAGCTTGAGTAACAAACCAGTGTGCTACTTCTTCAATAATAACGATCAGACTTATCTGTTAGCTTGGTAGTAATGTCGTAATTAAGAGAAGATGGGCAGTTATTAAAGGTTCAACGCCGAGGATACGTAATGGTTGCTGATTGTGAGTTTCCGTTACCATTTTATCTTGATAACATTTGGCACGGTGCAACGTTAATGGCGCTTTCCTTTCATGTTGACCTAACGTTAGCAATATTGACCATCTGTCCTGCACACACTTGGCAGGTCACTGAAATTGGCTCGACACACTCCACGGTGGCTGCCCACCCGGTCAGTCGGTGGTACCGCAGCGGTAGCTTGCGTTCCTTAAACCGAGTCATATCCGGTTGCGCCCCCATTTACGGAAAACCACGTCAAATTGCAATTAAAATCACGGATACCAGGCGTAGTAACAATTATCATTATTGTTAAAACGACAAATTAAGACTTGACGTCAAGTCTAAACCGGTCGAGTGTTTCCGTCCCTCGGGCGCGTGACGCCGTACGAACAGACGGCGCTCGTGTGCGGGACTGTGTTCAATGAATGGATGACGACACGTGCTCACGTAAGAAAATTATTATGTCCCTTATTGATAAGACACTCCTTATCTTGGAACGGTCTTTGTGGTCACAAACGACAGTAAACAGTAAAGAAGAAAGTGTCTGGGTTAGACACTTAACTAGTACAGAGGTCGTTGGTGCCATAAGAAGCCAGTTGCTTCCTGCGACACATACAAAAATGGCTTCCCGCAGGGTGTTCAGACAAGGAAGCTACCAGAGATCCTCCTTCTGTTCCAAGCGTTCAGTACTGGCTTTCCACGCGTCTTGCGTTGTTTTCTTACTCGATTTTCAAAGAAGCCGATCCCCTTGTCTTCTGTGCCTTTCTTTTGTGTTGTCAGTGTTTTTGCTGTCTTTTTCGTGAGCTTCTAGCCGTGAAGTTGGAATGGGGAGGACCTTATTATTAAAGCAAGCCTTTTCTGTCTTTTGTCTTTTCAGGATGTACCCCTGCTCATCTGCAGTTACAGTTGCACAATGGCTGTCTTTTCACTCTGTTTGGTAGCTCAGCACCCAAAGAACAGCAACAGATCTAGTATAATTGCAGGATAGCAATACGCCCTCATTATACCTCTGTTTACCTAAATTGTTTTCTGGTCAGTCCCAGATAAACCTTTTAGAAGTTTGCACTGCTGAATCTCAGAAATCCTGTTAAGACAGGTTGGCCTGAAGAGAAGCTAATTATTTATTTTACCTTGTACCTCTTTATTTTACTAGCTGCTATCTAGAAATAGCATTATATAAATAAATATTTTGACTGGCATTCATTCCCTTTTAAGATTGTGAAGAAATTCCTTAATAGTCTGCAATCATGGTTTCAACAACTGCAACTGCAATAATACTGGCCAGCACAGTAGGGTATACTGTACAGTATACTGCTCTGACAGAGTACATGTGGCTGCTGATTGTTGGCTTCATCATCGCCTTCATCTTAGCCTTTTCCGTGGGTGCCAATGATGTTGCCAACTCCTTTGGCACAGCAGTGGGCTCTGGAGTGGTCACCTTGCGACAGGCATGCATTTTGGCCACAGTGTTTGAGACCCTGGGCTCAGTGTTGCTAGGGGCCAAAGTGAGTGAAACCATCCGTAAGGGTATCATCGACGTGGGCATGTACAATGGCTCTGAGCATGTATTGATGGCCGGATCTGTCAGTGCCATGGTTGGTGAGTATCTGCAGCTTATCTTACATGTAATTAAACCTGCACTCACTGAAATCGTTGAACAGAGCTAGGTGGCATATAGGGTTCTGCATTGTTTGATTGTTGAAACTAGAGTAAAGTATAAATTTAAAGTATTAATAAAGTATAAATATCTAACAAACACCTGGAAATAGGGCTGTAACTAATTATCTAAATGTCACATGACCATCTCATTTTTACATAGTTTTTGATTTTTATAATTGAATTGTACATTTCTGATTCCAACTGTCATATAACATTGATATGAATGGCAAATGTTTAAAGAAGTTTTGAAGCAATCTTAAAAGTCTGGAAAGGTATGTGGAAAAGCTGAGATCAGGTCAGCTCTTCAAGTCTAATGTGATCAATTCATTTATTCTCATTAGGTTCTGCTGTGTGGCAGCTGGCCGCCTCCTTCCTTAAGCTCCCCATCTCTGGAACACACTGCATTGTTGGTGCTACTATCGGCTTCTCACTGGTTGCCAATGGCCAGCAGGGAGTCAGGTGGTTTGAACTCCTCCGTATCGGTAAGTCTGACACTCTAATCAGTTGACCTAGAAATGTCCTCATTGTTTGGTTGAATTGCATCACAGGCTATATTAGAGTAATGGCAGTGTGTGATTGGTAATGCAATAACACTGCACTGAACAGTGTTTTGTCTGTGTTGAAGACCTTTTAAATATCTCTGTCAAATATTCAGTGAGGTTATGAATGACAGTTGCATGTTCAGAACTAAATCCACAACACATAAGAATATGTAATGTATTTGAAATATATAAGATCTGTGATTCCAGTAGTTCCTAAAGATTTTGGAATAATGGGACGCCCAGATGGGGAAAGAATGACATTTGTCAGAGAACATGTGGCAATTTTACTTACAGCTATGTGAGAAGCAGTATATAGAAGCATATCTAATGTTGCAATTTGTTTCTTCATATATTGCATTACATGGTATTTGTGAGGTCTGTGTTCAGAAAGCCTAAAGCTGACATAAATCAGACTTTAGAAAAACAGCAAAAATGCATCAAATAATAAAATGTTAACCTCATTCAGTTATGGAAATTATTTGAAAATTTACATTGAGATTACAGGAAGAACCCTTATTTATTGAATGGCTGAATAAAGTGTAAACTATCCCTCTTAATGGTCCACAGGACAAGTAGCTATGTTGCCAAAATAAGCAAAGAGTGTCCACTTTTCAAGGGAAATGATTATAGCTACTTTATGGTTAAAAGTGCCAACTGGCATAGCCTGAGATACAAGCTGGGTTGAGATTTCCTGTTTAGACCAAACCTGAAAGGCGTGCTTCCTAGCAGGTATTTCATTTCCTTAAAAAAAAACTGCGGTACTGCATTTCCCAGAATCAGAATCCCTGCAGGGAAAAGAAGATGATAATTTTCAAGGAAGGGTAGAAGAAACTGTGTCAGCAGTTCTAAGAAAAGTTTATCACATGTTTCTTTAGTTTTGAGTTATACTGTCTTTGTTTGATTGGTGTATATAATTCAAGTTCTTGGAAGCCATAGTTTTACGTTTCATTTTCATGACAGAGCTGCCGAATATTACATATCCCCTAAATTGCAGTACTCTTATTTCTTTAATTTGCAGTTGCTTCCTGGTTCCTGAGTCCTCTTTTGTCTGGAATAATGTCAGGCATTGTTTTCTACTTTGTGCGCATGTTCATCTTACACAAGGTAAGCTGGCTGTTATCAACGTTTAGATAATTTGTGTGAGTAAACTGAGAACCCTTCAAGGCGATTGGTTTAATACAGTTTCAACACTGTCCCAGTCCATGCTCAAAATGAAAAGGAGGAAATGTTTGTTACATGGCAATAATAAAGTTCCTTATTCGCATCATCACAGCAAGGTTCAGATTACCCCCATGCCCTTGTTATGTCATCAGCTGTAACCTGACAGCATAATGGGGCAGTTTAGTTAATACAGTGCAATTTTTATTTCTGACTTGCTGCTCTGTTTTGTCCCTGTAGAAAGACCCTGTACCAAATGGACTGAAGGCCCTGCCTGTCTTCTACGCCATGACCATGGGAATCAACCTGTTCTCCATCATGTTCACTGGAGCTCCGAGTGAGTATCATTGTTTCAGTCATTTTGCTCTGCATGCCTGCCCGCAGCCACAGCTTAAAATAAACTGCTCCCTCAGACAGCCGGAGGCCCACACGTATTCCAGACTGAATCAGGCTGTGTTTACCATTTTCACAGAAGCCGTGTTTATTTTAACATGTTTTTGGGCCTCTCTTGCTTGTGGTTCTATGTGGGTCAAGATTTCACTTAACTCTTGACATCACTGTCTGTGCCCTTCAGACATGGAGGCGGAAAAGAGAAGTAAAGAGGGTCTTTGAAATGGTCATAGCTGTCTGTTGCCAGTAGTTGTACTGCTGCTCAGAATTAGTCTAGTAATTCTCTGAATACATGTCCTCCAGGAACTCTTCATTAAATGAGCAACTTTTGCTCCTTTGTTTTTTTTTCTCTCTACAGGGCCTAACAGTTCAAGATGTTAGCTGGCCTGGGCCATTAAATGGCTGCTACAGGCCAGAGTTTGACCAGATATGGTGTGCTGTTGTGTGCATGCACATCAGCGCACTCACAGAGAGGAGATCACTTGCAGTTCCAACATAGCCCATAACCCTGCTTAGTCAGGCACATTCTGTACAGTTGTGTGAAGTCCCTCACACCTCAGCACACTGTACATGAGGACCTGTACTTGGGTACCTCACAGAAAAAAGGTGCGAGATTTCATTTTAAACTCCCTTCCAAACCCTCCCCTCTACTATCAAGTTGCATATTGATTTTGGTTAACCTTTTTTTTTTTTTTTTTTATTCGCACAGAAATCATAACATCTATATATTCTATAAACTGTAGATGTAGACAGTTGGTCACCACACACAGGACCATTGTTGAAGCCTCAAGACTGCAGTAAAGCCAGTTTAACATTAGGATAATCCCCATTAGTTCCTGCATGATCAGTTTGCAAGTGACTTAACAACATGAAGCAACGCAGCCATCCCATGTTTATTTTGTGGCCCAGTTTTGGATAATACACTACTCTGGCACCCAGGACAACAACAGCGCATTGCTGCTGCCTATTGCTGATATATGCACTCTGATGCAGCAGCAGTATCTGCAGCCAACTGAGTACAGTATGTTTGGTTTCCTGTGATAGGAGTCAGCGTTCCCCTGATCTGCACCCTATCATAGTGGTTGGATTGGACACCAGGAATCCCACAGCACATTCCAATACTCAATATATAGACCAGTGCCAGAGACCTCAAGTCAGCATGTGCAAAAATTCGAGCCAGGGAATTTAAGGGTCAGCTGTCGGTCCTTTACAGATGAGGCATAGCGTGACTTGGGTTCTTCACACCTTATAAATCACTCAGCTGCTGTTACTGCACTGCAGCCCCAGTCATTGTAAAGTGAAAATCTACCCAGAATTATGATCTAATTCCCTCCCTCTTAAAATGTTCGTCACCTGGATAATAAAGACTTACAGTTTCATAAGTCATTATAAAACCACTGTCAACACTTCTAGGTATCCACAGAGATACTAGGAACTGTTCATACATCTTTTTTTCCTCAGCAAAGCCTGCTTCATATGCACGTCTAAACACTTTTTTTTCTTTTTGGCATACCATTGTTTGTTTCACAGGGCTGAATGTCATAGTGACAAGTACATTTTGACCCATTCATCCCATTGATAAACTTCAATGCATCTAGCTGGATACGGATTTTCTGCCTGGGTTACCCTTCAAAAAAACTCTCAGTAGCGTTGGTTGCTCTGGGGACAACAAACAATCACCAACATAACAGACACTCACATCACAGTATACATTTCTTATTTTAACCTGAGCCATGGCCCTGACACAAAATCTTAGGTGTCTTCAAAGGCTGCTGTTGTCAACTGTGGTATCATGGTTAGACACTTACTGTTAGGAGTGAATGATGGGCTTACACGTCCCTTCAGTGCTGATACTTGGTGCAGCTATCACTTAATCTTAATACTCCTGGTAAGTTCACGGTACACTGGGTTCTAGACAAAAGTGAGGACAAATAACCAGAGGTTCCTTGCCAAGTGAGTCATAAACTGCCACTTCATTGTAATTGAGGGTGGTGGTGGTGAGCTGCACATATAGTACTGGGAAAAAAACAACAAACATGTTATTGTGTAATTTAGGCCACAGAATACAGAGGTTTCAGGGAGGGGTTTGGAGCGCAGCCGTGGTTAAATTCCATTTCCTGTGCTGTCCCATTCATCCCACTGCATGGCTGTGGTATAGCCCCACTCCTTAGTGTGGGAGTGTTTATCAGACCACTAGACATAGGTTGGTTTTTAAATCCTTTCTTTAGTATTTTGTAAGAAGTTCCCTACAAACAAGTCACCATGACAAAGAGTTTCCATTTGAATGTTGTCAGGCCCCTTTGTCATTTTTAGGATTGTTTTGTGTCCTGCTACATTATTATATACTGTACTAACAAGCAGTGGCCAACTGAACCACACCTGTCCCTGAATGTCTTACTGCATGTGAGCCAGTCAGTGAAAGACAGGAGCCTCAGCTGTTACAGAGCCTCCTTCCAGTTTTTCCTCATGTGCCTCTCCTGTCCTGAAGGGAGCTATCTTCCATTGCGTAACTAAATAAACATCAGTCAGGTGCTCTGCAGTCTCATTCTGCAGTGTGACTCAGTGGAGAGAGTGCACCGTGGACTCTGCCCTCAAATGAACATGGCGGCCAAGACCCTTATCGCTTAGCCTTGGCCCTCATTTCCTTTTGTTTATCTTAAACTTCCCAAACAGTCCCGAGCTAGTTTATTTTTTGTTTTTGAATTATGCAAAGCCAAGGTTACCTCACCGGGGGTGTTGCTAGAATTTTCAGCAGCTTCTGCTTTTGTTTTCTCCTAACCACACTGCTGAATTGTATCCTCTTTGTATGAAAGAGATGACTGCTTCCCCAGGGAAAATTAAATAATAGTTTTCTGCCAACATGTTCTGCATCTACCTCTGCTGCACCACGTTTGCTGCAGTCTTGGCAAGAGGGTGCCTTTATTGCTACTGCAAACAGTTCCAGTGAATGACTCCCCCTTTCTGCCTAAGTAATGAGGCCTTTTAAGGAACTCATTGTCCATGTGCAGTTGTTAACAGGGCACCTGGGAGGTCATGGTGACATTTTCGCTTTAATACCAAAAGATGGCACACAGTCAGATGTCATTGGCGTTTTTTCCTTGTACTAGCCTAGTACCATTTGTGTTTATTAAATGAGTATAAGTTCCTCCTGAAATTTCATTATCTTCATATGATGTCACTTTAACTTGCAAATACTATCTTTACAATTTTATGAAACAGTTGTAATTTTTTTTGTATGTCAGTCTTAATGCAATATAACTTTGTGTGTTGTCCACTAAGAAAGGTAGCACCTGCTGCCTTGTTTTTTAATCCTGCCTTTCTGTTTGCCTTTGTGTGTCCGATTCTGTCTGTGGCACCTGGCGCTCCTTTAGTGCTAGGATTTGACAAGATCCCATGGTGGGGCATCCTGCTCATCTCGTTGGCCTGCTCTCTACTGACTGCAATTGTGGTCTGGTTTATTGTCTGCCCTCGCCTCAGGAAGAAGATTGAACGTAAGTCACACTTAGTTTTTAATTTTTTAGCAACATGTTTTCAAATCCCAGTGGTCACCATTTTCTGCTGACTACAAATGATGGGTGTCCTCTCTCAAGCCACTGGACAAGTGAGGGATTTAGCACTGCACATGTAACCTAAACCTATTCACAGTGAGGGCTCATATTAATCCAGCAAATGGAGCTCAGGGATATTTTGTTATTATGGAGTCACTCTAATGAAAATCTCAAAATATTGTCACCAGTTTTTGTCCTATAATCCTGGATTAAAGCAAAAAGCCAAGAGCCATCTGCATTTACACACCAGTAGTGTGGTTCTGGTGTTGAGGGGGATGTATTTAGTTTGAACCTTCACAAATGTATTGTAGTTCCCTCTATTGTTAACAGTACTTTTATTACTGTTATATTCAGCGGTCTCATAAAAGCTTTAGCCCGTCTTAGCTCTATATGACATTACACTGGACATAGGTCCACACATACAGTTTTCCATTAGTTTTCAACTGAACCTTGTTTTTGTTCTTTGTTTTTTTAACTTGATTCAGAAAAAGGTCTTTCAGTTTTCTCTACTTATAGTCATCTTGATAAACCTGTTTATAGGCAGAGAGAACTGGCTCTGTCTGGTATAACATATTCTTTGAGTGATGTTGACTCTACCTGTCATGTGTTGCCTCTTATAGTACCAGAGAAGCAGCAGGTTTATCTGTCTAAGCATGACCTGTCTAGATCAGCCTCTATCTATGAGACAAGTAGCCTAATTGGGCCATAGTGATCCACTAATTGGTCTTTACCTCCTTGACTAAAATAAGCCTAGGTTGACTTAAGGCGTTGACATGGCATTTGCAGTTCATTTCTTGGTAGAAGGTTGAGGTTGACAACTGCCTCAGCTCCAGCTTTAACCACTTTGGATGATGCAGTGTCTCCTGGGTCTGACTACTCCTATGAGTAGTGACGTGAGGTATCACTTGAAATATTGAAATTGTGTCTGATTCACTTTAAAACCACAAACAAATGTCATGTGAGCCACACGGTGTGTTGAGTCTTATCGTCTTTCATAAGTTAAGCTGCTAGTGGTGGTGTAAATATGTTCCTTGTAAGGTCATAATCCATTTATCTGATCCTGTGAACACAGGCGGTCGTTTCTAAACACAGGTGACGCTTTTAGGACAAAGGTTTTTTTGACTCTGGTTACGCAGTTTTACAACTCCCTGCAGCTTAGGTTGAAAGGAAACACGTGTGCTGTGCTAGTATTTCTCTGCTGCAATGTGTATATGTTTGGACATGACCCAAGCAATATCTCACTCCAACTCCTCCCCTACTAGGAGATATCAAGTCTTCCAGCCCCTCAGAGAGCCCCCTGATGGAGAAGAGGGAGCTCAGAGAGGCCCACTGTCCGATCCTGAAACAGACTTCCAGGGAGTCATCTACGCCTATCACCCCAGCGGTCAATCAGACCCTCTGTGCTCAGCCCCAGGCTCCCCCTGAGGAGCGCAGGGTGGCGTTTGACATTGGAGATTCTGACGACGTTGACAGTAATAAGGAACGCAAGGTGGCATTTGACATTGGAGATTCTGATGACACCGATTACAGCAATGCAAATGGGGGTAAGCGTGCCTGACTACCACACTGTTGGTACTTTTATATATATAATTAAAATTACATAGCTTGATGGTATGTTATGTAACTCCCCATATGAAATTGATACTGAACTGAAGACTTGACAAGCTTTAATGATTTTTTTCCCCCCTTTCTGCAGCCCCTAAACATGCTCAGTCAAACACTCAGGTCCAAGTCCACAACCAGCAAGTTCAGCACAGCAATGGCTCTGCAAATGCTTCCAGTCAGGTCCAGTTCAATAATCAGGTTCAGTTTAACAACAGGCCTACACAGATGCCAAGTAACGGTTACAGCCAGTACCACACAGTCCACAAGGACTCCGGCCTCTACAAGGACCTGCTGCACAAACTCCACCTGGCCAAGGTTGGTGACTGCATGGGCGAGGGTGGTGACCGACCTATCCGGCGCAACAACAGCTATACCTCCTACACCATGGCCATCATCGGCATGCACGGCGACTTCAAGCATAAAGAAAGCGACTTCCGTGCCAGCGAGGATGGCGACAAGGGCACAGGGTCAGGCGGCCAGGAAAGGAAGCGTGTGCGCATGGACAGTTACACCAGCTACTGCAATGCTGTGGCAGAGCACACAACTCCTGAGGGGCTCGGAGAGAGTGAGGTGACACTAGAAATGGGGAAGGAGGATGCAGGTAGCAGCCAAAGCTCTCTGGAAGATGATGGGCTTGAGGCAGACAAGCCAGAAGTCTCAACTCTTTTCCAGTTCCTGCAAATTCTCACTGCCTGCTTTGGATCCTTCGCCCATGGAGGAAACGACGTTAGGTATGCAGACTCCTCTTGAAGGTGTTGTTACTGTCAGTCATCAGGCTGATAGATGTTTCTCTGGCATGTTGTTGTTGACACTTTTACTTATCAAAGTCAGAATCCTTTACCGCTGTAGAAATGACCTCATTCTTTCCTCTGCAGTAATGCCATTGGACCACTGGTAGCTCTGTGGCTGGTTTACACAACCAGCAGCGTGACTTCAAATGAACCTACACCCATTTGGCTCCTGCTGTATGGTGGCGTGGGCATTTGCGCTGGACTCTGGGTGTGGGGTCGCAGAGTGATCCAGACCATGGGCAGGGACCTCACCCCCATCACCCCCTCAAGGTACAAATGCCACAGACAGTGCTGATCCTGTTTCTCCTCAGTCATAAAACCACATTCTCCACAGACATTAGCAGTCTTTGAATTTAGCAGACTTACTCAGAGACCTAAGTGTTGTTTTTATTTCCCTGCAGTGGTTTCAGCATTGAACTGGCCTCAGCCCTGACTGTCGTGGTAGCCTCTAACATTGGCTTGCCTGTTTCCACCACCCACTGCAAGGTAAGCTGGTCAAACGCTGTGGTCTAGGAGGCAGACTCAGACATTGGGGGAAGAGGCTGTTTAGTGTTGGGGAGGCTACAGCAAACAGTCTGGTAGACAGTCCAAATGTGGAGCAACTTTCTCCTCATTACATCTTTAAGAAGGCAGACAGATCATTTTGAAGTCGTAAACATACAGAAGATGATGGAAGTCATTTGACAACTGCTATGTTTCCAGGTGGGCTCTGTGGTTGCAGTAGGGTGGCTGCGTTCAAGGAAGGCAGTAGACTGGCGTCTGTTCAGAAACATCTTCATGGCATGGTTTGTGACTGTGCCCATCTCTGGCCTCATCAGTGCTGGCATTATGGCCCTCTTCATCTACGTCATCCTGTGAGCGTTCAGCTGCACCCCGAGCAGGGGAGGAGAAAGAAACCGCTCCAGTGCGCACTAGGAGAAAAGGAGTAAAGTTGGAAGGCCAAAATATATTGCTTACCTCAAGCCAACAACTTTGGAAGAAAAAGGAAAAAAAAAAATAGAAATGTTGATATATTGTGAAATGGGCCTGTGGTTCTTGGCTGCATCGATTTCAACCTAGAATTTGCTGTTTGTTCCATTTGGCCCTCATTACTTCCGGTCGGAAGCTTGCATTTCTTTATTCTAACTTGCTTTTTCATATCTCATTATTCTGTAAAGAGTTAATCAAAAAAAGCAACAGATTTTTTTTTTGTTCTAATACTCATTCTTCCATTTCTTGTTTTTACTTTGCAATTGTGTATATACGACCATGCTGTGTTTTTAATTTCATTTTACACGTTAGGAAGAAACGAACAATTAAAATGCAGTATTAGCCTTTTGCAGATGTAACTCTACAGTCATAACACATGCTGAAAGTAATTTAGATGCAAAAGCAGTATTTTTTTTTTTTTTTTTTTTGGTAAAAACGAGGTTATTGGTGTGTATGTGTTTTGGTTGTTTGGTCCCCCCCCACCCTCCAATTCCAAGTATTTGTTATTAATGAATTCATATTTTTATCTGGCTTCTTTGTATCCCCTAATTAGGACACTGGTGTTCCTCTATTATAGAACAAAATTTCAGAGAAGCTAGTGAACATCTTTTCTACCAAACCTTAGAATTATGCAGTCAGGTTCACAGCACTGCAGTTTGTCTTGATGACACACAATTATCTGAATAACGTACTGCGGTAGAAGCACTAACTGTAAACACCGGACGACCACCCGCAGAATGGGATGAGAAATGCAGTGTCATTAGCATAAAAAGTTGGCACACTTCTGGCAGGAAATGAAAAAGCCCTAATCTGAATTGATTATCTGCGGTCTAGCTCTTTGATTAGAATCTCCCAAGGCTTTACATTCTTGACCAGTGCAGAAATAACTGCATGAAATATCTTGGTTACTTGAATTTGAGAAATGTAATAGCAGAATGTCAACTAATGCAAAAACATGCTCTCATAAAAGACCTTAAGTCTCCTGTTAAAACTTGATAGCATCATTCTTGATGGTTAAATGCTTTAGGCCTGCTTCAGCCTTGTTGTTTCTCGGTCACCTTGCATTGGCTTATTCCCAGTTTGTTTTTTTCTGTGGAATTTGCACCTGCCCCAGACAATTGTGTGTTGCTCTAACTTTCCTCTTTCTCCCTTGGCTTGAAAAACTGAATTAAAGGTTTAAAAGTGAAGAGGAACAGGAACTTAAAAACTGGAAGTTACTTAACTGGGTTGTTTTGGTGTTGAGCTGATATGTTTGAATGAGGGCAGACATACGTTGCATGCCACCAGTGTGTGGTCATTTGGCTGCAGTACTAAACACATTTCAGACCTAGACTAGATACTGTAGTTGCCTTAATTGTTTTATTTTCACTTAGGTACCAAAGAAGAGGTTTTTTTTTGTTGTTTTTTTTTTTAATGCACATCAACATACTTTGGTCCACATTTGTGGATAAAACAATAAATGAATAATAAAAATGGAAAAATACTGTTGAACTTTTCTTTGATACCTTCAAAACCTTCAAAATAGAATCACAAATCCCATGAAAAAAAAAAAAAATATTGGAACAGTTTCCTATGGTAAAATACATGATCTTACTAAAACCAAAAGCAGTCCTGGAAGACTCTAAGCTTGTATACGTATTTTGTCGTGGTGCACAGATAAAAAGAAGACACTCAGGTTATAGAGATAGGTGGGATGGTTCCCTTTTTATTGACAGTAAGTTCAGTGCAGCTCAGGCACCGGATGATGAGTGAGCGCTGGGATCTGCATGTTGCTGCCTTTTCTCACTCCAGTACATCTGTGGCGCAGGGACAGACACAGAGGATTCCTTTACGCTAGCTTTACATTGCAAACACACCACCACAATTCAGTAGTTTTCCAGGGCTCTCAAAGCGAGTATATGAATCACATCTCTCCTAGGTTTTTCTAGTATGACTCACTTCCCCCCCCGCGCTTGTACTGATGAATGATGACTGCACCAGTGTGTGATTTCACTGCTGTAAAGCACAAAGCGAGACCTACTCTACCCCCCCAAAGGATCAGGATTTACTACTAGAGGTTTCTCTTTTTTTTTTTCTTTTTTTTTCCACCAGAGCAAGGTGGTTTTCCTTCTCAGAAAAAAACATGGTTTTTCTAACATGGAGAATGATAAAGATGATCTTTATCACTGCGTCCACAACCTTGGATCAAAAATAAAATAAAAAATCCTTTCAGCATCTTATAGGACAGGGACAGTGCATCCTTGGTCCTAAAATAACCAGCAGCCAGTGATACAGTATGAATCAAGCACAATAAGCACCTGGGGACCGATGTCTCGGAGTGCCCTGGATTCTTGTCCTAGATTTACTCACATACAAGGAGGACTGTTCAAATAAACAATCCTAGCATCTTATTTTTGAGATCGAGCAGCAAACTAATTTTGTCATCACTGCGGTGACTTGAATATCTCCAGAGGATCTTTTTTTTTTTTTGAGGACTCGAACTGATGCAAAAAAAAAAAAAAAACCCTCTAAAGTCAGTTCTAGTTCAGCTGGCGGGTTGTAAATTTGTGATTGCGCTTGAGGCATTTTACTGTTTACTTGATTTAGAAACAAGCATATAAAGGTTTTGCCACTATTTAAATCTAGCTGAGACTGGCTCTGACTGGCTCTGTTTTTCACCATCCAGCTGATTGCATAACATGCAATCTAACTTTTGCTGGGTTGCTCAAAACAGTTCACCACATCTTCCCTTAGCAGGTACATTTGAGTCAGCCTCAAAAAATGTTAATCACCATTGGGATGACACTAGTAAACAGATATTAAGACTTTTACAATAAATCATCACTGATGTGTGTAACATTCACCTTCATCCTTGGTTGAATCATGACTGACTTCAGCTGCAGAGGAGAAATGAGAAAATGGGGAATTACATGAGATAGAGTGTGGGATTCTTTAGCATACTGAGTAGTTTTCAGTGGCCATTTTACTTTCTCTTACCCAAACTGCTCATAGTCTCTGTAACTGCCCCATGGTGCTCTGGAAAGAAATGAAAATGTAGTTTAATGCAAAGCAAAATATATATATATATATATATATATATATATATATCTTAGATACTTTCTATCTTTATTTAAATCTTAAATCTAAATGTTTCTAAAAAAAAAAAAAATCAACTAAAGCCTAAAATGACAAAGTGCATGAATTTGTGGCTAAATAAGCATTAAAAAAAAAAGTTTAAAAAATTATTGGTTACTGTATAAATCCTGGCTCATAATGTAGTGTTTTACTTACATGTGTTTGTTTTACTAATAACTGTTAGTGTAGAGGTACTCACCCCGCCTCTGTCTCCCTGTCAAACATAATAAAGACAGAAGTTATGATTGTCAGTAAGATAGAAACTGAAATTAACGCGTTAATGTGCTAAAAAAAATGTAAAAAAAAAAAATGTTAATGTCACATTCTCACCATCTGCTTCCTCTGAAGACTTACACTCAGACTCTTGGACATTAAGGGACGGAACTCAGTCAAAAAAACTGTGATATTTTACATGTCAGTGTAATTTGAGGTCCTGTCCTGCACTGTTTTTTTTTCAGGCCTGTTCTAAACTGTCCTTTACTGCCATCTACAGGCTCTTAGTTGAACAGTAAAACCTCTCTTACCCTCCTGAGCTGCAGCTTCACAGTTGCCGCCTCCCTCTGCTGGAAGAGGATTTCAGAGTTATGCAATGTTGAATGTCGGGTAGAGAAAGGTCACGTCTGTCACAGTGAGACAAATGTTTTCACACACCTGCTTTGTTGTCCTCAGGTTGAAGGTGCTCCACCTCTGTTGGAAGCATTTTAAATCATCACTGATGTTCGTGACTTTTAACACACAATCAATACGTGTTCAGGTACTCATCATGTGATTAAGCAGAACCTACCAGATTCATCCTGAACAGTCTCTGTAAGCGAAAGACGTGAAAGACAGCATTACCAGCTGAACCTAGATCAGCCTTTATTAGTTCTGCATGAAGTTAAAGGTCACATTTCCCTCTCACCAAGGTAGCGGGTGTCCTCGTTCTGTTCCTCGGTCACTTGAGAGGAAAAGGTGAAAAACGATTACTGATGAGACAGAAAGTTATTTCACATTCCGTACTTTGCATGTTGGGTTTAAAGGTATATTTGCTCTCATTTTGGTTTGACGGTCAGTGACCGCAGCTTTGGCCTCTGGGTCTCAGAAACTTACCATTCATCTGAGCAGCCTCGTTCTTTTGAGCTGCCTCAAACTCCATCTGATCTGAAAGGATGAAGTAGATAAAATTATACAAAGAAAGATCCAAACAAAAATACTGGAAGAAAGAAAGTGAGGAAATGAACTGTTGCAGGTAGAAATGAAGGAATATATAAAAATCATATGGCTAAACAGATGAATGAGAAGTGAAATAAATACACAAATAAATGTGTCTTGTAGATGGTCTTAACAAACTGGGGAATCAGTCTTGATTAAGTCTGTCTTCCTGTGTCATTATTTTGCAGCCAGGTGCATTAAAACACACAGAATTTGAATATAAAGTATATAAAACATAAGTTACGTAAAATATTATTGAAAATCAGTTTCAATGCCAATGCACTGTACCTATTTGCTGCAGTTTAGTTAACCCATCTGTATGAAAAAAAACCACAAGACATTTGAATTTAATCACATTGGTTTGAGACAAGAGAGCATCATCACCCTTTTATCATCATCATTATTATTGTTGATACTCACCGTACTGAGAAACTTTTTCATCTTTCTCTGCAGATTCCAGAGATGCTGAGAGAGCTAAAAGTCATCACAAGTACATCAATTAGGCTTCAGATACATATATTACTGAAACTCTAATGTGGTTTCTCTGTAAATCAACAAAAATTGGTTTTTCCATAGAGGCACAGTCAAGCAAACATATCAAAAAACAGGCAAAAGCCTCCATCAATGGGAATCAGCACATTTTAAAATTATAGCAATTTTATAGCAAAATCATGAACATAAATATTGATTCTTCTTACCGGTGTGAAATGCTGCCACAGCAAGGAAAACAAACACTGGCACTATAACTCTCATCTCGACTGCTGGTCTATTGGTCCGGGAAGATTTTGGGATGTCACTCCGAACTCTTGTCTTGTGTTGTTTTCAGTTCACGGCCTCTTATATCTTCAGTCAGATCACATGCTTTGCATGGACAGGCGGCTCTGGTACCATTGTCCCTCCCTACCTGAGAGGACAGCTGGGTGGCACATCACCACACAGACGTATCCTTATTCAGGCCGTCAATGCCACCCATTGTTGGCTCCTCAATCACACGGGCCTTTATTTGGGATGTTACTGTGTCAGTTTGATTAAAAAAAAAAAAATGGGAGTCCTTACATCTGAGCTGAAAACAATGTTCATTTCCTTTTAGGACTGGAAGTGGTGATTTCACCGCACACCCATGGCTTATGAATGATGAATGATGGATGAATGATGGGTCACAATGTGGCTCAGTAAGACAATTCCTCGATTAGTCATGCAGATCAAAGAGATCCTGATATCTCAGTCCTGAATCTGTCACAACAAGGCTATATTCCAAAAAATCCGAATTTTATTTGACAGCAGTGTTAAATTAAATTGCAATTTAACTGTGAAATAGGAAAGAAAGAAAGCAAAGCATGAGAACAAGGTCTAATCACGTTGTTGTGCAAAACATACGGTATGGTCTGGGAAGTTTCAGTATTGTTTGATTTCAAATTTATTTGTGATTAAAAGTCTGGACTTCAGTGTAAAACTGAAGCTTTTTCTATCAATTAAAGTGCACCATTAATATCCATGCATCTGTAAATCCACATACAAACGGAGAGCTTCTTTCAAAGATCAAAAAAAAAATCTAAAACGGCTAAGAAACAATCAGCAAACTCTAGCGCTCTTCCCACAGTAGCTAAAGAAGATGAAAGTGGTCTAGGTTGGTACAGTGTCTTTAAACAACATGACATCAGATAAATCCCAGGCACACAATGTGCCTCTATGTGTCACAACAATATATAGATGAAGCATGAGCTTCATTTCAGTTTTGTCCTGGGCTCAGACTCTAAGGGCAACTTTCACTTCATTAAAAACTGACAAAGGAAAACCAAATGGACAAATGATTTCTAAAATCATCGCGAGACTTAATAAGTACATAAGTCAATTATTTTGGAAGCTTTAAGGCACCACAATAGTTTTAACTGGTAAGTGTAATTAGATTCTCTACAATTAAAGCACATTATATTATCAGTCTGTTTAAACAGTAAGAAAACACATTAATTTGAGAAGCAGCAACCATTAGAAAAAATAAAAATTATACATACATACATACACACACACATATATACATATATATGTATGTATGTATATACACTGTGTATGTGTGTGTGTATATATACACACACACACACATACATACAGTGTGTGTGTCTCTCTCTCTCTCTCTTTCTCAGTTATTAAAATAGTTCCAGGTTAATTTTCTTTCGACTGACTAATCGTTTACTCGACTAATGTCGCAGCTCTAAAGTCATGGTGTTCCAAGATCATAGCAATTACTTTGGAGGGTTCGTTATTATTTGACTAATAGAAATTATGGCAAAAACTGCAAAAATGAGCCCCGAGTTATAACAAACCAGAAGTTTAAAGTAATAATAGTATTTTATTGCTTCTGGTTCTCACTTTTCAGAGTTCCCCTCTCAGTCGGGTGTGCAGGTCCTCCTGGTCGATCTTGCCGGCCTGTCCGTGCCAGTGATGGTGCGCCAGCAGGGCCACGTTCCTGGCAGAGATGGCGCTTATCTCCATGCAGCTAGCTGCCCACTCTATAGAATTGAGGTAGTACAGCCGGTCATGTAGGATGAAGGGAGGGGTGTTACGATGTGGTGAGCGGTAAGCAGGATAAGCCAGCCACCGAGTCTCAGACACCGAATCCCAAGAGAGGAACATGTTCTGCAGCTGCTCTTGAGACAGTGACTCTGGAGAGAAAACCTTCCAGACTTTGGTGTGGCTGGCGGGGGGTTGTTTGTAACCCTCAGGGATGTGCACGGGGTAGATGGAGCTCAGGCTGTGGATGATGGAGCCTTTCGAGTCAGTGCTGAAGACATCAGACACAGTGAACTCTGAGGCTGGCTGTGTGGTCCCAAGGTAGGACATGTTAAGCAAGCCGTGGACCAGAGTTGACACTGTCTGGTGGTAGCGCCCGGGATAGTGAGATGGGATTGGAGGGGAGAAGCCTGAGAAGGTGATGTCAGACTTTCCCTGGTGAAGTGGCGTTGCTATTACCACAATATCATACAGAGAGTGAGCTGAGCCCGATTCCCCAACATAACTGACCTCATAGAAACTGGCTGTGGTGCCTGAAAATGAGATGCGAAGGACGAAGAAATGTTTGAAAATTAAAAAGCGTGAACGTGTATGTGACAGATCCATCAAGGAGCGAAAATGATAAGTTCCCTATCAAAAGATGTGAATGTTACCTGTCTTGGAAGGTCGAACCTTGACTGCAATAGAAGTCACTCTGGCAGGGATGAGCTCACTTTTACTGTGGTACAGCAGTCCTGAGCAAACTCTCTTATTGCCTCCATCCACTGCCCACTGACCTGAATCTGCTCCTGCTAATGACACAGCCCCTAGAAGACAAGATGTAAGTGTTAACTCTATTTTACAAGTTCACACCTTTCAACAAAAACCCTGTATTATTACATACAGTATGGGATAAACCAATGCAAACTGTTACACTCTAAAACATACCCACAAAGCTGTGGATGCGGACACTTTGACCATAGTTGACACGAGTGATGGGTGCAACAATATCGTTGAGGAAGATCTGGGAAAATCCTTCGCCTATCATGGTTTCCTCCAGAGTCTGATTCATCAGGGTAAGAAAACTATCGCCACCCATGGCATGCAAGAGCCTGTTCACACTGGAGAACGAGTAACCATACTGCTGGTACTGGTAGATCCTGTGAACGACAGGATTTACGTGATCATTAAGACACCCAACAGATCAAGGAACAGCAATTCTGTGTTGATATTTCCTGGATCTCATGCTAAAAGAGTGAGATTTAGGAGCCATGACAAGTGCTTTTCCCCCTTACCTCATAAATTTGTCCAGAATACTCTCCACCCACATCTGCATTCGAATAAAGTTGAACCCGTATCGCCAGAGCATGCGAAAGACATTAACTATATACCAGTCGCTCTCTTCAAACGTGAGCTCCTTTCCATCAAAGATTGCCACTTTAGACGGGACATCTTTCCTCTGAGGAATACCTGAAAAACATAGGAAACATACTGAAATATAACGGACTCCATGCTAAGTATGGTTTCAACTACTCATGCATTTGTGCTGAGTCTGTTTAATTCAGGATGTGTTACCTAGTTTTTCAATGAAGTGCTTCATGTGTAGGTTCAAAGGGTGGATCACTGAGCCTCCCGTCTCATACTCATGACCTCCGATCTTCACCGTCGCTAGTCGCCCACCAACGACGTCAGATTCAAACACATCGATCTTCACCCCGGCTCCGAACTCCTGCCTCAGGTAATACGCTGCTGCTGTGCCACCAATGCCTGCTCCGACCACAGCTTTAAAGGCGCAATGACAACAGGGTAAAAAGGGCACAATGACAACAGGGCCATATGCCAAAACTTTATTCCTGCTCCTTTCCTACCAGGAGTGGAAGGGGGCAAGAGGAGGGAAGGTTGAGGGAAGAGACTTTTCTTATCAAACTTCATGGTGGACAACGTGGCTGTCATAACTGATTTAATCAAAAGTTTTAATGCACCCAGTGCAAAAATATGATTAATTTCATATTTCACATGGGCCTTTTTATGCATTAATAATGCTGATTATAGTGTAGGTTCACAGACGTTTTTATTTATGAATTTCTTTCCCCAATTCCATTTGATCTGACACTTTCAATTTTATATTCTTGAGATACTTCAAATAGACCCAGCTTACATGCTCTATGCTTTCTCGATTAAACGTCTATAAAACACTAGTAAACTACACCATAGTCCTTGTCCGACCAACAGTCCAAAACCCAGAGATTTTCAGTTTCTTGTGATATTAAACAGAGAACAACAGGAGCCATTTTTCCCAGAAAAATTACTTTAACAGTTACACTGTGTGATAGTCTCTTTAGTACATTTTATGCACTTAAATTGTGTTGTTTTTCCCCACTTTTGCATCCCGGGCAGGATAATGCTCATCTATCCTACAGTGAAACAAACTTTAGAAGATGGAAGCATCAGAGTGGAAGGGGGGAGGGGAGGGGTGCAGCCTGTGACTAAGCTTACCTATCTTTTTGGGCTGGTCCTGCAGCTCTGGGGCTGAGGCTAGACTTCTCCTTCCTGTGTTCCAAAGAACCAGGAACAACAGCGCTCTCACTGACAGGGTTTGCAGACTCATTGTGGGCATCTAGAGCTCTGCACTAAGGAGCGTCTGTGCAGGAAAAATAAACATCAACCACGATCAGCTCAGTAAATGAGTTTCAATCAGTCTTGGTCAAAGGTCACACACTGACCATTTCAGGCGCACGCAAAAAATAACAAGAGAAATGGTAACATAAATGATTGTACAGCTGAGTCTAACACTATCATGTCTGTCTGACGGTTTTGTTTTGTTTTTTTTTACTTCAGAAAGAGGAAGTGTTCTGTGTTACAGTGTGGACTCACTATTTAAAAAGTCACTACAAGAGGACTGCCGTTGATCCAGAAGTAGCCTTCACGGATTTATCTTCACCGTTTCGCTTCAGTATCACTTTAAAGCTTCGCTAAAACTCCCCCTGTGCACTTAAACAGAAAACAACCGAAGCGCTGACAAACGCCACTAACAGATCTAACTAAAGTCGTTTTGGGATTGAAACATGTCGGAGCACCGTGAACGTCTCTAAATATTGGGGCACAATTCCGGACACGCTCGCGTTTGCGTTTCACAATAAAAGACTGAAAGTTAATTTGCAAGCATTCACTGATGAAAAATTACAATAATTTATTACTTAATTGTAAACACATCAACATGAGGTTTTAGTTGACCTGCACAGATGAAAAGTAAACAGAAAAAGTACAGTCTACATTTTATTTTACAATGTCCTCCACTACATTCATTCAGCTGCTTTAGATTTAATTACTTCACAGATTTAGATGTTCCATGCAAAACATATGAGGATCTTATAAATTATGATGCAGTGTTTGCTACTATGTTAACCAGCAGTGTATAAAGCACCAATCAATTACAACATTAAATAATTATATCTAATAATTGATATGTAATTAAAAATATAACACTCTGAAAAGGAGCGTTACTTTACACAACAAATTTTGTAATCTGTGATCAAACGTTTGCGTAGAACTATGTATCTGTCTGCACTGGAGTAATAATATTGACGTTGGCCGTAAATGAAGGACAAATCCAGTAAGGATACTTTTCAAAGGAGCGTTTATTTTGAAAGGCCACTTTATCGGCTGAGCGGAAATGATCATTTCTCTTCTGTCACTTCTCATTAAAGATCAATAAACATTGAGAATAGTTAATTTCTGTCCATAAGAACAGGCCAGCGACACCCTATCATATCATTCAGAGTGTGGACACTTTGCAGTCCTGGCTGGATAAAAACAATCAGTCTCCTATGAGCTAATTCTGAAGTCTGACCACACAAAACGGAAGAGAACTTTTTTTTCTAAACCGGTTGCGGAAGAAAAGCGGAAGTGGTGCAATCATCTCTCATTTTGAACCATGCTTGAATGGAGGTGACCTTAGGTTATGATAAAATTGTAAAGTAAAGAAACTTGGCGACAGCTTTGCCGTGGACACAGCAGGTACATCGCTCCGGTTCCGTTTAGACGCTACTAAACGTAGCTCAACTATTCGTGAAGACCCAGTGAGTGAACAAGACGAGTAGAGATGGCAGGGGCACACCAGGCACGCATGCAGACTGTGGTGGAAGAAATGGTCCAAAGCCTGGAGAGAGACCATATCCGTAAAATGCAGGTAGGTGTCTTACCTGCGGAAACGTGAACTGTGCGTGCAGCGCTCTGTGCAGCCTCTGAAACCATCGCATGTGTCGTCTGGTCGCTCCTGCTGCAGGGTCGCATGTTCCGGTGCAGCGCAGACTGCTGTGACCGCTCCGCAGACTCCATGTCTCAGGTGCACCAGTGCATCGAGAGGTGTCACACTCCGCTGGCCAAAGCTCAGGGACTGGTCACTTCAGAGCTGGAAAAGTTTCAGGTGAGTGACAAAGAGATCTGTCCACTGTCACCACCACACTGCATACCTCTCCATTTCTGAGTGTGTAGTGTTTTCAGAAGGTACGTTTCTTGTTTACTTAGTCAGGCCACATGTAACAGGTGATCCTTTTAATGACAATGTTATTTTTCACTATAGCATTTATAGCACAGGTGGTTTGATCACTGTTCTCAAAACTGCCACAGCCAGATTAACCCAAAATGTGCCACTAAATTTTCTCTGTATCTACACATCCTGCCACCTGATTTTTGGGGCCCTTAGTGTCGGCAGCCAGGGGGTAATCAACAGTTAAAATGCTGTTGAAACTATAAGGAAGATAAAGCAACTGATTACATTTATTCACGAGTTAAATTGTGCTGCATTATTTATTTTTATTGCAGTCACTAAAGTGGAATAATTCAGTTCAATCCAAGCTGAGCCATAACCAAAACCATATTTTCTCTCCTCTTTGCCCGTCCCCCCCAGGACCGTCTGACCAGATGCACAATGCACTGCAACGATAAGGCAAAGGATCTTTTCGACTCCGGCGCCAAGGAGGCAGCTGTTCAGTCGCTGATGGAACGCTGTGTGGGCAGTTGTGTGGATGATCACATTAACCTCATCCCCAGCATGACCCGACGGCTCAAAGAGAATTTGGACTCTATACAGCAATGATGATGAGCCAGATGGGTTGGCTGTGGTCCATCCAGCGGTGCAGGGTTAGTCGACTCAGCCAGTTTGACCGGTAACAGCTGAAGAATACAGGAGCTGGAACATCATGACAAGGCAGGGAGAGTGGATTTTAAAGTCATGCGAGGCAAAGAGTGGACAGGTTTAACAGGCTGAATTTTGATGTTGTGAAGATTTTAAAACTGGTCACTGAGAGATTTATTATCGTACTCTGTGTAATCTACAAACAGTAATGTCCTTGGAGACAGGGAGCTGAAAGATCCTGGTTCTTATGCAACGAGAAATGAATGCAGTGATCTATCTGGTGTCACATTGATGTGCGTGATCAAGGTAGCACAACATGATTCAGATGTGCATTTATTTATGCATAGTTTTCAATGTGCTTTGTATTCAGATCTTCTCAGCGACATTTAATCTCTGAAGTTCCTCATCATCATGAGCCCCCTCATCCCTTGTTCTTTTTTTTGGTCATTTTTATTGTGAATTGTTCTGTTATTGTCTTACCTCCCACGGTGAGATGTGATTATATAACGAAATTAAAAGTACTGTAGATGGGACTTTCTGACTGTATTACTTCCATAATATCAACAACATGATCTCTGGTAATGATAAACACCAATGATACTTTAATTACAAGTATTTTAATGACTTAAGATATAATAATAATAATAACATATAGTGTAATAAGAGTATTATCGATTATATACAAAAAAATTGTGCAAGAAAGGCAACACTGTAAGGTGACTGCAGGAGGAACACATTGTAGACCTAATGTAAATCCCACAACCCATTTAACTGATTCAAATCTAATATGCTGTCAATGTTCATTTTAAGTTTTAATTTCACAGCTAGTGAAACTATTTTAATTATGCAGCCTGTCTGCTGAATTGAGCAACAATTGAACAGGATATCAGTAACACAGAACACATTACATCAAGCCTGAGAATAAGAGTCAGTACATCTACTGACTCTTATTCTCAGGCTTGATGTAATGTGTTCTGTACAAAGTTGATATAGTGAAGTTATAACCACACACAAAGGAACCACAGCATCTTTTTCTGATAAGTTAAAAAGAACAGTTAAGCCAACAATTAACAGGAATAAATGGGATGAGAAACAACTGTGTGTGATAATTAGGTTAAATTCTTACTCTAGGCCTTTTACATCATATAAATATAGAACAAGTGACAGACATAGAGGCTAAGTGTCCTCTCTGAAACCTGACATTTAATCAGACTTTTTTAGAGGCTCTTAAAAATACAGACATACAATTCTCTTTAGGCTTCTTACATAATTTAATTTACATCTTGTTCTTAATCCCTAATCGACAGGATTTCTAATTAGTTCTTTTCATTCCTAACAAATACCAGTATTTGTTAGGAATGACAACTGCTAACAGGCACAGAGATCAAACAGACTCTGCAGAGAATATGTTGTGTTAGGGTAGTTGTAGTCTAATTAATTTAGTCTGATTAAAATTAGATGTTAAGCAATAAAGGATTAATCATTACAGAATTAGTCATAATCCCAACGTGATAATTATGAGCAGCAGTGTTCTGAGTAATTCCATATTAGATTAGGCAGAACATGATCACTGACATTAATGGAATCAAACAGCTGGACAGCGGTGTAAAATGTGTTCCAGTGAAAGTCACCAAGTAGGAAGCCATAGTGACAGGAGAGATGTTAAGCTGCGCACCATATGCTGTTGAATATCAAGAGAAAAAAAAAAAACAATTGTAGCAGAAGACGGGCAATATTCAACAGGTTCATTATCTACAAAAGCATAAGTGCAGAATTAACAGAGCAGATGTAGTAAAGATCCACTTTGGAAAAATAGATGGGATCATGTGATAGCACCACAGCCCATATGAATGGGCAGTTTTATTGGCAGTTGAGAATTGTGTACATATTTTCCTTCGCAAAAAATAAATCCATACAAATACAAATGAAGTAAAAAATAAATAAATGCCAAATAAAAACGCCATTAACATTTAACTTGATGACAGTTACAGTTGCAGCCATACAGGGGTGTCATACTGACAAAAATTGAATTAGCAGTATGTGTTTGAATTTTTTTTTTTCAAAACAACATGAGGTAAGAAATTTTCAAAATTGCCACACAAATAGTGAACTAATCCAAAAAGTACAACAACATAACTGCAAAGGTTCTTGATGCGGTGAAAGGAGCAGTGTAAATGTTCTGCTCACATGTGCCAGTACAACACAATATAAAGTTTATATAATGAAAATGAACCGACTGCACTGCAAAAGAACAGTGGGGGGGACTCAGTTTTAACACCAGTAACTGGATATCTGCAGCATGCAGTGAACAGAGCGCTGGTGTCAGTGACAGGTATTCTAACTGTGAACTGTGTAAAGGAGGCAAACGCCTTAAGACTCCTGGAGCCTCATGTCTCATGAAGAAAGATTACTGGGTTAAGTCTGGCTTTTTCTGACCTCATAATGCTGGTTCACTCAGAGGTATGTACTTGAACTTCGCTGGTTTACTTGCTTCATTTGAATGTTTTTTTGCTTTTTTGTTTTTTTTCACATTCACAAGTTTCATAAATAAAATTTTTGCATTGTAAAGCATTAATAGAAGCTGCATGCAGACAAGCCCAACTTAAGACTGAGCGACCAAAGTGAGATTAACCCATGGACCCTGTAGAGTTAAAGAGTGAAAATAGCCTGAAAATCCTGCTTTCATTGCATCTATCTGTTAGATATCTGCTGGGTGTGGTCCTTGGATGCACTTAAATCAGCTGCTGGTGTGCAACTTTCTGCGTAGCAACAAAGGCGGGGAAAGATGCTGAAATGGGGTGTGGCAGGTATGACACTGAATCTCTATCAGCTCTTAAGTGTTGGCTGAGATTGTCCAGTACCTTTGGGTTCTGGCACAACGAGTCATGTGAGATATGTGTTTATCAGTATTTAATAGACGGTTTACAATACTGTTGGTATTCGTGGTATGTTGTTTGGTTTGCCGCACTGAGCCAACAATTCAGTCAGTACAAACTTACAGTGCAGTTTTCTGTGCAAATTAGAATTAGAAATGGAGTAGAAAACATTTCCACCCATCTCAAAACGGCGCTGTGCCGGACGGGTTTTCGAATGCATCCATCAGTAGAGTGGAGGACTGCACCTCTGTCCAAATATGGTCAAAGGAGCAACAGACTTGAAACTTCTCATACAAGTCAGTGCAACAACGGTTCTTCTAACACGGACCATTTTAAGTTTTTTCATCTTTTAGGTTCAAAGTTATCTTACCGATGCTGAGAAAGTCCGCTGACCTCTGAGCGATGGACTAATTATGATGATCTGCTGAGCTGTCTTTCATTTTGAGTCATGTAGGGTAACAGATGGAGAAATCCAAACATAAACCAACAACTTCTGTTTGCCCAGAGTGGATCTGTATTCCAGTTAATTTCATGGAAGTCACTAGGTCTGAGCTTTACTCCACAGTGTGATGAGGCATTTCAAAGGTTAAGAATCACCCTCTGGTGATGTTCCCATGTTCCAGGATAATCATTCTCTCATACATACTAATAACCCAATTCCAGAGGGGTTTCATTAACAAAAGTGTAAGGCGAAATCTTTCCACTGTCTTCATAAACACTTATTTCTAAGTTCTGAAGTGCCGAGTCCCAAGCAGTTTTCCACCATCTCAAAAAACAAACGAACAAAAAAAAAAATGGAGGTTTTTCATCTTGATGAATGGCCCGACATCTCAGTGCAGACAGTTCCTGACAGAGACCCGAGGAGAAGTAAAGCTGCTCTGAAGGTAAAAGGTGGCCTAATCCTTCCTGGCCACTGTGATGTATCTCTGTCATACGGTAGACTCTATGTACAGCTTACTCAGAATGTGCCAAAACACTGGATACATCGATACAAAACATTTTCTCCATCACACCTCACTGATTTACAAAGCATGCAGACGATATGTCCGATGTGTAAATGGTGTTAAATATGACAGTGGATTGTACATACAAGCTTTTGTCAGTGTCTCGGCATCACCAGAGGAATGGTAGCAGTTGGACAGGCATCAGGACACACTGCGAGGAGTGCTTTCTTGTTCTGAGGAATCTGGACGGTTGTCCGACTGGGGCGACGTATACAGGAAGTTACAGCACACGTAAAGGGGGAATGATAACAAGCGGCTGTCCAGGTTCATCACCACATACTCCTGAATGATTGAAGGAAAAGGAACGAGTATTAAGCAAGTCCACAAGACAATGTCGTGAGAACTGAGCCACTTACACCTGCAATTTATATCTCAACAGTTTTCACTGACCTGGTCTTTCTCAAGGGTGAGAAGCTGGTAACCTGTTGATCGACTGCAGACCAGCTTTCCACGGCTATCAAAGGAGGCCAGACGTAACCTGGACAAATACAAACTGAACACTGTAAGTTTAATGTTTTCCTAAGACTAAAGCTAATTTTTTCAAAATGTCAAATTATTCCTTTAAAAAAAGACATTGAAAACTGAGGTTCAGTACATCCTTTTTATTTATAATAACCAAATAAGCCCAGGTTCCCATTTTTGCTGCTGAACTCACGCAGATCACCAACCTTCTACTCTGTCACTTCTTTTCAAATTTTTCACTGAACTATTGTGAAGAGAAGCATCTTCTTGCAGATGAGTTACATTTTATTTTTCAGATTATACCTGTAATTGTTATCTAATTTACAAAATGATCATTTTAGGTTCCTTATTTAAAACTGCATGATACACACACAGTTCCATGCAGGATTTAGTCACAGGAAATGTTCAAAGGTTGACTGACCTGTAGGCCAAATGCCTCCGAGGTTGCAGACTCACAGCGCCCCCACATGGCTGACTCAGAGTATTCCTCTTAAAGACTATGAAGCGGTTTGTGTAGGTCACCAACAGGTCGAAACCAAAGTTAAAACCTGTCCACCGCCAGCAGTACTGAGGAAAGGAAAATATCACTGTTTTTTCTGTAGAAATTAAAATAAATACGTTAATTGCATGAGAGTAACAGTGATACTGTCTGACTTACATCTCCATCTTTTGTCAGCTTCCTTCCACACCTCATACTGCTCAGCTCAAACTCCTCTTTGTTAGCTTCCTGGGGACTAATGATGGAGAGGTGCCATTGTCATTGCACAACTTTAAAATCATATTTCATACATACAAATTCTGTGGTTATATCAAGAAGCCACAGCAGTTACGAGTAATGTAAGTCCACTGACTCATAACAGTTCTTTAAGTCTCTGGTACTCACCCATTGTCATTGTCGAACTCTGTTCGGAGCATGGCAAACCACTGGTTTTTGTACACCGACGTGAGCCAATCTGGAATATAGAGAATGAACAGAAAGTTCTTCACAGTGCAAAAACACATGGAGGAGGCTGTTCAGTTTAAGGAGATCTGTATGATTCTTACTGCTGATCGCAATGAAGACTAAAGACCCTTTCTTTCCAAAGCATAGAAGATACATGATGAAATGATGTCAGGCAGAACCAAAACTTACCAGGTGGCAAAATGTTATCTCTCTCCAGGATGCGTGCAGATGCCAGATCGTTGATGATGTACTGGAGACGAACGTATTTGAACACTGAACGAAAAGGTGCACCCTCATCTGTGTTCAAGAAGGGCTCTTTCTCACACAGGTCTGCAGACCAAGGTTAATTGAAAACAGAGTCAAACATCTGTGTGTGGTTGTCAACGCAAAAAAAGTTTCACATAATATTATTTCATGATGTGGCTTAACAGTACCAGTCTTGCGTTTGCAAAGCCAGGCATCAGCATCAGCCAGAAGCTGCTTGATGGGGCCGTCCCACGATGGATTGAGCTGCAGAAACATCCACTACACAGAGAGAAAATTATGAGAGCTGCCATTAAACCACTTTGATAGTATAGTGTGTGTATTTGAAAATTATGAAGTATATAACGTTTCCTTCTACCTTTTTCAGAGCAGTGTATACATCCATCTCCACCTGCATGACAAACAGGTCTGAGGACTGAATGAGCTGCTCCATCACCTCTGCCCTGTGAAGGCAGTGCAGAAACAAATCTAAGTGTGATCACAGACAATGATTTTACACTGTGGTTTGAAATATAATTTCTCAAAACATGGTGGCCATTTTATTTCATCATCCTCACAGAAAAAAAAAGTCACAGCATTAAAACTTATCCAGATGATTTTAATCATAGGCTTTAATTTGATGTGAGCTGAGCACACATACCCAAGTTCTTTCATCAGGTCGACATTTTGATGGGTCATCAGGTTGTTCAGAAGCCACTCAAGACACCTGCAGTAAGAGATACACAAAAAAATATACAGCATAAATTACAAACGGACCTATTAATTATGGCAATTTGAAATTATGTCTGTTTATTGAAATCTGACTTTTTCATGACTGAATCCAAGCCGTAGATACTGGCACAAGCGTAGTAGCCACAAACAGTCTTAGCACTGATGTTTTCCTTCATGGTCTCTCCACACTGCTGGATCAAACCATCCTGCGGACAACAACAAACCACGAGGCTTGGTTAGGTTTTGTGTCATATGATTGCATTTCTACATTTATAAACATTTGCATGTATTTGTGACAGTAACTGACTTCTTTCAATGTACTCACCAGCTGTAGCATACAAGCAGCAGCAAGAATACTGACGACTCTGCTGGGCTTGATCAGAACATCATCCCGGTACAGGGACCCAAATACGATCTGTAGAGCTACACACATAAAACAGTAAAGTGCTATCAGTAAAACATACAAACCAACAAACACAGTCAACTGATGGCTTCTGTGACTGAAATACTCTCACCTTCAGTGTCAATGTTCTGGTCCGGGATCTCCAAGTTGATTTCCATCATGTTAGACTCCTTCCAAGAGCCACTGAACATACTGGAGAAATATCCTGACTGGATAATGCAAGAAAGAGGAAGAACGAGTATTAAATGATAAAGATAATCCACAAATAAGGACACATCACTGACTGTCTTTGAGGTGTTTCTGTGTCATGATGTTTTACCTGGCACAGGTACACTTTGTGGAGGTTCCACTCCTGTCCCAGAGCACAGATGCGAATGTCACTGTTTTCACCATTCAGGAACAAGGTTTGATAAATGTATCTTGATGTGCTTTTCAGTTTCTTCCTATTCAGGTTTGGAAAACACAAACAAACAACACAGGAGAGACCAACGTCAGGGTAAGACAAGAAACTGATGACTGAAAGATATTTCACAATGAACTGATCACAGGTTCTTTGACTGGACTTGCCTACGAGGTGTATCTAGTATGGCATCATCCTCCTCTTGTTCACTGTCACAGTCACACTGTGCATTTCTTTTCCTCTTCTTACACTCACAACTGTGTTTGCGACCAGTACTTGTACCCTCTCCAGCCTCCTCTGGCCCCTGTGAGGGGGACTGGAACCTGCTCCCCAGACTTCCCATCTCTTACCTTTCAAAGAGACATAAAATAAACAAAACAACTGTCAGAAATAACAAGTCAGATTTACTGTATCTTCACATTGCAACAGGGCTATATAAATCAATACGTTAACATTGTGAGAGCATATACTGTAGACTGTAGTACTGTGATATAGCTTGTGTTGGAGTTTTCTGTTACTCCCTCTCATAATGGATTTAATTCCTGAACAGTTTGTTGATTTATTTTTAAATGAATTGATTGTTTAGTCTACAAAATGTCAAAAAAAAGAAAACTTCACATGAAAATGATTCTGATTACCAGAAGAGTTGCTGATTAATTCTGTTTCTAGACTAATTAAGAATTAATTTCAGCACATTTTTTTACACTGTGTTACAATTTCATGAACTTGAATGTGTTATGAAAGGAACAGAATGCTCAGGCATCATTTTACATACAGTGTATAGGTATTCAAAAACACTGATATATATAATTTTGTCGATACTGTCTTTCTCGCCATTAAAACGACGTTAATACTCCAGATCTAAATGTTCACGAAAAAGCAAATGACAACAGGTCAAATTTGTTAGTTAATGTAGTGCTGTTATCATCTCCCTATCTAACTAAGAGAAAGGTCCAATGTGGCCACAGACGCCACGAGATTTGCCTGTACTTGTATTTATGAGTCTGAGGACGCATCAAAACAAAATTCAACCTAAATGAAGTTTAAATAGCTACAGATGTCCATGACAAGAGTATAATGTTCCCTCCCTCAGCATCTGCAAACCACACGTACTGAACAACAAACAGCGACTCAGCTGACTCACCTGATAAGCACCGGGCAGGCTGAGGGTGAGGTGTAAGGTTAATTTGGACGGTAAACACCGGCTGATTATCCCCCGGTCAGACAGTCTGTCAGACACCGACGAGCCAGCTGAGGAGGAGCTAGCCTCAAGGCTAGCTTAGCTGCCAAATCCACACACAAAAACACGTCCGAAACCAGTAACAGCGTTACTTCGGACAAGCTGCTCCTCTACACAGGCCTCCAGACGGCAAAACCCTCTTTGGTTCCAGTTACATTTTTCTAAATTGGGGCAAACTGAAACACAGAGGTAGGACAAGGTGTGTAACTATCCTGAAAGTCTGTGGCTGCTTTTGTTATTCTTCTTCTCTCGCTGGTTACCAGTGGCACGTCTACGTCAAAGGCTGCTGCTCTGGCCGGCGGCGCCACCTGGTGTGAGACTGGCGGATTACCTGTTCTGTTTTTTCAGCCCTTATACCATATATTAATCATCCCGTTATATATATATGAAAACTCGATGACCCATCTTGCATTTTAGCATTTTAGGCAGTAAGCAACAGTTATCTGAACCCCACTGATTTGATTGTTTTTGTCGCTTGAAGTTAATTGATAAATGAAAACCATTTACGGCATTAATATATTATTAATGCCGTAAATGGCATTGGTAATATATTATTTGAAAACATTCTCACCTTTGCACAGTAGTGTATTTTATACTGTGTATATATACAGTGTATTCATAGTATTTATGGTCTTATTTTAACAGCTCGTTTTGCTCATTTTTTAAAACTCTTCTTGTGTTTTTTGTGCTTTTTGTCTAATTGTTTAAGTAATAATAATAACAAAAAAAGGCATCTCAAGGAATCCACCAACAGCAGGATGTGACGTATGAGGTGCTCCATCTGGGGGCGTGGTCACTCGAGGAACCAGCCAATAAACGGCAAGCACCTCTTTCACAACATTCCAATCCCTCCCAAACCAGTTTCCTCCTCCTTCTCCTCCTCCTCCTCCACCTCTGTCCCGACCAGCCCGTTTATGTGTGTGTGTGTGTACGGGACTGTGACACGTAACTTTGTCCGTTTCACTGACGTGACCAGGCAGGACCTCCACCTCGGGCAGGGAGAGCAGAGGGACCCCCCCTTGTCCCGAGTCAAAATCTGTTTTGTTCTGAATATTTCGCAGCATGGAGCCGAGGGACGCAGTAGCAGGTGAGGTTGGTGTTGGCAGTGACAGTCAGTGTGGTGTTGTGTTGCTGTTTAACCAGTGTAACAACCAGTTAGACCTGCATTTAAGCAGGGATAAGCTGTTATTTAAACCATAGCCTTGTTGGGTGTATAAATATGGGCGAATGTTTTGTAAATCGTGCATTAATTTTCAGGTTGTCTCCATAAAGCACGGTGAGTTAGTTCACATCGTGTTTGGCTCACAATATCCTGCTCTTAGTCATAAACAAAATACTCCACGGTATCATATTTATGGTCTTGTTCAACCTCTAGGTGCTCTGGTGGGCAGTGATGGAGAGGAACAAACTGCGAAGAAGGATGCAGCCCCTAAAAAAGACAAACCAGACAAACCGCAGACTAAAAGCAAGATGGAGCAGATCTGTGGCTTCAAGAAGGAGGACCTGACCTCCTGGCATAGCCTGGTGGCCCTCCTTAACCGTCCCACTGACCCTGCATCCCTCGGCATCTTCCGCTGCTTGTTTGGTGAGTTAAGCTAGCAACCATTTTCTCTGTCCACTCACTGGGTCTGAACTGACTTTGCAACAAGTCTGAGATTGATCTGTTGCAAAGTAATAATAAAAACTTAATTTACAGAGGACCTTTGAAAACAAGGGGCTATATATATGTATATATACACACAACAAACAGCGACTGTTTGTTGTCTGATATATATATATATATCAGGCAGAGAGCTGGATGGGAGTTAGATTTAGTTAGAAAGGCAGTAAGTCTGCTGTAGTCTTTGGATGTTTCATCTGCTGATATTAGAATAAAGGGTAATGCAAAAGTCCAGTCTGAAGGAGATAAAAGCATAGATGAGGTTTTCTAGATCTTCAGATGAATGGAATGACTTAATCTTGGTTAAATATCTCAGGTGCTCAAAGGAGGATTGCACAACTGTTGAAATAGTGTCCTCCTTCATCATGTGTCTTTCATGCAGGTTTGCTGATGGCCATCGATGTCACACAGGAGCGTGGCCTCAGCCACCTGGACTACAAGTACCTGGATGGGGCCCCAGTTTGCCGCTTTCCCCTCTTCAATTTTTTACAGCCACTACCGCTGGACTGGATGTACCTGGTGTATGTGGTGATGTTCCTCGGTGGGTGTCACTCCTGGTTTTATATTAAAAGCTTTGACATTGAAAGGTTCACAGTGTTTACAGCCCCCCTTCATTTTTGAGTTTAAGCTGATGCCATCGTTTTATAGGAGGCAGTCTCTGTGGGGCAGCTGTCTGTGGTGAAGATGAAAGCACATATACCAGACGTGCAATTTTCTACTGTTATTTTTCCCTCAGGCCAACTAACCTATGCAGGATTTTGAAAAAATACAGTAGCTTAAGCAAGAAGGTAAACAGAGTCAAAGCAAATCTATACTGATTAAAAATTCACTAGGGCCACAAAGCAATTACTTTACAAGGTGGACACACTAGCTTGGGTACAAATTCATAAACGATTCAAAAACTATTCATTGTTCATCAAAAATAGTTGCTGATTAATTTTTTGAGTAGACCAACTAACAATTAATCATTGCAGTTCTATATTATTACTCCATTAATATATAAAATATATAATATATAAATATATATACAACTCAATAGCGTTAATTAGACTCTCCCTACCTGGCAAATTCCCTTCTCTCTCGAACCAGCTGAGTCGGACGTCACACGGACTAGTTAACAGACATTTCTGTGTAAAAAAAAAAAAAAAAAAGAAAGAAAAGAAAAAAGACATTAATAGCAGCAACAGCTGTTTTACTGTTATAATTATTATCATAACTTCAGTTGTGCGTTTATGTTTCTAACTGAAGGCGCCTTGGGCATCATGCTTGGCTGTTTCTACCGTCTCTCCTGCCTAATGTTCATCTCAACCTACTGGTACATCTTCTTTCTGGACAAAACGGCCTGGAACAATCACTCGTACCTTTATGGCCTCATTGGATTTCAGCTCATACTCATGGATGGCAACAGATACTGGTGAGATGATGTTTGTCGTGCTGTCTTTGTGTGTCTGTGCTTGTGTATGCGTGAGCCTAACAAAGGGAGATATTTAAAGCCTGTGTTTGTTTGTAGGTCAGTCGATGGATTGCGGAGACCTTCTATAAGAAACGCTCATGTGCCTCTGTGGAATTACACTGTGTTGAGGACACAGGTTTGTACATCAATGGCTTTTTAAGTTTTTGGTCAAACAGATAATATATTTTTCAACTTGAATTATTTGTGAACGTGGTTTGGGTACAAATAGACAAAAATGTCTGTTTGTTGTTCCTTAAAGATATTTATAGTATACTTCATCGCTGGAATCAAAAAGCTGGATGCTGATTGGGTGGAGGGATACTCCATGTCATACTTGGCACACCACTGGCTTTTTGATCCTTTCAAGTAGGTGTTATGAAGCAGCTGAGTCCAAAGTTTTTTTTAAGCCAATAATCACATACGGTTGTAGCTCAGTGCTCCCACTCTGATCTAACTGTACCATACATTATTTTTCAGAGTGATTTTCCCTGTGGAGTTAGTAAGTCTGCTGGTGGTGCATGGAGGTGGTCTTGTTCTGGATCTGACAGCCGGCTACCTGCTGTTTTTTGACGCCACGCGACCTTATGCGTTTTTCTTTGTCTCCTACTTCCACTGTATGAACTCTCAGCTCTTCAGCATTGGTAAGTCTGTCACCTCGCTTCGCTGAAAACATGTTTCTTGTGCCATTTTACCTCCATTTTTATTGAGAACGTTAATCCTCCTCAGGGATGTTTTCCTATACAATGCTGGCCACCAGTCCTCTCTTCTGCTATCCCGACTGGCCGAGAAGGTTCTTTGCCCGTTTCCCAGCATTCCTCAGGATGGTCCTGCCGTTCACCTCACTGGACTCTCAGCCCAGCCCCTCTTGTGTTTACCATGAGGCCCAGAGCACCAGATCCGAAGGCCAGGAGACTCCGCCTATCGCCAGGGCTTCCAAACTGAAGCTTAAGCACAAGTTGGGAGCCATTTTTACTATTATCTACATAATGGAACAGTTCTTCCTGCCTTACTCCCACTTCATCACACAGGTATATCTGCCTCTCATGTTATTTTTTTATTTTTTGTTTTAGCCTAAAACAGCCTATAAAAAACAGTTAGTAAATTGTTACATACATTTCTTTCAATACCTTTCTACACTGAGAGCTTCTGTTTAAAAGGATTTTACTTAAATGTCAAAGCCTCTTCTCTGAGTCACCAGACTTATAGTTGCTCAATCAGAGTCAACAATCATTCACATCCACAGCAAACAACAGCTCAGCCCAGTGTTGTCAGAAGGGTAAAAGCCCTTAGCAGATATGAACACTTGGTCTTATATTCAGATGTAATAAAAACTAGTGAAAGCGTTAAAAGTCTTTATCATTATGATTTTTTTTTTTATTGGCATGAAATTATAATAATATTTTGTTATTGTCCAGGGTTACAACAACTGGACCAATGGCTTGTATGGCTACTCGTGGGACATGATGGTTCACTCCCGCACCCACCAGCATGTTAAGATCACCTACAAAGACGGGAAAACTGGAGACATCGGATATCTGAACCCAGGGGTGAGTTTCAGGGAAACTGGAGGCAGAGAAAGACAATGTGACAATATATCAGTCATTAACAACATTAAAGAGAAAATAAGCTTTCTGACTCCACTATTGAGATTGTCATATTTTGTCTTTATACTATTTAATCTCAGCCGATTTACTGATAAATTGTTTGTGTACTGTAGGTGTTCACACAAAGCCGTCGGTGGAAAGATCACGGCGACATGCTGAAGCAGTATGCCACGTGCCTCAATCAGTTTCTGCCTCGCTATAATATCTCTGATCCAGAAATTTACTTTGACATCTGGGTGTCCATCAATGACCGCTTCCAGCAAAGGTATAAGAGCTTTTTCTGTGAGAAAATGTTGTTAATCAGTAATAATTACTTCAGATCTATGAAATGATTATTATTTTTTAAAATCATGTTGAAATGTTGTGTTACAAATTTGCTCTGGACTCTTCTCTAAGGATCTTTGATCCCCGCGTGGACATCGTGAAGGCTGATTGGTCGCCTTTCCAACCAAACCCATGGCTGATGCCTCTGCTGGTGGATCTCTCACCTTGGAGGACCAAGTTCCAGGAAATTGAGAGCAGTTTGGACAACCAGACTGAGATCGTCTTTATTGCTGATTTCCCAGGTTAGGAATGTCCCTCGTGTCCCGTGTTATTACAGTTGGAAAAGTATAGCTACACTTGGAGTTTGTATTGTGTATCATTCACTCTTGTTACTGTATAGGCTGCCTTTGAGCTAACTGACAGTATGTTACCTTTTAGGTCTCCACTTGGAAAACTTTGTGAGCGAAGATCTGGGCAACACCAGCATCCATGTGTTGCAGGGCAAGGTGAACATTGAGATAGTGGAGGAGAAAAGGAATTACAGTCTTCAGCCTGGTGAGCAGATGAAGGTACAGTTATACACCGTCATCACCATTAACATCACACTGTGTAACCTCATCACACTTATTTTACAGTAATGCGAATGTGTGTGTATGTGTGCAGGTACCTGCAGGGGCTTATCATAAGGTGTACACAGTGTCCGAAGACCCTTCCTGCTACATGTACATCTATGTCAACACTACAGAGACGGCGCTGCTGGAGAACTTCACCAAGCTGTCTGAGCTCCAGGAGCGCATTCGCAACGGGACAGGTAAAAACATGTTCATGTCAGCAGGCAGTTCACATCACAGAGTGTAGCACTTTACAGTGGAATATTGTATTTAAAAAAAACTAGGGTCCAATGCAAACTTGTGTAGTAAAAGTGGCTTCTTATGTCTCTTATGTCAACTTTCTCCTTTTTCGTCCAAATGCAAAGAAAGTTTTGCTTAAGATCATTAAAATCATCAGACGCTGACTGGATGTTCATCCCACAGAAACCGAGCCTCTTCCTCCTGAGCTGCAGCCTCTTATGGCTGCAGAGGATCATGAAGGGTCAGAGGTGAACGCCACCGACCCAGTTGTGCGGCTGTTCCTGAAAAGGCAGCGTCGCATGAAGGAAGTGAAGAAACGCCGGGAAGCCGGCGTGCTGGAGCGACTGGAACGGTTTGCTGTGAAAAAGTACTATACAATACGGCGGGGGTGAGTGTTGTCAGTGTGAAAGGTTGTTGTTGTTTGTGCGCAGAAATTCTCCAAACAACCGCAAAATTAATCTGTGAATGTGCTGTATCTCCTTTACTTTGTCCCCTTTTCCATAAGATTCTTGATGACAGCTATTGCTATGAGGAACCTGGCTGTGGGCCTGCCTCCTCTGGAACAGCTGACAAGAGAGGTTGCCTTTGCCAACATGAAAGAACCTCAGGCTGAAGCCAACCAGGACGAGCGACTCAAAGATGAAGTTGGTCACGGAGAACTTTGAAGCTGCCGCTGGGACCAGAGATACTGAATTGCCAGCACGTGCTGGATCACACATTCCTAAGAAATGTGTGTGTTATGTGTGTATCACTACTGGACTGTTACTACACTGGGACACCACTGCCCAGAAATCAAAGAATTTTTAATTTTCTATGCTTCTGAAATGTTTGGCATTTCAGATTATTTTCAGTATTTTACCATAGTATCTGTTTAGGAATCTGAATTTTTGCTGAGTTTCTGTTACAGTTGCAGCAAAAACAATATACATTATGTTCACAGAGATGCACTGCGTTGCTGTGTAATACATTTCGTCTTTTGTTTAATTTTGTTTAGGAATTTTAGAATAGCATTATAGCTGGGCGATGTGACCAAAAAGAAAATTCAAGGCATTGACAGTAAATTATTTATTTACTGAGTTATTTAAAAATCAGTGCTCTATGACAGTTGCAAGTTTGAATTATATGATCTGCTGGAAGATCATATGTTAACAACGCTAAACCATTAATGCTGCTTTGTTTTGAATGAAGATATAGATCAGAGGTGGAAACGTGACTGAATGATGAATGGCTGTATGTTTTTTTTTTTTGTTTTTTTTTAAGGGGACACATTTTAAAGAGCACCATGACATTTGCAGGATAAGACCAGTCGACTCCTGTTGGTACATTTACATTTTATTGCTCAGCTGTAATTTCAGAAATTCTGCCCAAATAATTTACAAATTGTGAAGGTTTACTGTTTTCTGGGAATACGCTTCTCTGAGCATCTATACTAACCCTATAATGTGATAAAAATAGGAAGAAAACAATTGTTAGCTTGTCAGTTTTGTCAGGCCTTTTTAAATCACTTTTCTAATAAAGAGCTTATGCTGTCAGTAAACCTGATGTGATGTGAATTGAAAGTCAACTTGAACTTTCAGTCTGACAAAGGTGGTTTGTGGAAATAATGAGTTTTATTGGTGTCAGTATTTTTACATGTCGCCCATTTTAAAGTGCTACAGCAGAATCCCATTGTTCACTGTTGGTTAACATTATGGCGCATTAATGGTACTTTTCACATAGTCAGAGCACAAAGAGCACAACGTTACACAATATAAACACATATAAATCTACAAGGTGGACGTCGTTAAAACACAGAATCGTGATCTGTTTAGCTGAGGTTTACTGTTAACATCAATGTGTAGTGATCACTGTGCTGTAGTGGAGGTCCAGTCACATAAAAACAAACACTGAAGGCAGGTGAGACAAGTGTCATCAAGTACTGTCCATGACGTGATATGCAACACAACGCTTCACTACAAGTCATTTACAGTGTTCACAACAGATGCTTTGTAGTTTCACAGACAATCGTTTACAGTGAACAACTTAAACTCTATCTGTATTTTATTTATTTCATATTGCACAGTATTTTACTGGTTGCGTTTTAAATATAACCTCCCTCAGCAATCCCTTAACACCATGGGTGACTTATTCCTCCAGTCACCACAAATGAAAAAAAACTGGCCTTCTCTATTATGTGTAAATCCAACATTAAATGGAAAATGACTCGTGTTAGTGTTAGATACTGGCCTCTAACAAGTGCTTTTCCTGCTCCTGTACACAAATCAACATGATCCTCATTTCCATGAAGCCGTGATATGAAAATCTATCTGCACCTATGGCTACCAGTAATTAAAGGGTCTCTTTTGATTTAATGATAAATATAGTTCTTTTTTTTTCTCAAGTTAACATTATTTGCACAGACTATAACTAGATTAAAATGTTGTACTTAGGCTTTTCTTATTGGCCTTAGCAGAAGAAAGGTCATGTGTAGTGTGGGATGGCAAGAGCAGTTCAAAACCCTGTGATTAGTTCCAACAGGCTGTTCTTAAAGGCTCATGTTTCACTGCTTCTCTACCTCATATGTTAAATGTGCACAGAGCTGAAGAGGGAGCAGGATATGCAAGTGAAGAGAGCACAGAGTCACCCTAATCTTCTTTTAACTGCTCTTTCAACATCTCTTTTCTCCAGTGCCGCCCATCTCAAGCTAAATGTGTCTTTCCTCATTCACAGGTTGTGCCACATTGAATTACATTTCAAAGTGGCTTTGTGCCTAAAACCTCAAGCTTCTCACCAGATCAAACTGAGCTGCTCGCCAACACAAAAGTACTCCTTCAGAGGAGGCCCATGTCACTGCCACAACTTCCTCAAAAAAGCTCAGATCATTTCCAAGCTATCATGTGGCACATTGCTGCCAACTCCACCAAAACACCCTCCTCAAAAACGCATCCACGTTGACCCACTGCACTCCCTCAGCTGGCTCCATTTGGCAGCTCAAAACAGATTTGTAGGGACTGGTGGCACCTCCCTGTTCAAAGGCCACAATCCAGCTCTACATTCCCTTCTGGTTCCCCAGAGCTGCAGTGCAGTAAAAAAACAAAACAAACAAACAAACAAAAAAAAACACTCCAGGTATCCCTTACTTTGATTATCCTCTTCTTTATATTTTCAGTTTTTATCCTATATGTTTATTTCGGTCACTGCTTCATTGAGGAAGAAGGAAAATAGATTTCTTTAAATGTATTAGGTTCTATCATTCCCAAAAACAATCTTTTTGATGTTTTCCTAATTATTTTGATTATAATGTCTCATAACATCAAAGTTAACCTGCCTAACTAAGTCACATATAGTTTCTAATTTTATAGCTGGCAAAATTAAAATGTGGGTCATGTGGATTTTAAGGAAAACTGATGTTAATCTATAAAAGTTACTGGGTGTTAAAGACAATAGATTATATGTTTATGTTTTAAAATGTGGTGCCAGTGATTTATTGAGAGAGTAGGCACCTTTTTTTTAATGCTTGGATTTTTGTTATATGCTTTGGGAAATATAAATGAGGCTCAGTGTATCTTAACATGTTATGTTCTTGCAGATGCACACCTAAAATGGTGTGAAAATATGAAGCATCCTTTTGCAGATGTGTATCCTCACATTCGGCTCTGCATCTCTACCTTGGCTGAAGATCTGGGTAGAAAACTCCATGTACCACACCTTCAATCACAACATTAGAAAACGCATCTGAAAGTAAAGAAGAAAAGAACGTTTTTATAAGGTAATTAAAAGGTAAGATGAACCAGAAGATTTATAGTTCATTTACTATAAATAATACAACTATTAGAGTGATTTTTTTTAAGTAAAGGTCAGCTAATCCAGCATAAGAAGCCTGAACTCACCATGTGCAGATGGCAGCAGGTAGGGGTCTCTCAGAAACAGCATGACAGGCTGATGTGTAAGTTTACTAAAAACAGTCAGAAAAGGAGAAGTCACACAGTTTGTGGGCGGATTCATCCTGCATATAAATGACCAGCACGAAGATACAGGTGGTGCCACTGACACGCTGGATGAAGTTCAAGCGCAGAGCAAATAATGGCTGAAGTTTTTTACTGGTTAAAGTCCAAACCAAGAGCCTGACCTGCTGTTTCATACAAACGTTTTCAAAAAAACATATTCACCAAAATCTGAAACAAAACAACTCACCTCGATTCCTCTGATTCCGTATCAAACGACCTTAAAGAAGAAAAGTAATAGTTCAGACGTATAACCTTCCAGCAGCCTGAGAACAAGCACCATCACAGATGAAAAAAAAAAAAAAAAAAAAGCCACAAATTGGTATTTTATTTTATAGAATACCCACAGTTCCAACTCACCCACAGCTTTCTGTTTTTGGCACTGAAGGAAAGTGGCGGATATTCAGGAAATCCAGGAATATCTTTGGAAGAACCTCATTTTCCATAATTATAGTCTGACAAAACAGACAAAACAAAAGCAAATTGCAATGTGCGCACAAAGCATCTGTACAGTGCCGAACTGACCTACATGACTTTTCTTTTTTTTTTTGATATAGTTTGAATTTGTTTAGATGCTCTACATTTGTACTGTAGTTTATATGTTTACTGTGGGGTTGACTAAATTTGTATTTGGTAAAAGCATGCATGACAGCTTTCATTCCCAGCCGGCAGAGTGAAGGTGTGTCACAGTACCTGCAGGTAGAGCTCCAGACCTTGCCTCCTCTGCTCCAGGACTTTGGGAACCCAGTTTCTAACATGTTTTGAAGGGATCTCAGGCGGCTTAATGCTCTTCTTTAGCTGGAGGGAATTAAAAAACATCATTTAGAAAATGTTGATGGCAGATCAGGGCTTCAACCAATGACTGTTTCAGTTATTAATTCATCTACGTACTGTCACCTTCCAGCTGCCTAAAGATTGTTACTTATAAAAGGCTAAAGTTGAAGACCTGAACACTAAACCTGAACTCATGAGAAATCAGGATTTGTAAATATTCCGCAACTCTGGGGATGCACTAAATCTCACCATTTTATGCAAAGCGTGGAATTCACTGTAGCGTTTCTCAACAGTGTGCTGTCTGCCCTTCATCAGCACATCAATTTTAAAGACCTGAAAGACAGAAAAAAAAAAAAAAAACGTTTGCACTACTTATCGAGAGTCAGTTGAGGGAATCATGGTTTATCACCAGAGTTCATCAGCCGAATATGTCCCCTCCCAGTTCACACAGTCAGCGTGTGGCTGTCTGACCAGCTGACTGCGGATGTGTCAGTTACTGTTTATGTCAGCTAGTTACCAAAAGGAAACATCTGGCTGTAACTCTGACAAAATAAAAATTTTGTCAGAGTTACCGTTAACATCCCCAAACAGACTGTTTTCCACTTCCCTCACTTTGCTGGATTCTTCCTGAAAAACTGCCGTTTTACTTCACGCACGTCACTGTTCTTGCCAGCGATTTGTAAAGGAGGAAATCCACTCTTAAATGACGGCAGTGCTGTTAATGCAATTCTGGACTGGTTACATAAACACGTACGACAACCATCTCCCAAGAAACACAGTATTAACAAATCCTGGAACATCTCAAAGAGCTTTAAATGAGACAACAGCACGTCAGTAAAAACGATGTGGAAAATGTTACATTTGTTCATAGTGTCTGTTTGTTGTAATTAAAAAAAAAAAAAAGTATTTCTTTAAAGGAACCCACATGATTTTTGAACCTGGCAACCTTTCAGCCATTTGTCTTTGATATGTCTTGATATGTCTTTATGAGAGTTGCTTACTAAATTGTTGGTTTAACCCTTTAAGCAGAAATCAAAAGAGGCAAACTTAATCTAAGGGACAGTCTTCTCAGTTCTGTCTTGCATCAGTCATCAGGCATCCCATATAAACAGTGAAACAGGTTTTTCTTGCTGTAATCATTCCTCCTGTTCATCTCTTCCTCTATCCCTTACATTTAAAGTAAGTGATAGAAGTTCACATGTCAGTGTATGGAAATTTTGTTATTTGAAGCAAATGTGAGGTTTCAGGAGTCTAACTTAGTCAAATCAAGTGGATATCTTCCAAAATTAATATGAAATCCCCTCTTTGAGTTTCCCCATTGAGCTGCAGTGGACGGATAGTAAGAAAAAGACAAAACCTTTCACTGGAGGATTTTGTTCACTGTCACTTACACTTACTGAAAAACAACACTGGATCTTTAAATGATCCAACATGGACCTGAGAAATGACCCCCTGATCTGCTGACAAGGGCGTTTTGGTTTGGTTCACATGCCAAACCATGACATAATCTCACACCGATTCACTGTGTCAACGCGACGCTGAATGGAGCCGTTCGCTGTATAGATTCTTTGATCGATAGATCTGGACGCTTCGATTTTCACAATGAGAAACAACAAGGTGAACTCACGGCATCTGAACTGCCGGTAAATAAACAGGCAACGACTCTAAATGAACAGCGACATTTACGCCTTTTAAAGTGCAGTTACTGTTATTAATATTATTACATACAGGGTAAATAAATAACGGGGACAGAGGTTACGGCTCAGCAGCTTACCGTGTATCCCCTCTCGACCGAGTTGTTTTCTGAACGGAAAGACGGGATCGACACCCTCACTGGATGCATTTCGACTTGAAAGACGTATAATTGTTCAAGTAATATTTTAATCCTGCGGTGCACACACTCAGGCGTACACACACACACACACACGTACACAAACAAAACACACGCACGCACACACACTCGCTGCTGGTGGTTCACTCCAGTGTCCCTGGCTGCCTGATAGAAATCACTGAATTCAAATAAGACGTCGAAGTCTCAGTGGTGCGCCCTGGTGGAGCGGAGGATGGAGCAATACACAGGCGGAGGCGCTGCTTTTGTGCTTGTGCAATTCAGAAAATCCTCCAAATGTCTGATGAGAGTGAAACTGTCCTGCTATTGTTTATGCAAAGGAGGATTTTTTTTTGTTACTTTCTGAAAAAATCCCTTATCTTAATCATTGAGGTCATGTTGATGGTTTCCTGAAATTGTTTGAGCTTATGTCCCCTTATTTGGGATTTATTAACATTTAATAAATGCTTTAAAACATAACATTATGTAGTTATAAGCAGTTGTAAGGACATTTTTAAGAGTTTACTAATGTAGGATATTTGGCAATAATCATAATTTCTCCTATAAGGACATATTTTATATTATTACAACTATGTTTTACTATATTGTCATTCATTATCTGTTCATACAGTTGCCTCTGGTTATGGGTGCCGACATGAGGAGTTATAAATACTCTAATAAACAGTTAAATCTGCTTCTAACTACATTATAGTTAGAATTATTACATTGTAGTGTGTTAAATATGATCATTATGATTTTTTTTCTACATACTACTTATAAAGGATAAATAGGGGGACTTGAAATAAAGTGTGATGGGCATTTGTAACTGTTTTCTGACATTTTATTGACAAAAAAATAATCAGCTGATTCATAAATGAAGAAAATAATCGCTAGTTGGGAGTTCCACTTTTAACCTTTTGCATTCACTTTTTCGCATGACACGTGTGTGTCTGTGTGCATGTGGGGGAAAGACAATGAAACACAGAAAACCTGTTCAGTCTAAAAAGTGATACAATATCACAAAGTTTTATTCAAGTTTCATCAAAAGCTTTGGAGTAAAGAGAGTTTCTTCCGTTGCATATAAATATAACAAATACATTTTCCCTTAAACAAGTGGTTCATTTTAAAATTGTGATATAATTGATATTGACTTGAAAAGGAGGGCAAGCTCGCTTATGTGTGCATTTAACTGTTTTAGGCTTCAAAATGTCAAGGATTTTATTCTTTAGCTATCTTAGAAATGCAAGCAGATGCAATGCAAAAGAAAGTAAGGAAAGCGAAAAAGTCTCAAAGAAAGGCTGAAAAAAGAACATACCTTTCAGTAAGGAGGAAAAGAAAAAACTACTTCCTCCCCACAAGGAAAAAAAAAGAAGATTTCAAAATGATCTGGCACTAAGATGTCAGATGATTCCTACTGTTTTATATTTATATAAATTGGGAGTATTTTAAATTATAAAATGAATGCAAGTCTTACAAATTTTATTTTGTGTTGTTTTTTTTCATGTTTTCATATGCAGTCCTCTTCATTGTCTTTTACAGAATCCCTCAGCTGAGTTGCTGTGAACGACGTTGTCTCTTAATATCTGAAAGAAATAGAGAAGAATAAAACCACATTAAGGACAAACAGAGAACACAAGAAATGTTAGAGAAATATTTGCCAACTGAGACATGATCCTTACGTTGACATGTGACAACCTGACACGTAGGCATAGTTGCCAGTGTAGCGAACGTCACAGCGCACATTATTGTTGCTGTAGTCTGATTCTGGAACATGATAGTTTGGATTTACACTGATCTGTGGAGAACAACAGCAGCAAAATATATCAGAATCAATAACACAGCAGCAAAGATAAATGTTCACAAATGCAATGTGATTCCAGAGAGGTATAAATCTTTTAAAGCAGTTTTTTTTTAACTGTCTCAGGAGGAAGCCAAATGTCATCTGGTATTTCCAACAAACCTTGAGGATATAGTTTCCAGGTTTCACATCTGTGATGTCAATCCACTGGCAGTCGATGTCTGCGTTGTAGGTATCATAACATCCTGGGCTGAGGCCCTGCACATTGAACAGTAACAATAAAAAACGTTGCAAAAACAAACTTCTTATTAAGCAAAACAAGACAGTTTTATGTATAGAACAAACTTACAGCTAGTAACTGCAACAAAAAAGGAGAGAAAATAAGCCAGTCAAAATATAGGAAAAACAGCTGATCACAGACGTTCAGGCAGGTGGGGTCATCTTACAGGAGAAACAGGAAACCATTAAATCACCATCACCACTGGCTCATGCAAAAAAGGAAATACTGAAGCTGTTCACTAAGAGACAGCTGCCTCAGGAAAAGAAAACTTGTTTATCTTTGCTCCACTTTTCTTTTTTAGAAAGCTATGAACCACAAACTCTACAAGCAGGCCATTTAGTGAAAAGCAAGTCAATAAAGTGATTATCCTCATTCAGATCGGAGCACTTGTGTGTGGGCTAAATGATCCACTGTGTTCAACACCCAATTGCTAACTTTGTCTTTCTGGGTAGATAGCATGCAGTTGTTTTTAAGACCTTTTTTTGTGGTCTGCTGCTGCAGCTGAAAATGACACTGATTAGAGCGATGAGACTGAACCAAAACAGTAAAGCTGCGGGCCGTAAAACCAAAACAATGAGCTGAAAGAAGCAAAAACGCTCAATAGAGCTGAGGGAATCTACAGAGTTGGGTGGTAATCGTCTGTGGTTTTGTCACTACAAATGACCCCTCATATAAAAGAAATCATGTGATCCACAGTTGACATAAAAATACTGATAAGAGAAGCTTTAAAGTCGGAAGTACATTTGTAGTTCTGTATTCAGCAGTTCTCTTTACACCTGGGTGTGCGCGGTGCAGGCATACCGCCTGTAGTATCCATAGTCACAGGAAGTGTCCTCCAAGCAGAAGCTGGCCTTGTGGCCCTCAGCCACTGACCGTTGAGTCATGGCATCCAGCAGGTCGTAGTGGCTGAACTCGTCCATGCTGTGGTAGTGCCTGTGGATCAGCAGCAGAGTGTTCAACAAGACATTTTCAACCTAAACTGAATGAGTTCCACATCAATCTGGGACTTTTTTTTTCAAACTAACCAGTCACTGTTTGTACTGTTTGTCATGTTGAAAGACCCACCGGGGATTGTTTTCGTTACTGTGCCTCATTTATATAAGTACTGATTAACAGTCAACCACATTTTGTTGGACATTTCCTGATGTTCAGTCAAATGGCTACTAGTCACCATGACTGAAAACATCACAGGTGTTTATTTTATCATTTTATTATCATGTTGACCCATAAATGAATCTGGATCTGGTATCACTCCATTATCTAAAAGACAGAGTTTGTTTAGTGAGACAATAACAGCCTGGATTTTAACTTTGGTTGACTTTCAAAACACTGACAAAAAATATATATCGTCTACATCAACACTGCATTGGACTGCTGCCAAATGTGCTCCATTCTGGGGATTAGCACAGTGGACTGCTTGTTTCACAACATAACTATGGACTGAGGTAGTTTCTGTGGAATCAAGGAAAAACTAGGCACTTTTCCATGAGCTCAATAAAGGGACACATATACCAGCGCTTTCCCTTTTTGGCTCATTATCTTCATCACACAAGTTTATTTTACAATGTCTGGCTCTGCAGTTGTAAGTTATCTGAATTCAAAGGTCACGTGAGGTTCAGTCACGTCACTTTGTGAAAGCCCAAAGCAGCTTTTACTGTCTTTATGTAAATTGTGAAAATTAGAAAATTTAAAAGCATAAAGATACAAATAAAACTCATGTTAATATGTCAGTTCTGATATGAAAATCTCTACAGAGCAATAAAACAGCCAACAAAAATTATGAAAGAGCCAAAAGTAGCACAACTGTGGCTCAACAGGGGGTGCCATACCACAGAAACAGACTGGAAAAGACAAATCGTGATGATGGCATCTCTTGGAAAGAACTGCTGCAGTTATTTATATTAATAATGCACATCGCTGATGAACAAAACAACTACAAACAAATGTCTCTATCTCCAATTCATACTCTTACTAAGTATGGAAACGTAAAAGTCTGACCCTAACTCAAAACCTCTCACTGCACATTCAGAGCAGAATTCTCAGACTGAGTTGAGCACTGGTTTAAATATTCATGCCTGAATATTACTTGCACTCAACTCTGATTAAAACCCTCTGGAGTCTGTCTATTCATCTGTGAAGACACTGAGCATGTTTTATTTATTATAACACAACTTTATTGATAGACTGTGTTGAGATGAGCTGCGAAAACCACTTCACAGTGCTGGTGTGGATCTTTCACATACTACCGCATTAGTCTGTAGACCATAAAACGCTTTTTAAAGAAATTTAAATGTAAATGTGTGTGAATAAAATCACATTACAAGTAACAGACTGTATTGTTGTTTTATTTCTTAGGGTTTTCTGCTGTATTTGTGTGTTTGGATAGCGAAACAATATGTTTTAGAATCTACATCTGTTCTATGATGATATGTGTAGTGATTATCACTAAAGATTTGTACAATTTAAAAGGCACCTGTGTCATTCTCTTGTATTTGGTATCCTGGGAGCTTTATACTTATACTATACTATACTGCATGTGTGTTAAGACAAAAAATGCATAGAACTAAAATCAACCTGGACTCCAGAGGGTTACTAAACAAAATGACACATGAGACCAGCAACCGACAAATCACAGACACTGTCTCTCTTTGTGTGATTGTGAGGTGGACACTGACATGGCATTACACTCACTGGTGACAGCTGTGCCACTCCCAGGAGTAGCGTGGCCTGCTGGGGAGGAAGTCAGCTGTCCCCTGATTCTTGACTCTCTGAGGGAACCTCAGCAGCATACGGGTGTCGTAGTCTCTAACGCTGGATCTGTAGGCTGAGCTGCACGGCACAAACCAAAGAAAGAGGATATGTGTGTGTGAAAAAACAAAAGGCAGTGGTCATATATGGACACAGTGACATCACTGGGATTGTTTTTCATGCTACATCCCCTCCTCTTGAGTGGAGCAGTCTGAGTGAACACAGCCTATGTGCAAATAAATGGCGGGTGGAAAAAAAGTGTGTGGGGGGGGGGCATGGTTGTTTGGGTTAGTTTTCGATAATGTGTTTACCATACAGGCTCTCTCCTCTCAGGAAAACTATGATTAAACTTTTACAGAAATCCACCACTCCACCCCTCTCCACCATCAGTGGCAGGATTCGGTTAATTTTACCTCATCTCATGCTTCCACTGGGCAGCCCTCACCCACAAACACTTTAGGTGGTTGTTATGGCTCAAAGCTCTGTGAATCACACTCAGACTTGGCTGCAAACTCAGTTTTTTTTCTCTCCCTGTGAATTAGTCCTGACAGCAGCCTATACCTTGACAAACAGTTTTCCTCCGCTGCACATCTCAGGTTATACATCGGGACTCTCTGGGCATAAGCAGAGGCCTGAATGTAGTACGGGTCGGGTACAAGATCAGGAAGACCTACAGTAACATAACAACAACAGCAACATGATAATAATGATATTAAATAAATAAGACAAGCAAATAAAAGTGGGACATTACACATAAATCAACCAATAACCAATCAACAAACACTTTAACAGATGGCAAACAGACATTTACATGCAGATACTTGAAGACAAAGAGACACAGGATGAAGACAGACTAATTAGTCCATTAGCTGACTGATTGACTGATTGATTGATTTAAAGTACTTTAGCATCATACACATCACTTTAAGAGGTAATATCTTTCTTATTAATGATCTGAATGCTGCTTGGAAAACACTTTCCCCTCTCTTACCGTACTGATGATAACTTGTGCCATATCCGGGTCTCGATCTCGGCCTCGGTCTCTCGTAAACGTCATAGTAATTGTAATATGGATTATCACCGTCAATGGACTTGTATGGGTCGTAGGGATCGTCACCGACCATCATGTCATCTCTCCTGGAAAGAGGTGGACTGACAGTGACCTTCTCCTGGGTCTCGTTGACTCTGTTGCTCCTCTGCGTCCCCGGGCGCTCACCGGGCCGGTCATCGCGCTCGTGCCCTGTCAGGAGCCTTTGGGGCAGAGGCACTCGGTTGCGGGGTCTGAGCGGATTGGGCGCACGACGAGGAGGCTGCTGCGGTTGGGTCGCCGGCTGGCTCTGGGAGTCCGGATGTCTCACGTCCGCATCTCGGATGATGGTGACAGGTCGCTCCTGCACTTGCTCCTGAGGTGCGCCCCTCCGCCTCGGTGGCCGATACTCCGAGCCATGGCTTACAATTCTAAAGACCTTGCCGTTGTGTGACCACTGTAGAACCCCTCTTTGGATGTTTTCTCGTTGTGTCCCCGGATTTCTCTGAGACTGGGCAGCTTGCAGGATGAAAACAAATAAATAGACGCACGCATATGCGTAAAATGGCGTGCCAAATATGTGTAATCCCATTATGAACGCAATTAAAGGAGACTGAATGTGACAATTTTTTTTTTCAAACGAGCCGGGGTTGCCACTTGTCTTTCACTTAAATATCCTTCATCTCTGTTTGAAGGATATCCGGTGAGCTGAGAAGAAAAGCTACGTTTCAGAGTATCCGTGTAAACTCATAACGCGCTGCTCCTGCAGCCTGCAGATGCGCCCTGTGAGCTGATGAGGAGGAGGAGGAGGAGGGAGGAGGAGTTCAGCAATTGGAGTTTCTGAATCTGTTATACAAGTCTGGTGCTGCTGCTCATATAACCATTGGATACGTGATGTCTGATCATGCTCCGCCAAGTGTTTGATAACTGCTCTGTCTGACCCTGAAAGGTGGTTAATGTGTGTTAATGACAAACACTGAAACTTCTTCATCCAGCCACAGATGCACATTCACTCAGAATTTTATGAAAACAGTCAGACACAGAAACCGATGCAAGTTTTTTGTTTGAAAATGTGAATGTTGTGAAATACATTCCTATTTATTTATGATAGTATATGAATACCATGACCCATTTCCTAGAAACTAATGTATATTGTCTTTATTTTTTTTCTTTCTCTGCCAGATCAGGAGAAAGGCATGATAAACTGCTTTTTCCCTGACTGTTGGATGAACTCCCAACCAAATTGCAGCACACTCTGCCAGAAGTGTCTACACTCATCCACTTTCTCATAGGAGGATCTCAGAAACCTAAACATGACTCTTTGATGGCCCTGCAACATTTTCTGCTTTTTTCTGGGAAACCATCTCCCACAAACCCCCCCCCTCCACCCCAGCCGCGCCTCAGTCCTGTCTGCTGGAGCTTTGCTGAAAACGTGAACGACTTATCACATGCATCTCACGGTAATCTCCTATAAGATCATAATTACCCTGCTCTGAGCAATAAACAAAATGAGGCTGTGGTGATACTTGATATCTGTATTACTGCATCTGGTGGCAGACTGGTGACCCCAAGCTCCTCTCCTGATGAATCTAAATCATTTACTGCAGCCCAGTCAAATCACTGCCCTGCTGTGAACACCAGAGGTATAATGCATAGCTTGGGAAACTTTATGCAAAGTATTAATTTACTCCGACGAGCAAACCAGGAAATTCTTTCTAGCATCTACACAATTGACCGCAGGATGGCTGCTGCTAAACCACACCAAACGCTCACAAGGATTTTACAGTTTCTCAAATCGCAAAGTTTTATGAGAGCCACTGACTTAAATGCAAAACAATATGGATTGAATCAGACGGGTTTTCTCCAAAATGTATTCACCAGAGTTTATTAATGAGCTGTTTTGAGGGAGATTAGGAACAGTTCACTGGTTATAAAGACAGAGTTACAGAAAAGTAGAAAGTAAAATAACGAAGCCAAGGCTTTTTGCTAACATGAGACCCCAACTTCATGTCACAGATGATGATAGATGCAGAATTAAGTAAAGATCCTCTGAGATCTATTACAGTGTCCTACATCCTGACACTAGGGGGCAGATGACTGCAAATAATGCTGGACTGCTTTGTGCCATTTTCTTATCAGGACCTGAGGGAGTTGTTTGGGAAGTGAGAGATTATGGCCTTAGACAAACTTCACACTCTTAGTTATTTCTTCTGATTTAGTTACTTTTCTGTGCCATGAACTCGTGTCTAGAACCAAATACTGGAGAAACAGAAATAGTCTTAAAAACAAAAATTGTTGCCGGTAGCTCTCACAGAGACTCAATACAAATCATATGGCGTTAAGTGCCTCTCATTATGTATGAACAGTTTGAGCAGTTTCCCAACCTTTATTTATCCAGGGTAATAGGGCTAAGCTTTCTTTTTCAGGAACGTTTTGTTCGCAGTCACACAGCTATACCTACATTTACACCTGGAAGCTGCCCAGTACAATCACAGTCTGACCAGTTTTCCACTGACCAGCTCCACTGGAGCAGCTGGGGGTTGAGGGCCTTGCTCAAGGACACCTCAGTGGTGGTTAATGAGGGAGGGACAAGATTCGCAACAGTCAGTTCACAAGCCTGCTTGTGAACTGACTGACATCCTATCCTTTAAAGGAATAGTTTGCTATTTTTTTGAAATATGTTTATTCGCTGAAGAAAAGTTAAATGAGAAGACTGATACCATTTTCACCTCTGCCTGTTAATTATACTGTAAGCCTACAGCCAGTTAGCTTAGCTTAGCACAAAGACAATGGGAAACAGCTGGCCGAGCTCTGCCTGAAGGTAACAAATTTGGCTCATAATCCCCACCCCCAAAAAAAGCAAGTTGTTACTTTTACACTTTGTTTTTTGTACAGATTAAACTGATATTGTCCAAAAATTTGTGTAACTTTCAGACAGCGGACGATCTGACATTCACATCCACCTCAAGGCAGCGACTGGCCACATGCTTAGGTTAGAAATGAGGCAGGATTTGAACTTTTTGCCTGTGAAAAGGAGCACAACACTATGAATGCCTTTGTGGACAGACTGTTTTACAGTGTGCACCCATGTCCTCATTTGAGCAATTATCATGTCTCACCTCTTTCTATAATGGCAGGCTTTGCCTCAGCTTTGAATATGACAGCCCAGAACACTTTCATTTTGAGCTTTCCATTACCTGCAGACCACCACTGCCCCATTTAAAAGCTCAAAAAAATATTTCCTCAATCACTAGTAACTAAGTAGTGAAATAAATAGTAACTCAGAAGGTTTTTATTGCAACCTTTAAAGATGAAACCATTGTGTCACCCACATGCTCAGGTGCTGCATCCCTCTACTAGTGGTCAAAAACTCCACAAGGCACCTTTAACTTTGACAGGTTCTATTTAACGGCTGAGCAAACTGATTAAATCGTGCTGCGAACTGCAGTTTAGCTCGTTGTGTTGTTCTTGGATGACAGAGGGCTTACAGTCACGTGAGGTTACTTTTCGGTTTGTGTAATCTGTGGGGCTGAATGAGCGCCAAGTGGAGTTACATGAGCTCCTGAAAATGTGTCCTCCCTGCAGACTTATTTCAGTTGTTCAAGAGTTACAGATAAAATGTTTGATGCAGACACTGGATGAGGATGCCAGTGGGTCGTTAATCCAGATGTACTACAAGATGTACTTGCAAAACAGAGACGTTTATAGTTTTGTAGTAATCAGCTCCTGAGGATAAAAAAAAATGAAAAGAAATGAACAAAAGCCTTTTCACTCACGCAAAAACCCTTCCAGACTGAATCACAGGAATGAATTTGACTGTTCTTTTGTAAATGTTTCCTGTTTTGTCCTCAGAGATGCCCTCTAGCAGTATTTTCCTCTAGCAGTATTATAACTATGTAGAGTTTGTTTCCAGCAGAAAACAACTATGGATGCACTTTTTTTGGCCGATATGTGATTGCATTTTTGCTAAGAGGATGACTAATGTACACCTCTGTGATTCTGCATACCGACAGTTCCTCCAGAGAGTGAAAACTATGTGAAAACTATGTGCATGTGTTCCTGGGTTGCCTCCTTTCTTTTCCCTGGAACACCAGACAGACAGTCAGAACCAGCTGTACTCGGTCACCAATGTTTTTCGCTCGTAACTCGTTGAACTTTCTCCATGCAGAGCCCTTTTTCTTTACAGCTAGGGCAGCGCAGTGTTCCCTCACACAGCTCAGAAACACATCTGCAAGAAATTAGCTGAGTTCTTTTGTCCACGTTGCTGGAATTCACCCCCTTTCCTGATTTTTGGGCACTCGAGTGAGCTGAAAGAATTTGAATAAATCCACGTCTGAGTTGCACAATAAGGAGAGAAAGTAGTGACAAGGCCTCCTGCCTAAGACACGTCATTGTGTAAAGAGGAGGAAAAAAAAGGTCTCCTTTCATGATGCTAAATTTACCATAAAACCAACATCAATTTTTCTGTGCCATCACTGAGTCAACATCTGGCAGACACTTGCCACTTTCCCCGAGACGTGAGGCCTATATTTGGGCAGCCAACGTCTCGATTTAGGGCAAATATAGACATTTTATTAAATATTACAATAATACAGTTACTGCTATGAGATAAGATCCACTTTGCTGCAACTTTAGGGGCTGTGGGGTTTTTTTTTTCAAATCAGTCCTTGAAAACCTTTTAAAAATCCAGCTTCAGAAGTATCACTCTGAGTTCTGATTTTTAGTTCCCATTTGCATTTAATTATTCATTTTCATCACGTCATCATTAAGAGCCCTTCACAGTGATGCAGGACCACACACATATCTCTCAAAACATCCACAATAAGACCTACTGTCTCTGATCTATTCCAAGCACACATCCCTCTACTTAAACCCCACAAGCTCTGTCCCATAACACCTCCACTTCTGTTAATCTCCTTTTCAGATATTTACACTCTCAGATTTACACTCTTACATTTCCTTCTGGTTGTGGATTTTCCCTCCACCTTTCTGCAAAACTCAAACTACTCAAATGAGCCCAAGTTCTGCTCAGCTCGAAACTCAACGACAGAAACAGACAATTCAAATATTTTCTCCTCTTTCATAAATACTGGGTTTCCATTACTCTTGGAGCACCAAGTTGGGGCTTGCACCACACACACTTTCACTCATCACACACACACACACACACACACACACACACACACACACACACACACACACACACACACACACACACACA
>JBBMJY010000008.1:9830262-9843933 GCA_037833715.1 Toxotes lorentzi
ACACACACACACACACACACACACACACACACACACACACACACACACACACACACACACACACGCACGCACACACAGTCTGGTGGACTACGTGGCATTCTGCACATGCACTGTAGGCTCTGCAACCAGGAGGAGGAGCACTTTATCTAGACACAACCCAGCAAACTTTACATTGTGCGGTGACTCATGCAGATGCACTTTTTCTTTTACACTCCCAGTGTCTCTTGAGATACAGGGAGAGATTCCAGTAAATCCAGCAATAAAGAGACTTGTTTGCTAAAACAATGCAGAGCAGAGGGAAAAGTTAGTGCTGGGTGATGTTTGCGTTTATTGCCATGAATGACTCCTTTCACGCACAAGAAGCCATGTGATCTACTGGTAATATAAAAGCAGTTAGTATAGCAGCTTTAAGTTGGACCATCTGTCAGGTACTGTACATCTGTGTCCTATCACACCACATACTGCTTCTCTGGAGGATATTCTTGATTTATTGAGCCTTGGAAGGTTTAAAGGTGTGCAGCTAGTAAAGCATTCAAGTGTCAGATAAAACAAAAGAAATCTTACACTTGTCAAATCCCTCCCAAATGTACTGTAGAATTTTAAAGACACAGGTTCAGTGGTTAACACTGTCACCTCTCCAGTACAAAGTTTGCATGTTTCGTCCCACGTTCACCTCGGTTTCCTGTGGACTCTCCCTTTTCCTTCTGCAGTGCGAACACATGCACCCCAGGTGGGCTGGAGAATAGACACTAAGTTAAAGGACCATTGTGTGGGATTTAGGTGGATCTATTGGCAGAAATGGAAGGTGATATTCATAATTGTGTTTTCATTAGTGTATAATCATGTGACACTAAGAATCATTGCGTTTTCGTTAGCTTGGAATGAACCTTTCATATCTACACAGGTAGAAGGTCCTCTTCCATGGAGCCTGCTGTGGTGCCCCACCATGTTTCTACAGTAGCCCAGAACAGACAAACCAAACATAGGCTTGCTTTAAAAAGGGGCCTTTTGTGTTTTCACATGACCTGAAGGCCACCGTAGGTTCTCCTACATGCTTTGAAGATTCAGTAGGATGCAATCTGCAACCTCACTGCTCGATACTCCTGCCCACAGGTACTTTAGCCATGGGAGTAAATGTTAGTGTGTTAGTTTGTCTTTCATTCCAACTCCTGTGCAGTTTGTGGTGGTCAGGTTGCAGCCACCTAATAATGATGAAGAGGCTAAATGGAGGGATGAATGTTTGACAGCAAGTGAACTGGGTTGCTTTTCCCCCATACCTTATGAATAATATAACATTTTAAATATATATAATATGTGAGACAGAGAAAACAAAAGAATAGTTCAGCATTGAGGGAAAATCAATGCAGTGCTCAAAAAAAAACCTAAAAACTGGTCATCAGATCAGTGTTTTCAAGGAGTAGCTCTCAAAATTAAGTAGTCGTGTCACTTCATTTGTCATACTTTTTTTGTTGATTGTTTGAAAAAGAACAATGGCTCCATCTACAGGAGACATTTAGCACATAAGGTTGGTTAGGAATTTTTTTTTTAAACATACACTTTTTAAATATTTTTTAAATATTTCCCATTTGTACACCTTTTTTTCAGCATCTTTAATGTCCTGTACATTTATCCACTACTTTCATACTTCAACTAAATTTTTTTTTTCTGTGATTCACATTGTATGTCCATGAAATAATTCCTAATGTCTCCTAAAATGAAAATACATTATCTGCAGCTCAGCTTCTATAGATTTTATTGAATTCAAAATACAACAGATAAGAAAGTTACAGTAAAACAAGCTTTGCAGACAGACCATAACACACAACTCTTTCAAGGCACACTTACATTTAATCAGTGCATAAAATATTTGTAATAATACTTGTAAATCCCACCTTCAAAAATTTGTCACTGATGATTTTTTTTGGTCCAGCGGTAACAGAATTTAACACATTTGCTACAGTAACATTTCTTGTTCATGGAGCTACTCACTAAAACTATCAAATATTTGTTCATTTTTCACTAAAATATAAAGAAAGTGCATAGTTGTTGTGTCCTAGTCTGGTCCTTTGGCTTAGAAGAAAAAAAAAACATTTAAGTATTAATAATAAACAACTGGAATGACCAGATTAATGAAAAGCAAATTTCAGTGCAGAGAGTATTGAAAACAGATCATAAACCAGGCAAACCACCGGCACGTAACAGGGTAGCATTTCAGTTTGGAGAAGAGGTTTTGTGTCACACAGTGAAGAGCAGATGTCCTGAGAAGAAGCTTGTGGTGCTCAGGCCGGTGGTCCAGTGGCTGGCCTCCAGCCACACTTTGTCTCCCTTCTCCAGCCGGAGCAGCGTGTCCCCTGAATACAAGTAGCGACCTCCCTGATAAGCTTTGAAACTACGCAGCACCAGCTCTTTGTTTCGCTGCAGGTCCACGCTTCCTGCACCGATGAAGGACGTGCAGAGAAAGCTGAATTGATAGACACCAGGGATGACGCATGTGAACAGGCCTGTCTGTGTGTTGTAGTGGTTCTGTTGGTTATAGAGGACCCGACGGAAACGGAGGATATTCTCTGAAGATGGGTTGTACTCGCCCAGGATTATGGAGAAGGCAGACTGAGGCTGTGTGAAATTGATGTTAAGTGCTGGTGGTCCACGAGGGCCTCACGGACCTGGAGGTCCTATGGGATCTGCAGAGAAGAAGATGTAGATGTTAGACATATGCAGCCTCATAATTTAAGGAATTTTTAAAAATGAAATGATCACATTCACCAAAATGACAGAGTTAAGTATAAGTGTTACTTGATTTGAATGTGCACTTTTTAAGGAGGTGTGGCTGCAGTGTGCTCTTAAAATGTGACTACCACTTTTCAATGCTAAAAACCAGTTCCACTGACCTCAGAACAGCTATCCCCCGTGCCTGCAACATGAAACACCACATATGAAGAACAATTTTCATTCAAGTGATCATAGAAGAAGTAAATACACCAGATTAAAATCAGAATTAAAAATACAGTGAGTGACAAATGAATGTGAATTTGGTGCTGAGAGTTTTCCCCATAGTCAGAAAGTTGGATCCAGTGTTGGTTCACCTAAGGTCTCGGAGCAGCGTCTCTCCCTCCAGGCCGACAGGTCCAGGCCTCGGAGTGTTTGGCAGAGGACAAGCGGGTTACTGCTTGAGGGCAAGCCGAAGGCGTCTCTGGGGACAGACGTGATGCCGGTGTTGTCACAGATGATCTTGGACAAGCTGACAGAAGACAGAGCAGCTCTCTGACTCGCGGTGAAGACGCCTGGTTTCTCAAACCACAGCCTGAGAATTTCAAACAAGAAGAGAAAAAAAAAATTAGTGTCGACAGAAACTGTATTTGAAATGCGCTTAGGTTTGTGATAGTGTCATCAGTCTGCAGCTGACATTTGATATAGTTAAATATAGCATAAATTACATGCATTAGATTATTTATGCAAAATAGGTTTTGACGTAATGTTCAACTTAAGCATGTAAACTGTGCAATTTTATCCATAATGTGAAGAAGACTAGCACAATGATAACTCCTTCGCCCTCCTCCCCAGCTGCCATGAATGACTGAGCTGAAAGCAACACATACTGCACCTATTTTCACTGTAAAGAACGAAATTCTTCAGAATCCCACAGATACATTCTAAATATACTGTACTGTATGTAACCACACACATACTGACCTGTCACCCTGGCGGACCTTCTGGAACTGGTTTGCAATGAGGCAGGAAAACAGAGGTCCCACACGGCCGCCTGCGACGAACGGTTCTGCCACACCTCCAAGCCAGACATCAATGTTGTCGGCCGTACCGTAGAGCTGCAGCAGCCTTCGGGCCAGATCGTTGTTGTTCAGAACTTGACCGAGCTCTGCCAGGTTCCTGGGCTGAGACAGACCACAGAACCTGCGCCAGGCATTGTAGCCTGAAGGAGCAAAGAACAAGTAAGAACAAAGAATGCAATTAAGAAAGAGATGAAACATTGGAAGGAGAATTTATTAGGATGAAAGTCAGAGTGAGCGATGTACCAGGCAAGCCGTGGTCACGTCCCCTCTGCATGTTGAGAGAGGCCAGGTCCAAAGCCAGACGCTGCACAAACTGGAAGAGCCTCTCCCTCAGAGCATCCACCATCATGTGATCCTGGGTGTTCAGTTTAGCAGGACGGCTGATCAAACCACGCAGCAGAGGGTCAATACCACCTGGAGAGATGTAAATGAAAAATTAGGGCGATGGTTTAAGATAAAATCACAGACCGGTTGCTACAGTTTTCTCTGCACAGCTCACCCTCAAAGATGACTCTCCAGGGGGTGAAGAAGGCCTTGAACAAGGGCACACTGGGGAACTGAGAATTCTCCCTGTAATTTGAATCCAGACGGAACAAGACTGGCTGGATGGTTAAGTGGGCGAACCGGTAAGCTGCTGTTGCAAAGACATTGGAGATAGTGGGGTCGACGTTGGGATTGTAGCCAGGATAACGGCCAAGCTGTCTACGCATGGCATCGTTACCCACAATGTGTGGCAGATAGTCCCTGAACACAATCAACTGGAGAGACAGAGAGATTTTTAATTTCAGTGTTTGCCACATGCTTTAGAAATGTGAATGTGTAAAGGTGAGTGCTGATTGTCGACCTGCGTGTAAGCGCCCATGATCTTGCGGGCCTCTTGGTAGAGGGTCTCGCTGTCCCAGTGTGGGTTCAGTGCTTTCAGCGCGCGAGCCAGGCGGTTATGCTCACGCAAAAACAGAGTGTGAATGGACGTCAGAGCGATGTTCTCATCCACACGGACATCACCTTCACGACAGAAATTAGGCAAATACAAAGGTTAGAGGCTAGAACAGTTTTTCACAACCTGTCAACCCAAAATTCTCATTACCACTCCCATGGCTTGTTACTCATCTACCTGTTAATAAATCATTAATTAACCATTTATAAAGCTGATAGTTACTCATAAACCAACTCAGGAACACGACTGACCTGCGATGAAACAGGGCACCTCCTTGGCGTTTGTGTCATTGGTGACTCTCCTGCGAGTGGCACACATGTTCACCTGGAGAGGATGGAAGGGCAGCAGCTCACGGCCGTTGTCCCTGTACTCTGTGTTCACAAGCATCAGGCCTCCATCATTAGTCAGGTCGCGAAGAGAGAGGGCAAGCTTTTCCTCGGAGCCGTACACCTGGCCGAGATCCAAGAAGGCTGTCAAGGAGTTGATCTGCTCTCTCTTATTGGGCTCTCCGCCAAAATTGTAGGCTGAGTATCCTGTTCCGCAAGTAGGGGCGGACCTGAATGAAGGGATGCAGCTGTCTGGGCGGGAGGGCAGGCGAGGATCACCAGGAGGAATCTGTTTGTGGGAAAGAGAGATCAAAGGTCGTGAAGCGAATCGTTTAGTGAAAACGGCATCTCAGTGCTTGGGTTTGAGCTGTGACACCAACCGGGATGGGGATGCAAGGATCGGTTTGCTGACAGCTGTCCTCACAGTTCACCCCATTGCTGAATGACCGGATGCTGGGAGAGAAGGGCGTGAAGGAGAGATCATGGTCGTTCCACTGGCCAAAGAAGGTCACCATGAAAGATAACTCTGTGTCGTTGAGCACACCTGCATCAGTTGTGCTTAGGATGTTGTTGGACACCTGTCGCACCTGAGAGTGGAGGGGAATTGTATTTTATTTGGGAATTGTTTTCATTTCAAATCAGAATGTACGTGTATTGAGCTTCTGGGATTTCAAGGTGGTACCAGTGGGAGCAAGAAGTTGTTCACTGCTCGGTTGTTCCAGCCTTTTGGTTTTGAGATGCCGTCGTCATATTCGGTAGGCAGCCAGCGGGTGAAAGGGGTGTTGGAGGCTCCAAGGCGAGGATTATTTCTAAAGACAATCAAGAAGCATCCATGTTTAGAAACACTGTTTGAGAAATCCCACAGAAGTGTACACATCCTCTGCGGTGTATGGCCTAAGATGTTAACATGCATTTCACAAGCGTGTCCTGTGGATGCAAGCACCACCCAGTCTCATAAACTCTGTCACAGAATCTGTTGACTCCCGCCACATTTCCATTAATTCAGCACAAATTGCTTTTTGAAAAGAAACCACACAACTCCCTTTTTCCTACATATGCTGGGGAAACTGTTATTCTGGAAAGCAAGAAGCCAAGATAGGAAACCAAAGCCGATGCTGCAGAAATTCTGTCCCTTTAAAATGTCCCAGTTTTTAAAGGGACCTGAAAAAGAAGATCTTACAGAAGTGAAAATGCAGAAGAAAGCTACTTAAAGTTACTTACAGGTTGTTGCAGACGCTGGTGGCTGTGCGATACTTGTTAATGTTTGGTGTGGAGCGGCATGATGGAGGGCGGGTTCGAGCTGCACACCCAGTGATACTGGCAAGCTTTTTCAGATCGTCTTCAGACAGCAAATCTGAGGAATGCGAAAAACACATTGTCACTCACTCACAGCGTGCATACATGTCTGTACTGCACTGTGCACACATCACTGATCCTCAACCAAAAGGTTGTCATAAAAACAGTGCGGGCACTGTGTGGGTTGTCTTTGTGTGGGTGCTGCATGTCTGACCTGTTGCATTGAGCGAGCGTTTGTGCACACGGTGCACCCTTTCGTTCAGCAGACGAAGGGTTTGTTCCATGTAGTCTGCAGATCTCACAGCTGAGCGGGTGTCACCCCGAGGCTGCTTCAGGAGACGAAGAGCATCATGAGGATTCACCACCTCACGGCGGACGCGCCTCAGACTCCTGGAGGGGGAGAAAAAGTCAACCAGTTGTCCAAACTGGTCTCTTTTTGCTAATTCTGCAACTTTTTCTCACAGTTACTGAGCTACAGATGAATGCCTGACAGCCCTTCAGTATTTACGCATGTTGTTTCCATTTCAAAGATAATCTAGTATTTTACTCTGTGATAAGAAATAAGCCATAAGTTGAACTCACTCTTCTCTGGAGTACATGTAAGAGTCATCCACGATTTTCTTTGCCTCCTCAAAACATTGCTCAAGGAAACGACTGCCAAGATATTCTCCTGCAAAAAAACAACACATGGGTCCAAAGGATTTAAAATTTGACCTGAAAATAAATAAATAAATAAATAAGGGGAAGGGGTAAATAAATGGGAATTAAAAACATGTCTACAGTGTGAAGGACGGGGCCTACCTGTTGGTTTAGACTGAGCAGGCACCAGGCAGATGCCCAGCACAAGAAGGACAGAGTAAAGCATCTCTGAAAAAAAAAAAAAAAAAAAAAAAATCAAGCCAAAGTCGGAATAGAAACAAACTTTATCTTTCAAAAGGCATGCACAAAAACCTTCTTAAGTACCATGTAACATTAAAAAAAATATCTAACATCCCCAACACAATAAAAAAAAGAAAAAAGATTCTTGTTACCTGTATCTGTGAAGACTTCAGAAGCTCTCTGAGATCTGTGAGAAGACCAATGTTGTGTCTAATGCAATCATCTTCCTTATATACAGTGTGGCCTCACCCTCGGGCTGCCCAGGTGAAGCTACTGTCAGTAAAGAGGAGTTCCTTCTTCCTTCTCTCTGTGCGATAGAAAATATTTCATCCCTATCAGTTGCTATTTCTGGCAAACTGATAATGACTTTAATGAGCAGCAAAACAAATATTACTAATACTACGATTGTTACAGTAACAGTCATTGTATTGTATTTGCATTATCAGTACTTTTGTTTTTGTTTTTTAGTATGAATCTATTTTAGTAAATAGACATTTACATTTTTCTTTATTATTATCATTTGTATGTCAAACTTTAGAAATGATTTGGTCTGCTTTTCTGACATTATTGATCTAACTTCATCTATGTGTAAATCACACATACTTTTTGTCTTTTTCAATGACACGACTAGATTTACCCTAGTTTTTTTCTCAGTTGTCGAGTCTTCAGGGGTATTTTATTCTATTAATGATATCCAACAGTGGAGAGATGAAAGTAAAATGAGAAAAGAAAGAGATGGGGAGTGACATGCAATAAAAGGCCCCGTCTTGGACCCAGCCATGAATCATGGTACATGTTACCCGCTTCAACTCCTTGACCACCAGGGATCCCCTTTACCTTGATTTTTGCACTTTAACTTATTTTGTTAACTGTTCTCCTACTCTCCTCTTCCGAGAGATGTTAATGTCACCTCATTCATTTAATTGTTAAAATAAGGATTTGTGCAGTTTGCAGTGTTTTTTTTTTTTTCGTTTTACTACTTTAGTGATGTTGCCATGCTGTGGCTGAAGGCCTGCCGTGTTGAAACACAAACTGATAAACTTGAGAAAGTCTTTAAAAAGAGGAAGCAATTCATTCTCCTCACTACTGATAATTTGCTAATATTTTGATATGTTATCATCTGAAAATATTAACAAACTTGAAAGAAAAAATTGCAAAGTTTATTCCTTTTTAGCCTCTGAAAGAACCAATTTTCTTTTTTTTTCTTTTTGGCAGGTTGAGGTTAAGAGTTCAAAGCTGTATTAACCTAAGGATTTCACCACAGAGAAGCCTACTGTAAGTAAATAAGTAACAGCTTATTTGAGTGAGCCGTGGTCAGGCAATGAGGAAAAGATTTATTGTCAAATGTAAATTTTCCTTTAAACTGTATGTGCGAGGTTGCGTGTGTTAGGGTGTGAAGCCTTGTGGCTACTGCCCATACAAAGACTTGTTCATATTTTTTAATGATAATTGCACATTCCACACTTCATTGCAGATCATTGCGTTTGCAACATCCACAGGAGCGTTGCACTAGCCCCTTCTAGTTCCTTCTTTCAAGGAAGTTAGAAAAGTTAGAAAAGAAGTTGGGGGAAAAAAAGCAGAAATAAACAGCATTGGCTGAAATGTTGTTAGTCAACCTCAGAGTTTAGCAAGAAATCACATTTCACCCGTGGGTTGCTTAGAGAGCTGCCAGCATCTTGTTTATTTGATGAGCTGTTAGGAAACTATGCTTTTACCATCATGCTTCTGTTGTTGATTATTGTAATTCCCCGTGTCAAGGAAGCAGAGCTGTTTTTGACAATGGATCACTGAGTCATTTATGATAACAATAACTTAGTATACAATGCAGAATAATGCGGGCCACACCTCCATGAACGTAATAAGGAAGAAGTGTACTTATTCAAGGCATCTCTCTCCAAACTGATAACAACAAAAAGTTTGCACCATGCGGGAAATCTTATCTTATCTTAATACTGATCACTTTTATGCAATTGTTTCAGTTATTTTATTTTTAATTAAACCGTGTTTTATTTTATGAATGCATATAAAAAATATAGAAAACAAGAGAAGGAGCTTCTGTGTCCATCCATGTGCAAAACTGGAGGCTTTATGAACAAAGATGCAATTTGACAGACAGGGCAACAAAAATTGCAGAGAAAATGCAGATTTCTAGTGTGACAGATCTCTTGTCTTAGTCCATCTCGCTGCTGCAAAATTTTAGCGGTACGAGCAGAAGCTGGCACAAACAAGCCAGACATGTTTCAGTGTCATTACAAAAGCCACATGCACTGGTTTTTCTTGGAACTGGCAACCTGACTGACATGTGGCATCTTAGCAGCATTTTTATAATTAGCACATAATAAATTAAAAAGCATTTTGTGTATTTATTTTAAGCAGCAGTGTTGTACCATCTTGCTAAACTAAAAGTACCATCTTGCTAAACTAAAAGGAACACAAGGTCACATCCTGCAGGGTTTTTTTTTTTTTGTTTGTTTGTTTTTTGTGCACATTTCCTTTTCTCACCCAAAAGCAAAATCACTCTCAGAGAGGACGCCCAACCTGGAGATGTACTGTGTGAATCAGCATTTGCACTTATTCAATTGCAAATTTTTCAATAACTTACTAAATTACAATGACAAACTTAAACTTCTCCCAGTGTCAACTCCCTTTGGCCTCTGCTCATGATTGCTGTTGCTACACATAAACGCAGATATGGTCTTGCCGTCGTCCTGCATGTGACAAAGCCAAGCTTCAGTATGAGGTTACTGGCTTCTTCCTCTCTTTTGCCTTTTTGAACTAGAAAACTTTTGGGATGATCTCATCCTTGACCAGCAGAGTCACACAAAGGGTTTCGAGAGTTTTGCTTCCTGATCAGTGAGCAAACAAATTTCCCCCAGAGTGATATAAAACACTCTCATGACCTCCACGCTGTATTACCCTCATTGACAGAGCAGTTGTTCTACAAATGTTTAACAAGTCAAACTGAAATTTATTTGCTACTGGATTCAGTACAGTTACATTTTAACATCTGGACATCTGTATTCCAACATGCACTCGAACATCACAGACACACAGATGTTTGGTTGAACCTCAGAAATATTTGTCAGATAATCACGTAGTAGAGGGTAGATTAGATGGATTCCTTGGCAGCTGTAATTGATTATGTTTGGTTTATGTTTTGAGGTCACTGTTCAGTCTAAAACTGCACAGACAAAAATGCTTCAGAGTATCCAGCTGTAGGTGAATTAGTTAAACTTGCAAATTGTGTTTGAAGGAAGCAGCTACGTGCAAAAGGCCAAAGTGAAAACCAATGCAAAGGAAAAAGTACCAACTTGAAAAATGAGGAGGAAGAAACTCAGAGTGGAAAGAAAATGTGGTGATGTTTCATGGAATCTCACTGAATGTTACTCACTCATGACTATTGTGATGGCAGGTATTTGAATCACTCATTGGCTTGTGGACACAGTGCTAATGATTTCTATTATTAGCCTCTGTCAGCACTTGCCCTTATAATGTCAAACTGTGTATTTTTCAGATGAAAAACATTTAGCCAGCAAATATATCATAAGTCTCAATTTAGAAAGACTGAAGCCAGGCTGCAACCCTCTGAGGCCTCACCTTTACCAGCTGCAACATCGGTGATGTTAAGTAAAACATCAGAGTGCTTCCGCCACCACTGACTAACTCACTCTGGAATGTGGATTGCATAAGTGGCTCAGTGTAAAAGTCAAAAAAAGAAAGCCATGGGAAAGATGCTTTAAAATAAATGAAGACAGGAAGGGGTCGCAGTATCTGGAAAGTGGTACCTTGACACGATCTCATTGTCTTAAGATACAATTCAGTAAAAGTGGATGTTTCTAGGTTAATATTGTACAAATATACTCCAGCACTGATATTTAGCTGAGACTGGAATGAGTCCTTGATGTGGACTAGTGACAATTTCCGTCATATAAAACAACACAACATGTCCACAAATATTAACATTTTAAAGAGAGATTAAGGACCTGTTTACTGTAACAAACTGGCCTCAGTTGTTTTTTCAGAAGTAATCCTGCTCGATTTTACTGATTGTTAAAACTACATATTAGCTTCAGCTAAACTTTGGAACAGATTTTTTCTTTGAACAAGGACGGTGGAGTTTATTCCATGGACATGCGAGTATTGATTTAAGACTTGAAAAAAGGTGAATATATCCTTTAATACCACTGTAATGTACTGCAGCACTTACTGATCATAGCAGAGGAACAGTCAGTTCAACAAATGTGAGTATTTTTTTCATTTTTAAAGTCTTTATTGAAATAATACTGACATGGTTTCACAATTGTTCTTCTCCCAATGCTAATAACTGTACTACATTAATGAAGAAAGGGAAACACTGTCAATATAAATCTTTAAAATGGGAACAGGTTCACAGTGATGAAGGAAATGCTCAGATCCTTGACTTAATTAAACCTAACAATACTAAAGGGTAGAAATACCTCATTACAAGTCAAAGTCCTGCATTTAGAATTGCACTTAACTGAAAGTTCAAAAGTACAAACGACACATTTTACTTAGAGCAGGCTATTGAAGTAGCTCTTACGCAGAATGGCCCCTCGCTGTGTTAACATGTAAGCAGTACTTTGATGTTGTAGCCATTCAGGGTTAACTGCTTCTTGATCCTGTATATTCCTTTGTAACGTCGTATCATGTATTACAAAGAGATCATATGTTTTGTATATTAAATCTTAATTTGAAAGGTACTTGTAAAATACAAGTACCTTAAAACTGAAAAGAAAAAAAAAGAATTATTTAGGTAACTCTTCACCACTGAAATTGAATGTGACTTACACATTGTGTGCAGAGTAGCTTGTTTGGTTTGGTTTTTAGTGTTTCCGTTTTGTTCTTAGTAACACCGATACAGCCATTTTTCACAAACGTTGTGTGTATGTGTGTGTAAGTCATTAAACCAGTTTAAGGCGTTAGTTTCAGTATATAACTTAATAAGCCTGCCAAGACTGCACTCAAATATTTAAACTACATGTTGACTTTGAATCTAATACAGATCTCAAGGTGAGTGCAACAATCAACTAAACATTCCTGAGGATTACTATTTGTCAGTGATGTAAGAGTTAATTAGTCCAAGTACAATTGTACTGTCTGAAGTGCTTGTTAAGTTCTTGCATGGTTTTCACTTTAATTAAAATGGGTAATCTTTACACATGCTCTTTTATCAGATAAAAGGCATTCTTCACTCTTGAAGAGAAATCCCACAATAGTGAATATACACACCGCAATGGAGTGGTACGTTCGTTCACAAAAGTGAGTGTGCCTGTGATTTCCAAGTAAGGGTAACTGCATGAACAAAGTTATAAAATGATCTGTGAACACCACAGGGTTGTGTCTAATGCAACATGGCTCCTCATGGCGAGGAACTGTCTGAGCACGGAGGGTACAAGAGCACCACACACAAAGGACCTGACCAAGTGTGTCCAGAGAGCACTGAGATGAATACTTTGTGATGAATCTCCAAAATCTGTTGACCAGATGAGCATGACCAGTGTCATCCATGCCCAGAAGGGTTGAATCTGTCATCAAAAAAAAAAAAAAAAAGGAACATAGAAAATGTTAAAAATAAATAAATAAATGAAAGAATGTCTCTGTTTTTCAGATTAATTATACTTCATTATTCTTGGGCTAAAATTATATTCAGTTTTGTTGTACACTGTATATAATATGCATTGAACCAGGTAGTCTAACTGAGATTGACATCTCTTTTGTAACCTAGGCCTGAGGTAAGCAAAGAGAAAGAAAAACAAACCATTACCAGACACCCATAAAAAGAACAGAGAGGCAATGGTGCCAATGTAGATTACATAACTATTCCAGGAACAGATCAGAGATGGCTATGAATATCTCTGTGATCTGATCAACTGTCTGGGCCACGCACTATTTCAAAAATCTGCCACGGAGACGTGAACATAATGTTTCCGGTGGCCATCCACATGATCATTACGGTCAAGATAAGATACAGTCAGGAATATTTCCCAGACAGATATTAAGTTTCTTTGCTTCTTCTGTATTTCAGATGATTCTGTGAGATCTGCAAACCAAACAACAACAAAAATAAAAAAGTGTCTTTGCCTGAAAGGAGCTGGATCAGGTCTGCAGAACCCTTCGGGGCCCATGACCCCTGTGACAATCAGAAGAAGCTGCTCAGCTACTAAGCCAAGGTCTCTCATTGTAGTGAAGTGAAAATGCCAGTTGAGTACAGTTTGGGTGGGAACACCCAAACAACACAATATTACTGTCAGTTTGATCTCATTGTGATTAATTTCCTCTGCTGTTTATGTCTGTGAGTCACGTGCTGCCTCTGATTAATGAATATCAACCTGGTGATGTCATGACTTGCCCCTATGAGGGGCTGTTTTGTGGACATTTTCTGAATCTAGTTTTGTTTATAGTTCCTGTTTTATTTTGAAATTAT
>JBBMJY010000008.1:9843987-9923019 GCA_037833715.1 Toxotes lorentzi
TTTATTAAAGACTTACTCTTAGCCTGTCTTCTGGGTTTTTTGCGTTTGGGTCCTATTCCTCGTCCCAGCCCTGACAGGTGACTAATAATCTCTTTGCCCTGCATACAGACACACACAGCTGGAGTGTGATGGAGAAGGTTGATCATCTGTATCATCAGAACATAATTGAAAATCATATCGAGTAACTTGTGGGTGGACTCAAAGCACCTGTTTTTTTTTTCTTTTTTCTGATCAACAGTCAAAAAAGTATTCAATATATAGAACAATGGGATAAAACAGAAAGAAGCAGCAATTCCTCATGTTTGAGAGGCTGAAATCAGTGAATGCTTAATAATCTCTGAAAAATGATTTCTGTTATTGATCCATCAAAACAGTTGTCAGGTCATTTTCTTTGTGTGTGTGCTATCAAGAGGATATGAATAATCAGCGCTAATTGGATTGTATATGTCCTGAATTACTATGTTTTATCCAGTTGTGAGTTGAGGTAGGGACTGTGTGACAATTTTGTGACAAATGAAATAGATAATAAGCAAACAACACCATATGAATATATTTCCAAATTTCTCCTTAGACTTATATAGTTTATCCTGATTTCACCCAAATCAGTTTGTGAACGTCTCATCAGCTTTGGAGGTGAATGCATTTAAACAACTGTCCATTATTAACCATGTTAAGGTGTGTGTACATCAATCTATACATCCGCTGTTACCAGTTTTACCAGTTATTGTTTATGACATAAGCAGAAAACCAGAACAGGAACTATATTCTTGGTTTTCTGCTTTACGATGTGCTCATTTTTAAAGCCTCCTCCCATTGAGACTTCATGTCTTGTGATTTTTATATTTTCATCTTAACCTTTTCTCACTGGGCCTCTACAGTATATCTAACATCATCGCTTTAACTCTTCTAGTTCCTGACTGATTATTTGACAGAGAGAAGGGAAAAAAAAGCTCACAAGAGAAAAACAGCATGTGTGTTAGCATTTCTTTAGAAGTCTATGACATAACAGGGTCATGGTTTGGTAACTAAAAAAAAAATAAATAAAAAGGAAGCTACAAGGAACAAAGACATCTCAAGCTAGAAATGTCAAAGCAGTTTCTCAGGCTGAACCGGTAGAAAGAATGAGGTAGTGCAAGTCTTTGGGAAGTAGTGCCAAATTAAAAATGTGAACACACAACTGTCAAGTTTGCAGAAAATGGAAAATCCAGGATAGATTTAAACTAATTTCATGGCAATCCAATGAATAGTTGATCATCGAAGTCATTAGGATATATCACCTGGGAAACATGAACCTTTGAATTTACTTAGTAGATGTTGAGATATTTTCCTGGGTAGGTGAAAACTTTTACATGACGGTGGTGCTAAAGAAAAAATCAGGTAATCAGCAAAGTAAACAGGACTCATCCCCTGGTGACAATGAATGCAGGAAGTTGATATCTGATATAGTCTGAAAACAACCTGGTTATTTTATTTTATCTTTTGGAAAAGAACATGGTTCAGATTTGAATAAATACTTCTTTAAGGTTAGAGGAAAGAATTCAGGTGGCACTGAATACCTTAGATGTTTTGTCTGACTACTTGGAAAGTTGAGAGGGTTTTCTCGAAGCCGGAAGATAATTTGTTTCTTGAACAAAAACCAAGATTAGTCGTGACTGCTGAGAAATAATTATTAGCCTTGGTGTGGTTAGAAGGTAGTGCATATACGGGAAGTTTTGGAGTGACAATCATTGTCCTGAGATATAATGCAGTGGCCTGGAAGTGAACCGGCGATGTACAATGACTTTTATCTAAAACAGCAAAGTATTTCTCAGTATTCACTGTTAGAATTAATCAAATGATCAGATAGGACAATTTGACACAATGCAGTCAATAAATATATATTTACAGTGCATCTGTAAACACATGTGAACCTTTTTAAAAAAAAAAAAAAAAGGATGTCAAGCCTTCAAACCTTATTTTCAGGAACTGAATATGAAACTTGACTAATATTAGCATATTGAGAGTAAAGAAAAAAAAAACATCTGCTATTCTGAAGACAGCTCTTATCGGACTAGCATTAGGTTTTTTTTTTTCTCTCTCTCTCTCTGACTCCCGTTGGTGGGGATTATCGGTGGCAGGTGGGCCATATCAAATACAAACTGCACTTAGAGTTCTCTGCATAGATTTGCGGAGGGAAGACATTCAACTAAAAGCCCGACATTAACAGAAGATGGCCGTGCTCAAGTTTGTGTTGTTTCTCTCTATTGGCCTCCAAGGCTTTGGTAAGACAGCGCAGATTTTATTCGTTGTAATAAGATTAATTGATGACTTAATTCCTAAAGTCAACCATGAACATTCATCCCCGCAGCTCTGACTTCTGCTCTAGATGCAGATGGTTTGCAAAGTGTTCCAGATGCCATGAGAGCAGTAAGTGATGATTCTTTATTGCTTGAAATAATAGTATGTTTAGCATTTAGAACATAAGACATAAATGCAATGTGTGTAATACTGTATATATTATACAGATTGAGACCTTGTTGAAACATGACTTAATATTATTTTAAGATAAAAATAAATGCGATCATGAAAAATCATAAAAAGGATCCAGGAAATGATTCCTAGATGTGGTTTATGAAACGTTTGTGTACCATGGGGCTAAAATTGTATATTAAAATGTATTTAACACCTAACTGAAGGTGGAATGATGGTGCTACAGGACAATATGTTATAACCACTGATCCATTTTTATGAGAAACCCTGCGATAATTGTAACTACACACAATGAAATTAGAAGCAAAATGACATGTGAGCAAAAAAAAAAAAAACAGCGCTGGCTTCTCACAGAGAGAGAACTGAGATTAGCATTTCTTCAAAATCAGGAAGTCACTTGGCACTTTTCAAGTTTTTCTAATGTTCTAGTTTAGAATCTCGTGCAAATGATGCAGCTACAAATGAATTTACCTCAGAAAGTGCTGTTCACAAAAAGAAAATGTGTATAAAATATATATAAAATCTAAAATATCTATTGCATGCAACTTAGCATCTGGTGTTCGTAAGTGAATCATTTTAAGGTATTAATTCATTTTCATTGTGTGACTTTGACTCAGAATGGGGATGTCTGCCAGGACTGTACCCACATAGTTGAACTCCTTGTTGACATGATCTCCAATGCTGACCTCCAGGTGAGTGCAATAGTTGACTTAACAGCAAACACATACCAGTGGATTAATATTTGATCTCTGATAATATTAGTAGGATTAAAACACATACTCTGATATCTCAAGTGCTTGCTAAGATCTCTGGTTGAATAGTTTAAAAAAAGAAAGAAAGAAAAGAAATTCCTCAAATTGTTGTTCACCTACTCTTATCCGTTGAAGCACTTTGTTCACTCAGAGATCCAAATAATTTGCGTTCAGTCATGTATACAACGAAATACAAACAGTATAGGACAGGGTCCTTTTGCTTTTTTTTTTTTTTTTTTTTTTTTTTTTGGTGCAAAGCCACTTCCTTTTTTCTAGACCTAGAAAAATGAAATGAAATTCCACAGAGAGTTTCTGTTTCTTACTTGACCTCAAAGATCCCCTTTTTCTCTGAGCTTGATGTGGTCGGTGGGGAGTCCCATCTGAGTCTAAAGAGACGAAACATAAATCGGTTACTTTCTATATCCTTCATTAACATGTGAAATGTTATGTGACATACAAGAAAGGCATTTGGCCACTTACCTTAACATCTACTCTTAGTGAATACACTGGGTTGGGACTGTTTAGCTGGTGAAAACAAAAAGTGTTTTTTGAGCTAGTATGAATAAAAAAATTGTTATTTCATCATTACCTGGTTTTCTCTCAGCTCAAAAGCACTGAAAACTGAAGCAGTGATAAAACAGTGTCAGTATTAGCAGCAAACAGAGGAAGCATGTTCAAAGGAAGTTCTAAGGTTTTAGGTTTAAATGTTGCTACAAATCCCAATCACCTGCACTGTACAGGAATCACACAAACTTGTATTTTAAAAAATAAAAGTATATGGTTTCATTCACAATATCACTTGTGACAGTGGAACAGCTTCTACTATTTTTTTTGTTAAAGTATTTATGGGTATTTAGTTTTTTTTTTTTCTTCTTCATGTTTGGCATTAACATGAAAGCTTGTGCCAACATCTGAGGTTGGATTTGTGACTCTGAAGATGTTCTTCAAGATGAGACATGAATCTGTGAAGACCAAAATTGGAGTATTTGGTCTCTGGTTTCTCAGAAGCCAGGCTTTACAAAGCATAGAACTATACATGGGTTCAATTTCCTGACCTTTGATTGCGGTTGGCAGAGGGTATAATGTTGTACCTCTCCTAAAAATAAATGATCCTTTTGTTCTTTCTTGGTCATCACTTTTTTCTAGAAAAAGATCATGAACGGCATTGAAAGCCTGTGTGAGCACCTGCCTGGGCCTACTGCCAAAATCTGCAAAGACGAGGTGGAGAAGATGCTTCCGCTGGCCATCAACTTCCTAACTGCTGTTGCAGTAAGTCTCAGGCTGGATTTGTCATTGAGTTTGCTCGAATAAGATCAGGACTACTACTCAGGGGTCTATTCTCATCACATCTCTTTCTCTGCAGAAACCAGCCGAGGTCTGCAAAATCATCGGGCTCTGTGGCTCCTGCGACAAACAGGAGAAGATGCTGAGCTATTTTGTGAAGGAGGCCCTTCAGGCTGCTCTGACAAGTGAAAACGTCAGCAACAAGAGACGCAGTCTGAGAAGAATAATATTGTGTTTGTGAGAAATCTGATATTCTTGTGCTTTACTCTCTGCCATTTGTGTGTGTTTATCAGGGGAAGCCCACAACACAATGCTCCTTCTGCATCTTTCTTTTCAAGACTTTGGAGGACCTGCTGCCTAAAGAAAGGACGGAGGTGAGTCACACTCGAGCAGCAAAGGAACAAATGTGCGCGAAAAACAAACACGGTGTCTCTTTGTCTTAGACGCAGACAATTAAATGCCACCAGACAACCAGATCGCTGACACTGCAGACCACAAGACGCCTGCTCACATTACTGTATTTTACATCCTGCTCTTCTACAGAGCGGTGCTGCGATCAAGCTGCAGGGGATTTGTCATATTTCGCCCTTCTCCATTCAAATATCTGCAAACCGCTCTTTTCAGGGCAGGAACTTAATATATGATCCAACTTTTGTGTCCCCAGGGATCTTTCAACATCAAGCTGCAAATGTTTGTCTAACTGCTCCACACCTGCAGCAGCCTATCTGATAGCACTTCTTTCACATACTGATTTGTTATCTTAATACACTTTTTTTTGCATTTTTTGCATTATATATATATTATCTGCATTGAGTGAAGAAAAGCAGGAATCAGGTTGACAAACTATTACAAACTAAAGGATTATCTGAACCTCCGTAAGGAATGTTGCAAAGATATTGAAAGCTAACTGCATCAAAAGCTTAAACACATTCTCAGTATCATTCTGCATACTTTCCAATTTTTAAGAAAGATTTTGATGAAGCGTGTCTTTGTAATCTCTCACACACAGATGAAGCCAGGAGAAGTATTTGTCCTACACACAGACACACACTTCAAAACCACCACACAACACTGCCGACGACCAGATGCATTGCTCATTTTATTCTCTATTCTTCTTTACACCCTGCTGTCTGCTACAGGATGCTGTGGTCAAACTGCTGGGCGAGATTTGTCATATTTTGCCCGCCTCCTCCCGTGATCAGTGTGAGGCTATCATTGCCAAATTTACGAGGCCGATACTGGACGCAATCCTGAGCTACGCCACACCTCAGGCCATCTGCGCCCTCATCCGCATGTGCAAAGGGCAGGAGGCTGCTATTGTAGGTCAGTCTACCCATCACTGTGATAAAGATATATTTTAATGGTCACATTTTCCAGAAGCTGAAACCAGGGTTATTAACCAGAATTAATGTTTTGTCTGTTAACAAATTAATTCAAATGTCTGTTTCTGTCACTGTCAGATCCGTGCACTTTGACAACGTACAGGTGCAGAGACATCAAGACTGCCCTCAGCTGTGGAGTAAGTAAATAGCAACCAAGTTGTACAGTTGATTAACTTGTGAACGCTCAGTCTCAATCATATTTTTTACCTACGACCACTCTGCTGTTCACAGACTGTGTTCTACTGTCAGAAATTTGTCTGGAAGCCTCTCAACTACAACACACCATAAAATGTTACGGTAGGTGGCATAATAAATAATAAATAACTGAAATAAACAGGAAAATATCATTAATTCTATGTATGTACATCTAAAAACTGCTCTTTTCAGGTTGGGACTATATGAATCAACTTTGGTGCCCCCACAAATGACCCAGATGTTTCAACATCAAACTGCAAATATTTCTTTAACTGCTCCACACCTGTGGTGGTGTGTCTGATAGTGCTTCATTCAGATACTGATTTGATATCTTATTGCATTCTGTGATTTTGCACTGTATAATCTCTGTATTGACTGAAGAAAACCAGGAACCAGGCTGAAAAACTATTATGGACAAAAGGATTATGTGAACCTCAGCTGTGAGGAATGTTGAAAGCTTAACGGGATCAAAAGGCTAAAGACTAGACCATGATCCTTTGTACTTGGCAAGATTTTCCTTTACATTTTTGTACTGACTAACTTCTTTTCTACATATTAAGTTTCATGGTTTCATTAGCTTTAATGTCTTTCTGTAACATCTCACACACAAATGAGGTGTGTGTATCACCGGCAGTGATACCTCACTAGAACTGACTTCTCTTTTGAAATTAAAAGAATCACTTGAACAACTTTCTAATTCATCTATGTGAGTTTGTCACAGACTGGCTTGTCAATATTACTTCACGAGGACTATGTATTTGCAGATCTAAAGAGACCTGATGATAATGAAAACCTGGTTAATTTATAACCTGCCTGCCTCGTCTTTACAGCATTTCTATACTGACACTGCCTGAGACCTGCCTTCATGTTTTACCATTTTCATTTACAACATTCTCACACTGGTTGTTGCAACAACTTCCATGTTCAAATGATCAGTTCAACTCACTATTAAGGGCCATAACATATGAACTAAGACTGAATATAATCTACAGCATTAACTTAAAAAAAAAAAATGCTTTATGATACAAAATAAATAGCCAAAAGCACAGCTCATAAGCACAAGCAAGCGTGCAGTTTATTTGAAAGGTTTAAAAGAGAAACTCAATAACAAATCAGACTCCTCAGTGTGAATTATTGAAGAGGGAAATTTTGCAGCCTCATGGCAGGAACTGGGAAAGTGGGGTCAAAAGGTAAGGAGTTAGATATTTGGGGACAGGGAAAAGGGGAACCGCAGAAAATTAGAAAAGGCACTTTTACACATTAAGCGACCACACTGACAGAATCACTTCCAATCGTTTAAAAAAAAAAAAAAAAAAAAAAAAACCAAAACAACCGTTTAACAGAGACAAAATAAAATGCTCCTCGAAGCTCCCATCCACAGGAGACCATGTAAACAGGCTGGTTTCTCTGTACAACACCAACCAAGCATTTATCTCATCTGTGGAAGAGCTAGACGAAAAAAAAAAATCTTTTAGAGGTTGACTGAAAGAAGTTTCACTGTATGAACACGCATAAATCAATTTAAAATGCTCTTACAGCGCCTCCCTGTGGCTCCCATCTGAGGCTGCTCTGTAGTACACTCAGGGAACCACAAGGTGACGCCAGAGAACAAGGATGAGATAGTGTTTTCTGAGTAGGACAAAAAAAAAAATAAAAAAAATCTTGATTTCAATATTATTTATGAGGACACAGTGTCACCTAGCTACATGATGAAGCACAAAGCTCAGACCAGGGCTCAACTGTGGTGATTTTAAAAGTGAATAATAATCTCACTCAGGTTCACAGCTGGCTTTGCCTCGAACTCTGCAACTATATTGCGTGGATACACAATCAGGTCAATAAAGTCATGGAACGGGGCAACTGAGGAAGCATTCAAAGGCAAACAGTGTGTATTCACGTCTTGGGGTTCAAATCTGGACAGGATTTCTGGCACATTTCTGTCCACACCTTATCTACAGTTCCTGCAAAGTAAAGAGGAAGATCAGACAAAGGCAGGAAAATTCTTAATGGTGACATCCAATGACCCTCGGGGTATTGTGTAAAGTAAGAACACGTTTTTAAAAACAAATAAATATATAAATTAAAAGAAAAGCTTCTGCTGCGAGCTCAACATTCGTTTTGGGAACGACTGTGAATGTAACACTGAAAACAGAAGGCTTTTCCATTTTGGGTAACTTCGGCTCGTGTGCTGTGCAATTCCAGTGGGAGATTCAAAATCCACAAGCATAAAGTTACACATCTGATCCCATGTTCTCCTTTGTACAAACCTAACTCTGCTGAGAAGACGAGAGCAGTAATGTCTTAGATTCACTAAGCTGACTGTGCGCTGCCTCTCATCTCTTTGTCCTGATTTGTCTGTGCCTCTGTTCTTCATGTTCTTCCATACCAGTCCACTTTTTCTATTACGTGCAGGTGTGACTGAAGGTAACAGGACCCTAAACATTCGCAACTGAGCGGAAAAGAGTTTTTAAATACAGTAAATTGTGGCACTCGCTATTCAGTTGTCCTTCCTTGCTTGCTTGTCAAAGTGTTAGGTCCCACAATAGTCAAACGCCATTATATAAATAATTTCAAGTACAGCGTTGCCACAGGATAAAGGCATCCCCTGTCCAGAGATGACTGAGCCTGGGTTTCTCTGTAGCTACACCCAGAGTCAACCTAAGGAAGGGCGACTACTGTACCTCGCCTTTACCTTGGCCCGTAGAACATTGACAAATTTAACATCATCTGAAACATTCACATGACATTTAAATCAACATAATAAATAACAAAAAAATTGAGTGATTTCATGGTGCAGCCCAACATAACCACAAGGTTATTAGCAGCTTCTGACTTCTCTGTAAAACGTCAGAAAAACATGGCCTGAAGGGACAGCACGAAGAAAAACAAAACAAAACAAAAAAAAAATTTCACTCGACAAGTGTTTGACCCCCATCTGTGCCATTAAAATTTCTAAAAACTGAGTGTGTGTGCTGTGAGGGGAGCAGAGCCGATGTTACTCTAAATGGCTATTAACCCAACAAAGTCAGGTGAAACTGGGAATGACATGTTGCCAGAGGATGGCAATCACTGAATATTTCTACAACTAAGCTGCAGTGAGACTCTGAATTTAAAAGCTGAGGAATACAGAAAATGTCCTCATTACAGGTAAATATGCACGTGGTCCTGTGGGAAAACTGTCATAAATGTGCTTTTAATATAAACTGTCAATAATACCTATCAATGTCAGGAAAGTAGACGTTAATCATGCAAAAAGAAAAAAAAAAAAAAAAAAAATGAGGAGCGCCGCCAGAACAAAGATGACTAAAGGCCGGCAGCACTGCTTAAATCTGTACGCATATATATATTTTTGGTTCTCTCTTCAAGGATCTGTATAATAACACCAACAGGTGGGGAAAGGACATGTTTTCATTTAGTAGTGGCTGTGGTGATGTGGCTGTGTGTGTGAGAAAGAAGGAACAGGAAGAGGAGAAAGAGGAGGGGGGGGAGAAGGAAGTAGACAAACACACAAGTTTATCTGTAATACACCTAAGGCCTGCTGGGAGATTAGAAGTGGGGTTCAGTATTTCAGCTTTTTGGGCACCTCCCATGAAAAGACGTCACGACCAAAGTGACCATAAACTGCTGTGCGCTGGTAGATGGGCTTCTTCAGGTCAAGCTCCCTGAGGCAGAAAAAAAAAAAGAAAAAAAAAAAAAGAGATAATTAATCAAAACCAACATGTGTAAAATATGTATAATGGGGATTTTAATTACATGTTTGTTAGCAAGAATCTGAAATTAAATTAAATTGCTGTAACAGATATAATTTCCCCATTGTGGGACTAATAAAGGTGTATTTTATCTTAAACTAGACACTACACCATACCTTACAATAACCCCTGGACGGAGGTCAAAGTTTTTCTTCACGATGTCCAACAGCTCCTTCTCGCTCTTCTGGGAGGTCCCATAGTGGAAGATGGAGACAGAGAGGGGGTGGGCAACTCCAATAGCATAGGATACCTAAAACAGCCGTCAATGATTATGCAAAGATTAAAAACTTTAGCCAAGACAGGAAAGACATTTCTAAGAGATTCTTCAGAGAAGCTATACCAGAGACAGAAACTGTGCCTCCATTACATAGTTTGTCCACATAAGAGCACTCAGAGCCTGTTTGTATGTTTCAACCGTTAAATGTTCTGCTCAGTACTTATCTTGGCCACACATTCTAACAAATTTACAAAAAACTACATTAGCTGAAAGCAAACAAAATAAAGCCATTTGTTTATTTAACAGTATAACATTCAGGTCTACAGGTGTTTGAGTCTTTGATACCAATTTACAGATTTGGGGCGTAGCATCACTTTAACACCGTGTCATACTGTCTACTCACCTGGACCAACACACGCTTGCAGAGCCCAGCTTTTACCAGAGATTTGGCCACCCAGCGGGCAGCATAGGCAGCAGAGCGATCTACCTTTGTGTAGTCCTTCCCAGAAAACGCTCCACCTCCATGAGCCCCCCAACCTCCATAAGTATCGACAATGATCTTACGCCCTGTCAGACCAGCATCGCCCTTTGGGAAGGAACAGGCACATTACCTACAGGACTCTGAGGTTCATGCCCATTTGAGACACATACAGATTTTAATGAAGCTCTCGTCTCACCTGTGGTCCTCCGATGACAAAGCGGCCACTGGGCTGCAGGTGGTATATGGTGTCATCATCGAGGTACCCACTGGGAACCACGGCTTTCACCACCTGCTCCTTCAGACAGCGTCGCATCTCGTCCAGACTGACACCTTCGTCGTGCTGCACAGACACCACAATGGTGTGGACACGCAACGGCACCATGGCACCTCGATCCTGCCTGTACTGAACGGTCACCTGAGGGGGAAAAAAAAAACAAAAAACAAACAAACAATGAATTTAAAAAAGTAAACAGGATGAAAGTGTTTACTGTCTGTTCTTTAGAGTTGTTTTATGAGAACTGTTTTCACAAATAAACACAGAACAGCTTGTAGAAACACACTTGCTTTAAGTAATGTAAACAAATAATAATATGTAAATAATGTCTAGTTTCTCCTAAAGTGATTCTGATGTACTCCCAAGTATCATATTTGATGTGAGGACGTCACTACCCAATGTTTACTTCAATTACTCCAACACTCATAATGTCAAGTGCAATGAGAAAAAACAGGAAATTCAGAAAAAACTGCAGTGGATTGCTTGTTTAGCATTACAGACACTAATACTGAAACAAAAATGCCCAACAGTCACTGGTTTTAGCATCTCATGTGTAGGTCACTGTAAATTGGGTAGCTTTGATTTTTGGACTTTAAGTTGGACAAACCGACTCCAATTCCTCGTCTCACCTGAGTTTTGGAATCGGGTCGGAGCCAAGGCAAGCTTCCATTTCGGCGTAATTCAGCCATCTTGGCATTGAGCTTGTGGGCCAGGACGATAGTGAGGGGCATACACTCCTCGGTCTCATCAGTGGCATATCCAAACATCAGACCCTGTCAGAGGTGCAGCCGCAAATCACAGCATGAACAGAGGGAAAAATAACATCATAAACTCCATTACCACCACATTTCTGGTTCCAGTTACGCAGCTGCGGACCAAACATCAACATAAATATAAGAACCCTCTGACCTGGTCGCCGGCTCCCACGTCCTCTTCTTTTCGATCCAGGTGAACACCCTGAGCAATGTCCGGGGACTGCTGCTCCAAAGCCACCAGCACATTGCAGGTCTTATAGTCGAAGCCTGCAGAACAAGACAACTGAGCCTCATTAAAATGTTTCACATGTCAATCCTCATCATTCAGCCTCCTTCAAACACAGCATGCACCTTAATATAAAAACTCTCTGCCGGTTGTCAGACTAAATTTGACTCATCACGTGTGAACAAACAGCATGGACCAGGTCTGTCTGGATTCATCTCATTCACAGTAGGGGTAGTAAGTAAGGTGGAGTAGATTTAAAGGCGTTCCTTCATTCAGCCAAGGCAGCTACATTAAAATAGTCTTGTAAGTAACTGACAGGTTAGACGACGGATTTGTGTGTTTTTCTAAGAATCCCTACAGATCAGCCTGAGGGACAAGACACCACATGCGAAAGATACATAGCTTTTGCCGCCTCCCGAACAGGTTAACTAACTGGTTTTAGGAAATCAGCCACTTAGACTGTGACATTTACTATATGTGAAAAATCAATACTGACACTACTCAGGTCATTACTCACACCCAAAAGTCTTCTAAAACTACCTTTTCTCAGTTTTCACAGTTCAGCTGTAGGCAAGAAAGAAGCTTTAACTGCATGAATCACAACTACAGCAATCAACTTTCATCACCGTACCTTTGGAGGAGTCGTCATAGCCGATGTGCTTGATCGCCTCTCTGACAATCTTCTGGTAGTCAACGTTGGCCCTTGAGGTGATCTCCCCGGCCAGCAGGATCATTCCCGTCTTAGCAACAGTCTCTGAGGACACAGTGAGTGAATAATGCAGTAAATAAACATCCTCAGGCTGAGGTAAAACCCACAGGCAAACACCAAATGTAGCTATATTGCTACTTTGCTAAATGCCTCATCTTGCATATGCAAATTTCAACAATTAATACTCAGGAAACAACAGTCTCTATCAACATGCTTTGCTGTTCAAAGACTTACCACATGCTACTTTGGCATCAGGGTCTTGTTTGAGGTGTGCATCCAACACAGCATCGCTGATTTGGTCACAAATCTTATCTGTGGAGTAAAATTCAGAATTCTTGTCAACATACATAAAATACTTCATGGAAATGCCTCAGTTCCGTTTATGAATAAATATGCACACACCAAACTTCAACACTAAAAACATTAACAAAAAAATATTTAGAACTGGTTTAAATTCCTGGCTACTGTTACGTTGGCTAAAATAAACCCTGCCCGTTTCACTGGATGTTCTCCTTACAAACAAGCACACATTGATGTTACACTCATTCCAGTACAGCAGCAAGGGCATATTTATCCAGGTCATGTGTGTAGAGCATAGTCGCCCTTACTAAGCAGGGCAGCATTTTTAAATCAATGGTGTTTTAAAACACAAGTTTCTAAAGCTAAAACCATAGTTTCTACTGTAAGTCTGAACGTTCATAAAGCAGCTACTCATCAGAACTGATTTAACAAGTACAAGGGAAAAAAAAAAGCACAGAAAAAAAAAAAAAACATTCTCACAGTAACATAACAGCATAGTCACAATGAAGGTGATTAGGTGTTTAAAAATATAAACTCAACACATCCACAGGAAAAGCGTGAACATGACAATTAATGGCATCTAGAAGTGATTATATACAACACAGTCACTGGTGATCCCTTAGTTTAAGACAGAATCTGGTCCAAACCTACATTTGGACACTCTTTGACACTTCTCATGGCACCTACTGGAGTTTCAGTGAACCTTTCTTGTGCCTTTGCTGTAGTCTGGACCTACATCCAGATAAATATACATTAGGCTGCCCGCCATAAATGCACAGTACAAAGAAACACCTTGAAAGGCATCGTTAGTAGAGATCTCTGTAGGCGCTTCTACTGTCCCGCAACTACAAAGTGTGTGGATGTGACTACTTCACACCCACAGCCTGAGCAGCAGCCCCTGCAGTACCTATATTTAGGAGTACTGGTAAGCCTATTATCTGTTTCAATAGAGCTGCCCCCACTGCCCCACTGTAAGACTGAAAACTGCAGTGTATTGTACGACAAGCTGCTGAACAGATCTGCAATTAAAATGTATGTTACAGATGGACGCTCAGATGGCAGAGTATTAGCATCACCTAGCTAAGTCTAACACAGTCTAACAGTCTAACACAACAGCCCTGCAAAAAATCCAACCTTCATGTGGGTTATAATGCTTTTGTTTAAACTGTTTTACAGAAGGTGTTAGTGGTCGTTTTGGAGGCATGTCTTTTCTGACACTGACCCAAACTACAGCCTCCGAAATGACCATTAAACCGAACCAAACAGCTGCAACACAGGCTGAGCACTGTAGGCTTCATGAAAGTAGGATTTATTGCAGTGCTGTCCTGTTAGACTGAATTAAGTTTTCAGTAATGGTGTACCTAATAAACTGCCACTTGAATATACTTTATAGGTGACTGGTACTTTCCATGTCAAGGTGCAAATTGTAAGCTCAAAACTTGCTATACTATCCATCTGGAAATAAAGAAACTGACTTTTCTATTCTATATTAACAATCAAAAACTCTTATTATTCAGTTATGAGAAAAAAACTTTTAGACCTTCACTTTAATGTATGACTCAAAGGATTTGTTTTACCATTTTATAGTCACCACCAGGCTGTTTAATAAACAACACACTAAAGCAATCTCATAAGTTTGGATGAGGTCTTCCAAAGTAACTGGAAGCATTTTTTATAATAATAATAAAAAAAAACCTTCTGCTACTGAGCACATGTCTGATTTAACCAAATGATACTGTAATGATGCAATATCTATCTTGTCTGACTTAACTGTCAAAACAAATTACACGCATTAGCATAGCTGTGTTTATGTTTTTAGCAGCTGCATCCACAGTACATGTTAGGTATAGACATGTTGTAATTTAACATACAAAAAAAAAACGTGTGGAACGACATGATTGACAGGCACCAACAGTCCTAAATAACGTGAGGTTAGCTTTAACAGCTAGCTCTCGTGTTGTTAGCATGCAGTCGCGACCCTCCAAATTATCACCAAACCCTGTATGTTCCCCAGCCTATATGTGGTCTGTTGTTCTCTGGGGTGTGAATTACATGTTGGCGACTTGGACATTGTGTGTGGAGCCAGTTTTTAAGTGTGTTAACAGAGGTACGGAGAGGATGAACAGGCTACTTAGTGATCGGCTGACAGACAACACGTCGAGCTAACAGTAACAAGCCGCACGACCTTATTTGAGCGGCTAACATGATGCTAACAGGCTAATTATGGTGGTCAGCTACGTCGGCAGGCAGGCAAACTTACCGGGGTGTCCTTCTCCGACTGATTCAGAAGTGAAGAGGAAGCAGTCTTCATCAATGAAGGAGTCATTGTGGAAACCGTTCAGATGGACGTTCATCTTAGTCAATTAACGCGCTGTTAGCCAACCAGCTAGCTGCTCAGACACAGAGACCTGTCTGCTCTTACAGTTCAGAAGCCGGATAGTTTTTTTTACAGCCTTCGCACAGGTCTCCTGCTCGCACAGGTCTCCTGCTCGCACAGGTCTCCTGCTCACACACACTCTCTCACACACACACAAGCATGCACACACAAGGCCACCACGCTGCTTTGAGCTTCAGCTGCCCGAATGAAACGTAAAGCGGATCGGACACCTCTATTTATCCGCCTGAGCAACTTCTACAGACCCTTCCAGTGATTTCTCTGCAGCCAATGTTGTTGTTGAGCTCAGACCATGTGGTGCTAAAGGGCGTGTTCTGCTTCAGGCAAAACGTCCCTGTGGTGAATTAGCATTTAAAAAAAAAGAAAAAGAAAAAAAAAAACCCAAACAAACAAATAATGTCAATATTTATCACCCCTTAAAGTGAAGCAGTGTAATTTCCCCTCATCACAGATTAATGTAGGGTGCAGAAAAATGTCCTTCCTCCTGGATTTGTCTGAATTTAAGTACGTTTTCAGTCCAAAGCAAGTGGAAGAATCAGGTATTTCACATGGTTTAATGTGCTTTAGAGCACTGAAACAGTACAAGCATAAAATATTTCAGGTATCTGAGGGATTTTTAGAGGGCCTCAGGGAATGAAGTGTCCGGTATTTTAAGTGCGAGTATCTGTATTTCACTTATTTGAGGGACTTTTTACGGGCTGGAAGAGGTTAAATATCCTATGCCTCACCTATTTTAAGGTTCTTCAGAGGCTTGAAGAGGTATTTGTTTTTTTTTTTTACTCATTTTAAGGATTTAAAGAACTTGTAGAGGCCTAAAAAATCAAATGAAAGTATCTGAGAGAGAAAGAGTGAGCCCAAGATGTGAGTCCAAACCTTGCTACATTACAGACATGATGCATCAGTACTTCTACTGTTGGCATGAGATGCCTTATTTTTGGCTGCCCACCTGATAAAACTGAGGATGATTCCTCTATGGCTGCGCAGCTTGTTTTGCATCACCTCCCTTGTTTTAGATCCTCTTGCTAATCCAAAAGTGATTATCTTGATTACAAACATCAGGGCAAACCATAAGCTGTGAACACTAGTCCACGTCTCTGTAGAAACCTCAAGATCTTCTTTGTCTAAACAAATTCTTTGAATCCAGCCAAATAAATGTGATTGACCTTTGCTTTGCGGGGCTCTTTCATAGCATTTTGTCAGTGTGAAGCATCATCAGCTTATGAATGCTCTCAGGCCGGGCAATCTGTTTTCCATCTGCTGTTGTCCTGTATCAAAGTTCCAACTTATAGACTTTTTTTCTTTCTTTTTGACAACACTTCACAGCAGTGCAACATGTAGGTTAGACACACATGCAAAAGTGGGACAAACCCACATCTAAAATGCCATTTAAAATTTTTCAAACAGCTGTGAGTTCTGTTGTCTGGAAAACTGAGTTAAAGTTAATTTAAGAAAAAAAAAACACACAAAAACAATTCTTTATCTTTGGGCTTGGGGCAGATATCAAGTAATTTCAAGGTAAAAGGCTAAAACTCCAAGTTAAGTCATGAGGTCCAGTCTAAAATCATCCGACTCATCCAGTCATCCAGTTCAACTTGAATCGTTGTGTGACTTGAGTCCACACCTCCGCACACATGTACACGCACATGGATTCTTCTTGTTGTGTTTATCCGATAAACATTTCCTCAGTTTAGCTTTCTGCTTGTTCTGTTTTCTTTTTATTTGCACACTCACACAGATAAATAACAGTGTTTTCCTTGAAGCAAAACAACCACATTAGTCTAAACATCCACTCACTGAGCTCTATAGAACAGGGGCTGTATTCACAAAGCTGCTAAGAATAAGAGCATTGATCTAGGATTACTGTTCAAGTCACATGGTCACATGTAGATGTCCGACCGATTGCGGTGGAAAAAATGCTTTATCTCTGCTCTTGGATACATGAGATTCATTTTGTGAATACAGACCGAGAGCTATAAGAGTTTTATTTTAATTTTAAATCATCTTCGAGTCCAAAATGCACATTTCACACATTTATGTTTTAACACATAGACCTGCACAAAACCACACACACACTTTCTTCATTGTGAACTATGATACCATCAATACCTCAGGTCCAGGATCCTTATTTTGATGGAAGGCTGTTTACACAGATCCATACTGCCATCAATAATAACTGGTCACATCCATCACAGGTTTACTCTAACTTTGGTTTCACATTCAATATGTTTGTTTACGTATGATATAGCTTATAAGTCTATAAAAGCACTTGTCATCAGGAGTCTGGACACGTCTTTGACTCCATGATACACGTAGTGTATGAGATGATGGTAGATTGAGAAACAGAGAACTGCAGGGCTACAATGTGGAATGTTTGCAAACTACATTAGGAGTCATTACATGTGCTGCTTCTACGAGCACAGTGACAGTGTGGGGTCAGATCAGATTCTGAATGCATGGCTATTGCCGCCGTTTTCCTTGTACAGTACCTGCTTTAAACTACTGATATTTATTTCTATGCAGTGTCTGTTTCCCCTGCCTTCCCTATCTGTTTGACCCCTGTGGGGCTAACCTGAGCTGGTCTGTGTTCACCTAAGATGGCAGCGATCAGGGCCTCTGGTGCAGTCACCCCACTACCAGGAGACACAGGGCTGCGAGGACTGAGCGGGCTGATTGAAGGTGACGGCATAGTGTCAGGGGAAACCAGCCGTTCCTTCTTAGCAGCAGAGCAGGGTGAGCGGCTTCTTGCCTGGCCTTCTTTAGAGCGAGGACAGAGGCTGAGACCCTGCAGGGAGGGGAGGGGGTTGGAGGAAAGAGCAGCAACTACGGGGCTGTGGCTACGCCGGTGGCAATGGTGGTGTTTGCCGGTTTTAGGGCTCGGGCTGCGGGAGTTTGGAGCCAGAAGGACAAGAGTGCTGTCATCTTCTGAGCTGACATCGGAGCTGTCAGAACGATGCACAGTGGGGCTGTGGACTGGCATCTTGATCTGTTGAGCATTCAAGAGAAGATAACTGCATGAGCAAAAGTGCTAAAAGGAAGCTATATGACCAAGAGTATGTGGGCACACACAAAAGTCCAGAGTTCAATATCAGCATTTTGAAGCAGGTGGAGCTAATCTGAACAACTGTCAGTTTAGCCTAAAGCAATGCATCATATTTTGTAAACTGATCGTATATATACTGGAATCTGCAAAGTTTCTCAGATACATGCAGGATGAGTATATGTACAATATGTACACTATAAAATGGAATACTACAGTAAAGTACCATTAGGGCTGCAGCTTATGATAATTCTCATTATTAAATAATCTGGCCATTATTTTATTGATTAATCGTTTAGTCTATATGGAAATAATAATAATAAAAAAACTTCCCCTCACAATTTCCCAAAGCCCAAAACTACTGACCAATTGTTTCAGTTCTAAGGGCAGTTATGTCAAAATTGTGCTTAAGTACACAGTTTACAGTATTTAAGTAAATGTACTTACTCACTTTGCACCACTAATTAGGGGAATCATTTTGATACAGCAAAGATGATACTTTAGACAACAGTGTGATGTCAACAACATGATAATGACCCCGTACAGACAGCGAGGTCCATAAAGAACTGGTTTTCTCAGTTTTGCGAACAAGCATTGGATTGGCCTGCACAGAGCCCCGACCACATCTCCCAGTATCAGTTGTCGACCTCACTACTGTGTCCCTGCAGCCAGGCTCCAAAATGTTGTGGCAAACCTTCCCAGACCAGTTAAGGCTGTTTTTGCACAACATATTCAACAGTCAGACTTGGAACTTATATCTGCGTGTCCACATAGTTTTGGCCAAGTAGTGTATATCATTCATAAGGATCTCATAAAAAAGACTGCAACTGTTTGCCATCTGACTTGTGTTACCTGAATGGGCGTCGACAATCCAACAATACTGTTCATATTATTGCTGTAGTAACCCAGAATGTATTCACAGTCATCTCTTGGCAAATCTTCCTCTAGAAACGTCACCTGGTAAGAGAGAGGGGGGGGAATCAATTGTGAGTTCACCTGTGGCACAAAACACACACACACATTTGCAAATTTCAGTTTCTAACACACCTGTGTCGTGTGCTCTCCCTTGGCCCACACGTACGCCTGGTAATCTTTATGATGTCTGAATCCAACCTGTGCAGAAAGAAATGGTGACCATGGTTGTACATACCGATGGTAAGAATTTATCTTTAGCTTGTTGAATAATGGATTACCTTGTATATTGCAACCCAGTCCCATGAGCTGCGCTGATAAGTTGATGCAATAGTGAATCTGACTGTAGCATCTGAGACTTTACACCACTCCTTGTTTACCTGCAGCTCCACCAAAGGCATGTCCACCTTGAAAGGGAACTAAGAGAAAAGAGAACATGGCATAGAAATAGATCTATTTTTTAAAAAACTATACAACGAGAAGTGTAACTTAGACATTTATTTTCAGTGTGATTGAGGAAATGTGTAAAATATTGTCTCACATGAAGGGAAAACAGGGCAGAAACAGGCTTGTGGTCACTGATGGTGTAGCCCATGTGACTTCGGTATGTGTGCTGCGTCACTTTAGTTGCCCCACCCAACCATGAGGTCAGACCCCGCTGCAGTGCCGCATTGTGGGTAGGAACTGGGGAGCCGGTACGTCGAAGGCGCCAGAGGATGCGATCCGTCCAGGCAGGTTTCCTCTTCTTCGCGCTGACACAAATGAAGCCAAAACAATGGTCAACAACTATTTCCTTTGTGGAAAAACAAAATCAATAACAATAAGTTTGTGATGGAGGCAACTGAACACACCTGGTGTCGTACGTATGCGTGCCCACATCAAACTTATAAGTAGGTGGGAATTTGAGAGATCCCTCCATGAAGCCCTCCAGGATGGACTCTGTGCTTTTAGCCATGTTGAGCTGTGGAGTAGACAAATGAGGGGGTGGTGGTGGTGGTGAGGGTATAAAACAGAGCAGGCACACATGCCTGGGTGATTGTCATCCAGCCTGACAGAAAATGATGTTTGTTCATACGGAGCTACAGCGCCCTCTGCTGGTCGAGGTTTGAGAGACAAACAGGTGGTGTAAAGCCTTCCAGAAAAATCCATCTGTCTGTGTGAACAGGTTAATGTTTTAAAATGCTGAAGGTGCCTCACCTGATCCCGCTCCCACAGAAGAGGCAGCTTGTTGCTGTCGATGGCACATTTCACCACATGGATGTCGTAGTCTTCGATACGGAAATTTAAATCTCCAAACCAAAACACAACGCTGCGGACAGGAAAAAATACACCCAAAAAATACAGTTAGGACATTTTCATTTACTCTAGAAACTCAAGATGCATTAAAAATCAAATGGTGAGACCTTTAAGATTTATTATGTAATATAACCTCCTGAGATGGTGGTGGTGTGCACTTTTTTTTACAGGTGGTCAAAATTATGTAAAAATTTATGTCACCCACTCATGGTCCAGTACACCAGTGGCCGTCCCTCCCTCAAACTGCTGCTGCTGCAGGATGCTTTCAAAGTCCTCCATCCGTTGCTCCAGGTTCCTCATGTGAGCCGGCAGGTGACAGTTGAGAAAACACACCGGGTGGCCAAACACCGTCATCCTCGCGCTGACACCCCCTTTATTCCCCTTAGAGTGAGAGGAAAGGGCAAAGAGAGGACACAGTCAGTGAACAGATCCCTTATGCATATCGTCTTTTAAATAAAAACACTGGCACGTATCAACCAGATCTGTGTCCAGGGACAAGGTCATGTTTTTTTTTTTTTTCTCTCTGCTACTGAATCACAGAACCAGAAAGCCAGACAGCCTGCTGCTGCTGCTGCACTGACCTCAAAGAGAAGGAGACTGCACCAGCAGCAGCCAGGGGTGATGCTGACATCAACACGCACAGGAAGGTCACACACTGACATATGCACCCACGCTTGCACACGCCACCTTTCAACACCCCATCCCGTCCCTCCTGAAGCCCACTGACACAAACCCACTGCTGATTTCCCAATGTAATAAATCTCTGAGCAGGATTCACAGCAGCTCTCTTCCATGCGTAGCACGTACCCAATATCCCCCAAGTCCTGTGCGTGTACTCTCTGTCTGAACACCTCTGAGGAATGGAAGATGGCAGAATTTAGAGAAAACCAGCAGCAGCACTCCCTGCATTCGCTGGGACGCCACCTAAACAGATGGGATAGATGAAAAATAATAAATCGATCAGACAAACTTTAGATTTTATGACCCAAAAAGGATATGAGTAAAATAAAATCTGCAACGACACATTTAACTTTTTACTGACCAAAACATATCCATAAGGGCTGAGCGTGTCCATGCAAAGCTCACTCCACTGGTCGGAAAAAAGAACGTCCTTCAGCCTCTTGTTTATCATGGAGTTGACTTCTTGGAGTCTGGAAGGTGCCAAAAAGTAGAGAAACGTCATTGACAAGTGAAAAACATTAAGAAAAAAGACAGTGATGTGTAAACAGGGGGGGATGGATGAAAATGAGCACAGATGACTGAGTGGGCACTCACGGCTGTCTCTCTGGCACCGCTGAGCCTGGTAGAAATACTTGCTTACCCGATGATAAACATGTCAACGCTCCCATCCGAAACATTTGGTCCAAACAGAGAAGTGATGTCATCTGGGGGGACAGCTGATCCCACGTTCCATGTGACAATATACACCCTTTCAAACGATAGAAACAGTGGAAATGCTGCATTAGATTTAAGAACTATATACTGTAGGGTGAAAGAGGACATAATCTGTGCTGTAATCCCCGGGGATATAGCTTTCATCAGTGTTTCTGTACATAGAAAAAAAAGATAAGCACAATTAAGCACCTCTTTGTACCTCTATGATGACTAAGTATTGTGTGTGCATGGGTGAGTGCTAGGAGAGAGGAAGAGAAAGCGATGGATCTAAATGTCCTTAAAAAACAGAGCTACCAGCTATTTCAGAAACAGCTCATTAGGGTTTTCTCTATAAAATGTAAGAAAACAGGGGGGAAAAAAATCACAGTTTCCCAAAATCCAAGGTGAGGTCTTCAACAAGATTCAGTTTACTTTCATATCAAATAAGGAAAAGCAGCCAATCCTCACATTTGAGAAGCTGGAGCTCGCAAATATTTGGCTTTTGTTTTTTTTGCCTGGAAAAAAATGACTCAAACAAATGAGCAGTTGTCAAAATAGCTTATTTTACAAAAAACTTAGCTTGTTTTTATTGTATTCATGTTTTAAAACGCTGCATGCCCTCTTTTCTAGGGTCAAAAGGCTAACTTAAAGGACCATGCCAATGTTTTTGCATGTTTAAGCATCACAACCAGCTACAAACTGTATATTCACTCTCCTGCCTCTACTCCATTTTCCAAAGCATAACATGAGGATTTTCTGTCTTCCAGGCAGCTGTTTGTTTCTATTCTATAACATGAATGTCAATTTACATTCATTTAAAAATCCATCCATCAATATATTGAAAATGTGTCACTGAATATTAATTTATTTTTGTTAATTGTTCTATCATTTTCACTAATGAGTCTGAACACTCGTTCATTTTAGATCTGTGCTAAACAGCAGCATTTTAATCTCAGAAATGGACCCATTCAGATTTCTGTCTCAAATCTTTCTTATTTTCTAGCAGTTTTTTTTCTGGCTCAGTTTATACACTCAACACATACTTTGTATGTAAAGTACATGAGATTTGTAGTTAATGGGCTAAAACATGCAAAATCATCAAGATGATCTACATCAGTCTGTGATCTATAGGTGATAAGAAATGTGTCTGCTGCCATCTGAAGACCTTTTGACATATTTTATCCTTCATATAAACACAGTTCAACAAATGCAGTGTTTTTACAAGCAGCCGTTGTTTATGGGGGAAGAAAACAACAGAAGTGTGCCTCTGGGAAGGCTGCCAACAAAATGTGGTTGTGTCAGTCTGTCAGGCTCATAAAGCTCTTAGTGAAATTTGCAGCCTTGATTCATGTGACATTGTCTGGCATACATCAGCTTTCTTACAGCCACCGACGGCAGGACAGCTCCTGCATCTGTATTTAGACATAACACGGAACGACAGTGGCCGTGGTAGAGAACAGAACCATATAAAACTGAAAAAAACTTTAAACGACAAAAGCAAGGTCATTTAAAAACGTTTTAACAAAGGTGTTGCTGTTTCTCTCACCTGAAGTCATTATTCTCTCCTCCTGGCTTTTCGGACTGCACCTGGCTCTGTGTTGAGCTCCCAGGTGAGGAGGTCTTCTGTGACTGAGGGCTGAGGCTGGGTTTTGGTCTGAGGCTGGTGGATAGGTTCGGGTTGGGCTGGGGCAGGCTGGAAGTGGGACTCAGGTAAGGCTGGCCGGTGTAAAACTGAGGGCTGTGGGGACTCTGAGGACTGTGAAGAGGGAAGGAGGACTCTGTTGGGGAATGCGGCAGGACGTTGGTACTCTGAGGTCCCGGGATGCAAACTGGGATCAAATCTATTTCCTTGGAGGGGTCCACTGAGATTCTGGTCGGCTTTGGAGCAGTTTTAGTTCCAAGAGCAGTCGGTCTCGGCCTGCTTATGCTTGTCAGTGCTGCTGGAGTGGACCCAGACTTTAGCTGCCCTGGCTGCATTTGTTCTGTCACTTTCATGGGTGCTACTGCAGCTTGGACGGGGCTCAACCCAGTCGGTTTCTTGAGAACCCCTGGCGGGCTGATGAGCGGTGACTCCTGGATCGCGAGCTGTGGAGGTAAACTTTGACCGGCTCCAATCAGCGCACAGGGCCCAGGTTGCACTTTGGGCCCACAGGGGTCAGTGCTGATTTGTTTCTGCTGCATGCGATCCATCACCCTGCAACGTGTGGCATGTGGCTGATCATAACACAACACGACCCAGTTTTTGATGCGTGAAGCTCCCCAGGCATCGATGATGATGATGCTATCACGAGCAGGCAACGGGGCTGAAGAACTAACTTAGGTCCCCTGTCCTGGATTACATCTTTGTTACTCAGCTACGTTAATTACCTCCCTGACCCGTTTACAAAGCAGAGCATAGATAGTATCACATTGTAAAGTGCTTCACTGTTCATCTACCATTTGATCTCATTCTCTCACTTAGAAAACTGGGGACGAATGAAGGAATGAAGGCATGAGATCGGACGCGTAACTGCAGATAATGGAGCACATCAGACAATGTCAACAGATACTGTAGGTCACAAGCTAGAGGATGTCTAACACTATAGGTGGACAGGAGCTTCCCACCATTTTGTTTATGTTCCCTCCCACACAGAAATGAAACACCTCTTTTTAAGTATTAATGACATGCAAATTAGGATCTCTTTGTATCTGAGAAATTCAGAAGTACTTTGCCAAACGAGAGGGGAGAGTAATGGCAGACCATTCGAGTTTGGATTGAATCCACTTTAAAAGTGAAAATGCAACTTTCCGAGCTTAAATACCACAGGACAAGTGGGCCTTTTCCCCATTTCATAGTCCATGAGCTTGCAAGTCTGAATGACAGCTCCATTAATCTACAAAGGTACGAGCCTGGACTCATGAACAACACACCACAAAACATCACTTTACATGCAAAATCAACAAAAAAAACCGTAGCTGCAGTGTCCGCTGTATCTCACAAATCCCGTGAAAACATCTCTTACCTTTTTTTTTTTTTTTTTTTTTTTAATTTCCAAGGTGAACCGCAAAGGTGATCTCACAAATTCACAGAGGGGAAAAGCATCAGTCTCCTTTTGTCTCGCACACCAGACAACGCGACAGGACGGTCACATACAGGCGAGACCAAGATCGATTTACGGCCAGCCTGCGGGACGGATGCGACCCGTTGGTACCGTGGACAGCGGACGTCCCCGTCACGGTGCACACCGCCGCGCCGCCGGGGTGTCAGGACAGGAGGCGGTCGCGCTTGATGTGTCCGGACTCTTGCATGTTGATGTTTGCACAACAATACAACAGCTGCTTATACCTCATCCTATAATCTCTGTCTATAGCGCAGCGCAGTTGGACGAAGCAGCTCTGCACTTTTCGGTCAGCATCCCGCCTGCACCTCCTGCACACCGGCCGTACACGGACCCATCACGCCCGCCCACAGTGCACCTCTCTCTCTCTCTCTCTCTCTCTCTCTCTCTCTCTCTCTCTCTCTCTCTCTCGGTGTAACATATGAGCACCTGGTGGGGCGGGCAGAGCAGGAGAGGCAGAGCAAAAATCTACTGCCAAAGTGCAGCCAGCCAGAAATAACCGAGCATCTGTCCCATCGGTGACGCATTACTCTGGCATTAGTGCGTCACCGATAAGGAGAATTGATCCGCATGCCAATAACTAAATTTCACTTTGGCAAGGTTACCTATGTGTATCTGTGATATCTTTACAGCAGCTGGGCACTGTGGAGAGCGCTGCAGCTGGCAGGGGCCGAGCACAGTGTCACTGACGCCTTTAAAATCTCATGCAATCAGTAAAATAATCCTGCAGTTAAGAGGTTATTATATTCGTGCTTGTAACTTATTAAGTTGTTAAGTTAAAAGCTGTCAGTCTGGTTCTACCTTTTCAAGATACTGAAAGCTTGTGTTGCATTGTGTATATGTCTATTATGTCTTAAGACACGATGACCTGGATGAATGAGAACCTACACAGACATATATGTCTATTAGAAAAGCTGATGCAGCTACAGTCATTTCACAAGGCCATAGAATTAAAGGAGCATTCCAGCAAATAAAGTTTGCAATTGTTATAAATCTGAACTCTCAAGCCCAAGCTGAGGTAAACCCCCCCTGTTGACACCACTAGGGTAATTTTCTGACAGTTAAGAAAGATACACCTCCAAAGACCCAGAAAACACGAGACACTGTGTGAAACTAGAAAGTGAAAATACAAAAACACAAAAAGAGTGCATCCGGTTCACTCAGAGGATTCACTTTCAACCTTTTATTTTGCTGTTTTCAAAGGCTGGGTAGGTTTCCTCATGTAGTAAACTGAACTTTGTGTGTAAAATAGGTGAAGTGTCCCTTTAACTGTACACATCCTGCATGCATTCAACAGAAATCTAAACCAGTCATAACAAAATCTTGGTAGAAAAGTTTCAAATAAAAAATGAGCAGTTGCTCAATATGATACAGTGCAGTCTCTGTTGCTAATCTCTATGGTACTTTCCAGACTGAATTATGAATTATTAATTTATGCTTCAACATAAAATGATTTTATATTTCCTGTAGCATTTAGTTTAGCCATCAATTTTAGTTAGATAACAATAAAATCCTAATAGAAAGGATATTTATTAAATGTGTCTTTAATACTCACACAGTCAGGCCTTCAAAAATTTGTTCCCAGATTCTCTGTGGCTCTGACTGGGATTAATGCAGATGTGTAATCTCAGTGGAATGCACTGATCCTCAGCACCAGCTGTCCACTGAGAGCACATAGATACCCATAAGTCCCTGCTAACACACAAACCAGTACAAATACTACATGTTAGGCACTGTGCATTCACACTCACATGGTGCATCAGCTGGACACATCAAATACTTAACCTTTTCCCTCATGGCAAATCTGACATAGCAGACAAAATGTAAATACTCAGTTGAAAAAAGTGCTTATTATCTTTTTGACCTTATCTTGTGCTACTGTGTGTTTTAACTGTACAAACTGATATGATACTGAGTCATGTGAGTTGGTGCCTGGCTTCTCAAGAGTCTACAGCCTCTTTTTGGTTTTGACCAGGCCCTTCTCCACCAGGCAGCGGTAGAACTCCTGGATGTATGTGTACACACACTTCCAGTCGGGCTCTTTCATCCGGACTAAATCATCAGCGTCCAGCAGAGGGGGGCAGCCTGCCAGCCTCCTGCAGACAGAGAGCAAGTGTCACTGAAAAGCGACTTGAGACAAACGACATGACACAAAAAGTATGTTGTCAAAACTGTAAAGTCACTTTGTCCTTTTCTGAAATTTATAGCTGGAGCTTCTTCCAGACAAGATACATCTGCATTGTCAAATGCACTCACTCTGCAGTGCTGAAAGCCAGCTGGAAGTTTTCCCTGGGCTTGTTGGGGTTGAGGATAGAGTACTCGAACGCATCTGGGAAGAACCGGTGCACCAAGGCACAGAAGGCTATGCCGTCTTTCCAACTTGAGGAGAAGTTCTGGATGTCCACCCCCTGTTTCATACCAGAGGGGAGTCCATTTAGAAGATAAAGCGGCAAAGACCGAGACATAAGGGGCAGAGCTATGTATAGCTCCAAAGGGCAATAATTCACAGACAAAGAGAGTCAGGGCATATTTACCTCATATGGCTCTGTTTTGGCCCTGCACCAATCCAAAAGCATCTGTTTGACATTTTTAGCATTGGGTGCTGCAGAGGGACTGGTCTTACTGAGGAGAGGAAAGAGAGATACACACTGGATGTTAAGAAAGTATGGCTTACATCATCTTTTAACTTGGCAAATTCTTATGCACAAGAATGTTCCTTTTTTGGGGGGTGGGGGGTGTGAGGTCACTAAATATACAAGAAGACTTTGCTTGGCAGAATTCAGGCTCTCATTAGAAGACCCTGATGCTGACACGCGTCAGTGGAGGCACCACATGAATACAGGTAGAATTTTCGACAGTAAATTAGGTCTTACCATGTGGTTAACAAACACTGTAACATTTGGTGGCTGTGGCTACAACTTCGGTTTCACACATGGCCAAACATCATTTTAACAAAAAGGTAATTGTGTTGCAAAAAGAAGCTAAATTCATGGGAATATCTGGGTTTGGATGAAGGATTTATCTGTTTTAGAGGCTTTGGGTTTTCTTAATCATCCTTTTAAAGTTAATGTACCCAAACTTACAAAAATGCTCACCTGTGCTGAAATGTGACTCACCTGCCTGCTGTCCTGTTGAAGGGAGTGGAGGCTGATGGAGTCTGGCCTGTTGGTTCTATGAATATCAACAAGAAGTTTACATAATTTAAATAAAACAATAAAATATCAAGTAGAATATTTTCATGGGCAGCAGGGGTGTCAGAGAGTAGCTCCACAAATCAGACTTACTGTTTGTTGATGGCTGCTGGTTCATGGATGCTCTGCCTATGCTAACAGCTGCCCCTGTTGTCCCTCCTTTGCTCAGGCCCTGCTGTCTCAGGTCCTGCTGCCTCGACCCTCGCTCCTGCCCCCGCTTATCTGATGACAGACGGTGGAGAATTTAGAAAGCAAGCAATGTCGCAGCAGTAAATTGTGGATAACTCTTGTATCAAAGGAAGTCTTTTCCTCAGCTTTTACCACTCTTTTTCTTGAGCAGGTCCCTTAATGCAGAACGAATCTTTCGTCTCTCTTCAAAATCTGCAGCATTGTCCAGCTAAAAAAGACAAACCACATGTTATAAACCAGAGAGGTTACGAGGAAAAACAAAACTATACAGCATTTAAAAGACACTTTGCACTGGTGAGAGATCAATCATGGACTCACCATCTTGTTGAGAACCTCTTCATCCTCAATAGTAGCCAGCTCCTCGCTGGTCAACGCAGCTGGTCCATCATTAGTTTTTGACTCCATGTCAGAGATGTAAATCTGTTTGGATCATGTGAAAACACAGCTCTAGATACATACTTAAGACGCTCACTTCTGAGAGAATGTTTCATTGAACAAACCGAAAGACAGTGAGTAAACATCCATAAACACACTTGGGGTTGGGATACGACTGAAAAGGCTACCCTCATCTTTCTGACATGTAAATGGAACAACTTGGATTCTATAATTAAACATTTATCAAGATTGGACATGTCTGAATAATTTAAACAATCCAAATTTTGCCCCAGTGTTTACACTAAATAATGTGGAAACTTCACAAACACAGCATAAAGACAGCACATCTGCTCTTCTTGCAGCCTGTGCAGTAATTCAAATATAAACAGTTGTGCGAGTCTTAACAGACACAAGCTGAGCAGTCGTGCAAAGAAATGTGTTTGTCTTACTGAAGTACCCCTCAGTGTCTCTCAGCAACTGGCTCGGTGCAGCACAGTAGGGGCAAAAAACACGTACAAATATAGTAATGTAGTGGAAAGAGACCATTACTAAAAGAATTTGATAACAGCGTAAAACTATGCGCTCAGACTCATGGAAAAATGAGCTGAGGTAAAGCTTAACAACAAGATCTGAAAAATAAAGTAACAAAATGTAAAAAAAATAAAATAAAATAAAATAGAAATTCAGATCAGAATTTGGTGGCCTTTGAGGTGCAGTGTCACTCACCAGTTAATAGGATGTAGTCTGGTGTGTCTGGTGGCGGTCTTTGGGCTTCTCAGAAGTTCTCGTCTCCGCAAACCCTCCTTTAAACTCGTCTGGAGAACTGTGATAGCTCAGGCCTGATATCACACCTCTCACCGCAGCGCTTCATAAGGATTCATGTTTGGAGAGCGAGTGGAGGTTGCTTACAAGAACCACCCAAGATGGGAAGAAGGAGGAGGAAGAGCAGGAGGAGGAGGAGGGAGAAACACATCAGGTCCTTGTCCATCAGTCTCTGTCCGGAGGAGTCTTGCCTCCTCCAGTCACATCCTGGATAGATGATGTCATGTGAAACTTTAAGGGGCCTTCCCTCAGCTGGATGCTTTTTTTTTTTTTTTTTAAATCACACATTTGCTTGGTCGCAGTTTATTTGAAGAGGGCTGCAGACAAATAATTTGGTGGGAAATGAAGGAGTTAACAAGGACAAAAACGTGAGGAGCACTGCCTTATTCAGGCAATATGCTGACCACTGAACCCTGTTTACAGAAGCAGAGGAATCTCTAAAGGGGAGCACAGAGCACGCACGCACGCACGCACGCACGCACGCACGCACGCACACACAAGCACAAATCTGTCAGAAAAAAAGCAAAGTACTTTCACCAACTTCAGCAGTGATTGTTTAGTATTTAAAGGTTATGATTTGGAGGAGAGGATCCATCAGAAAGCAGAGAAATAGCTCCACCTAGTGGTGAACACGCATAACTGCATCAAAAATAAAAAAACATCATGAACAACACCAGGAACCTGAAACTGAAATAGCAAAATGGAATTCACATGGCACGTGTGAAAATAAGCCCCATTCCTGTTTCTGCAATTTATTTATTTCGTTGTTAAGTAAAAGTGCCAAATATTCACTGGCCATTACCGTCACAGTATTTAACTCTTGGATGTGACTGAGGGGTTTCATGTGTGAACAGAAAATGACGTCATAAAATTTTTAAAAAACTTTTATCAAAAACATAAACAAGATTTATAGACTCTACAAACCAACCTTTGGTATAAGACAATTACACTAAGTGTTGAATTTAATTATGCTTGGATTATGCTCCTTTTTGGTCACTGCGTTCCTCCAAGGAAGGTCCACCGGCATTGCCATCCCTACACACAAGGCAATGTCAGCAGTTCTAGTTTTTGGAACAAACTACCAAATGCAATCAGAACAGGGACGTTCCCTCTCTGTCCTCAAGAGTGTCTCGGAGACTAATCTTTTCTGAGACCACCTTGTCTCCTATAACACCCAAATAATTGCAATTACTGTGCACTTCTTTACCTGATCTCTTTGTGCATGCTCTTATTGAACAGATTTAGGCCTTAGCCTGAGTATCCTTCCTCACTTGAAAGTCACTCTGGATAAAAGCTCCTGCTTATATAATTTGATGTAGGCAACAACTCTGACTCAGTGATGAGGTGGTTGGTTTGTTATTGTTTATTGTATCAGTCAGTTTATTTTTAATCAAGCAGTTGCAGACCATGTGTATATGAATCCGCCATACCTTTGCCTCTAAACAGAAGCACCCATTGGCTGCGGTTGGCATTCAAAGTATTACCGAACAAAAATGACAAATCAAATCACTCCTTTCTCTTCAACAGTGTGTCCAAATAAGGCATGAGGCAAACGTTTCATTCTTAAACCAGTACAGTTTAAGCCAGCCATATAGGACTATAAAATACATAAATATAATAAAATAACTATTTACATCCAACTAGCTTTGCGAACAATCAAAACCAGTATGTACACAGGAACCGTAGGCTTTGAAGACAGCGTCTTCGTACCCTGTCAGTGCAACTGTTGCTTTGCCCCACACTCCTAATCTTCTTAACTGAGAATAGAAAACTAAAAAATGACGACTGAGGCCATTCTGACCGCAAGTCAAATGGATAATATGAGCATGATCATCTGTGATCAGATTACTCTACTGAAAGGATAAAATCTATCATTCACATGTCGCAGTTTTAGCATGGTTACTGAAAAGCTGCTTGATCTTAATCCAATAATTAATAATCAATGAACACAGGGGCATACTAAGTCCTATTTAACAGCTGAGGTATTCCATCATGTGAAACCAGTGAAATAATCTGCTGTACAAAATCTTTAAACGGGTAACCGAGGGCATTTAGAAATATTGAACCAACAAAGTCAATTATCAAAATGCAAAATTAAACTGTTTATCTTTCATGCACTCTTTTCATCTGAATGGGAGTTTATGATTAGTATCTTAGGTTCATATATAAATTCTCAATATGAAATGATGCTCAGAACAATATCATTTTATGAATGACACCCTTGAAATATTGAATCTATGATATATCAACTGAAATCTTTCAATCTACAATCCTGTCTGCAGTTATTCGTATGGCAAAATATACAGAAGATATGACAGGTGTCTTAAAATGAAAAATAAAAAATGTAAAAACCCCTTGATGTATGGCTTTGTTGTTGTTGTGACGCTGTGTGAGAGCTCAAACTGTACGTGAGCGATGATCGTGTCTGGTCACTGACTGAACCAGTATTACAACATAGTGTGCCTAAAAAAAGCTTTCAAAGTAAACATTTCGCTTACCATACACACAGGAGGGAGTGTAACAGACATCCCCAGTCATTTAAAATGCTTAAAGGAAGAGCAGTGGCATGCAGCGCTCTGCTTAGTGTACCTGGCTTTTCCCTAAAGAGAGAGTTACCGGACACTTGAGGACCAAAACCTACAGCATTACAAAGCCAACAATAATTGCTATGGACTTTCAAAAATAAATATTCTCTTCCACATAAATAGTGAAAAGGGGGATAAAACATGTTTTGTCACGAAATAAAAGCATACTGAGAAATACTGAGAGAAAACATAACACTGTTCAGCAGGAGTCACATGTAACATGTGTACATCTTTTGTAAGATGTGCTAGTTAACCAACTTTATAAAAATGTCACCCACAAAAAGGGAGAAATTAAACCGAACGGGTGACATTGGTAACAACTCAGTTTTCATTTTCTTCATCTTCCACAGGGAAGAGACAGCTAAAGTTGAGTGACACTCCTTAGAGAACTCGTGAACCTAATTATCGAGGTATACTGCAGTGAGCGTGCTGTTGTAAAAGATGGAAATAATTGGACTAATTCTACAGAGAGACCATCCTCTCAAGCTGGTATGAGAACAAAAATCTAGGCCTTAAGTGGGAGGCCACATCGAGGTTCATAGCGAAAGAAAAAACACAGAGCTCAGGCCTCTTATTAAAAGTGTGCTTCAGTAGAGGAGAAAGAGACGTTTCATTGCACAGAAATGTTGGCGTTGTCCATCCTTGTAACTTCTGCCTCTAAACAACAACGTCAGTGTCATTATTCATCAAGCTTCCTGCTTCACATACAAAAACAAACAAACAAAAAAAAAACAAGCTGCCAAAAAACCCAGTCCCTTACCATGACAGGGCCAGGTGAATGTCAGGTAACAGTACCATTAATATATATTTTTAATACAAATTGTGCCCGTTCAAATTTGAGGCAGAGTGCTCTCTAAGCCTCTTCCCCGTTTGCAGCCAATAACGTCCACGGCTGCCACCCAAAGCATCGATTAGAGCCCTCTGTAAATGAGAACATTTTCACAGTGGAGTAGTATGAGTGACAGTGTGAATACCTCATGAGGTATCAAACAGCTTAGGGTGCTCGTGCATGCATATACCGACATAGGCTATGTATGAGCGATTTACAGATGAAGGAGAGAATTTCATAAATGAAGGAAACCTTTTCCTCTCTGAAGACTCCAGCTCTGTGTGACCAGAGGAGAAATAAATTGGCACAGTGAGGAAGTTTAAAATAAAAAAAAAAGATTTCTCACATCATCAGTGACGATGGCCTTATAAGGTCACACTGCCTCTGCTGCTCTTGCCCACTTGACACAAAGGGTAGAGAAGTAAAGTTTCAAAGGGTTTTTAGCATTTTTTTTCTTCAGCATTTTATTCTCTCCTTCATCCATCCATTCATTTCAGTCTATCTTGTCTTCCTCTTTGCCATCTGTTCTCTGCTGATGATATGTTGGTTCAGATGCACTAGCTTTGGCCAAGTCCTCTCCACATGCAGTGTGAAAATCCACCTGTCCCGATCCTTTAGCTTTGGCCCTGCGAGCGTCCAGGTAGCTCACAATGAACTCCGAGTTCTGATAGATGAGCATGCCAGACAACGTCAGCACTGCTCCGACGCAGCTGAGGGCGGACAGTTCGCTGCCGAAAAGAAGCTGAGACAACAGTAGGTTTCCCACCACACTGAGGTTGCCTAGGATATGCAGGGTAACAGCCGAGGTGAGCGTGATGACGCAGCAGCTGGCCAAGTTGTACATGACTGAGCCCAGGCAGCTGAGCAAGATGAAGACCCACAGGTGCCGGTCGTAATGCAGTGGCGACTCCAGTAAAGCCCAGTTTTCTAAGGCCAGAGCTGCCACAGTTAAGATGCAGAAGCTAGGAATGGACATCAGGTAGAGCAGGAACACAGAGTTGATTTTCTCCTCCTGTAGTAAGATGCCTGATTAAACAAAGACATACAGCAGTTACAAACATGACTGTAACGGGAAAGACTTCGGAGAACTCGTCTGTCTTTTATCTATGAAGCGGTCTGCTGGCAGGAAAATGGCAGGGAATTATACAAATCTCTGGAAAGTTGGAAAGATAACGTGTTATATGCCCTGATATGTGGACATTTTGAAGCAAAATACATCTATGAAACTAACTGATGTTTTTGTTTCAGTAAGCGCTGAAGCAGCTCTACTGTTCACACGCTGTAAACACTTCAAAGTGTTCAGTGGCAAACAGTACGAAACCTGTCAGGAATCGGACTCCGTGCATGGCTTAAGTCTGTCAGAGAAAAATAAACTTAAATGGGGAAACTGTTACAACAACAAGTGAGAGCGGATGAAAATAGCTTGTTGAAACTTGAGACGACATCGTCCAGCTAGTTTGGATCCTCAGGATGGACATAAAATAAAAGCAATGTGTGGCAGCTTCCACCTGCTGGACCTTGTTTTTAAACTATGCTCCAAAGGCAAAAGCAAGACATAAGCTGTCCTTCCTGTATACTTATTTATCCTTACTTAACAAAACAAACAGATAACTTTCTAAACCCATCTGCAGCCTTGCACTGTTTGTCACTGAGCAGCTATACTTAAGTATATGGGTATTTGAAATGATGGCTCTCTAGTCATTGGCTTGCCCCTGTGGCCATGAGGTGGTCCTCTGCACCTAGAGGTACGCAGTATGTAGCATTACATTCCTATGAGCAAAACCGAATATCTGCTTTTGTGTTTTGTAACAAAGACAGGGCCCCAATATATTTTTAGACTCTCAGAACTTTCTTTTTTTCTTCTCTGACAACTACAATGTTATAGACTAATGACATTAGACAGCCTAAGCTACTGCACATACACAAACTTTAAAGTGATTTATGGAACAAATGCTTCCCTGAGAGTACACAACATTACGCAAATGAGTACATTGGATAAATGGAGTGAAGTTACTACTCGGTCCATGTGACATCAATTCAATAATCTGTCTCTTTCTCAGGACACTGCAAACTGTAGCCATATGTTCAATCTCAACATGTTTTTTGGTACTGAAAGCCTTTTCGTTATTTCATTAGGATAACTCACTCACTCAGTAACAGTACTGCTCTCTGGTGAGTCCTGGGCACATCCAATAAAAACACGCAATAAAACGTGAGTCAAGGAATTTTTAACTGTTAAGTTCTCTGGGAACATCATGTTTTCTTTTGACACAGATGAAATTAGATGAAACATCCTTTGAGTGCAGCCACTCTGATCCATTACTCAACACCGTCTCTGGGCCTCACTATGTTTTGTAATTTCTTGAACGCAGTTCTTTTACATAGACTGCTCAGAAAACAGAAAAATGAGTGGCATCTAACTAACTTTAAAAGTAGTTCATTGAATCTATTGGCTTATCAGAACGTGACAGTAAATTGCATGGTATTTCTAAATACTTCGGCCTTTCTGACCTTTTCAGTTCATCAAAAAACAAAATAAACAATCAGAGACAGCAGATCAGCATGTCCTCAGGATGTGCAGAAACCCTACCCGTTCCAACTCAAACACACGTGTTGATGTTTGTATTATGTTTCCTAGGAAACCAGAAAATTTGCCTCTGTGACACTGTGGGTGTGTTACTGGGCTGAGGAGTGAATCACCAAATCACGAAAAAGTTCAGGGGCCGCAGATTGCTGCAGTGTCAGGGGGGAAAACAAAAATATCCTCTGATGTCAGCAGTACAAAAATAAAGTGTAATTAACTTTCTATGGCTACAACAAAAACACAACAAAACCAAGTGCTAACTTCAACAGTCTGATGTGAAAAACGGGACAGAAAACAGTGAACTGACACAGTAAAAGTGGCACTCACTCTGCTGAATGGACTTGACACCCCTCAGCATGGTGGCAGCGAACACAAAGAAGCAGCCGGTCTGATCGAACTGGACCTCACCCATGATGCTGAAGGAGGCTCCCAGGCAGATAGGCATCATGGCTGTGTATTTGAGGATGTGATGCTGCTTGCCCAGTATCAGCGTGGAGATGGCCAGTGTAAAGAGCGGAGTAGTGGTATAGATCATTTGTGCAAATGAAAGCTGGACGTAGTTCAGACCCATGTTACCGAAGGCGATACTGGCACAAAATGTCAGACTCAAAAGAAACACCTTACATTTTGCGCTGGGGGTCAGGTCCTGCTCTCCAGCTCCTCTGTGGCGGATCACCCGCAGTTTGATCAGCCCATAGTCCACCACTATGGCTGTCAGCATGTGCAGCGCCGACAGTAGCAGAGGGTACCTGAAGTTGTAAACGGCAAATATCCATTTGTTGAGGCTGGAGATGGTGGTTCCCGTCACCAGCCAAACAATGACAGCTGACAGCAGATGGAGCATCTCTGCGGGTGGCCTCCTCCTGGCTCTCTCTTGCAGAGTCGCCTCGCATTTTGAGAAGCCATCGGCGCTGATCATGTTCGTATCATTGTCCTCTCTGTAAGGCAAACACATGTTGAATCCGTACCTCTCGTCGACAAATTAAATTCATGATCAAAGTGACAGGTAACCTTCAACACAGCTGTTTTTGTTGTCTTCTCCTCTGCGGTGTTGGCCGGTCTGCTGCTCATTGAACCTGTATCTTTCAGCACCGCCTATCGACACGTGTTTCTATTTTGCATGACGGGCTGGTTGTGTAACGTACCCTGCGCAGGCAAAATGACATATGCTGGACCAGGAAGACAGACAGGGCAGAGGAGAGGAGTGAGGACAGAGGAGGACTGTTCAGGGCGGGCTCGAAAGCGGCATGCGCCTTCTCCCAGGACGGGGGCTGAGGGGATTGGTTATTATCCTGACGGTGAAGACTCAATGTGATGCACCAAAAACCTCAGCAGTGTAGTAAACACCATGGGTCAACTCGGGCACTGAATGTGCCTGTAACTAAATATCATAAATATCAGACGGCGCAGCGGCAGTTTACAGGAGTTATGCTTTTTTCCCCCCTCCACGCTATCTTTAAATAGCAGCTTACTTCATAGCCGGATCTTGTGATTCATTTCCTCAGCACTGGGACAGAGGGAAACCCTGACAACTCTCTGTCGCCTGTTACACCGATCAGCTAGCTAGTTCATTAATGATGTTGTGTCAAACAGCCGAGCGGCTCAGTAACAGTTAACACAAGAGTAAAATGGTGCCTTCGTTTGTTTGACAAAATAAAACGCTAAGGTGTGTTAAATTAGGTGACCTCTGCCGTGGACGGAGCTGTCACTTGACACCTGGCGGCTGAATGTCTTTCTGCGGTCGGCTTCATGCTAACGTTGACTGGTAGCAGCCCTGTCCGTGACTGTGAGAGGGTACAGCTCGTTAGCTAACGATAGGTTGTTAGCCACAAAACAAGGCGACAGCCGTTAGTCCCGGCTCGACGCGGCGTTAGCTTTCAGTCGCTGTGTAAACGTTCGCAACGCCACGACTGCGATCAATCACGTTTTATCATTTAATGAGCTTCAGCGATTTTTTTTTTTACCTTGTTCTTCGACGAGTACCTTGACAGCACTGGCAGCATCCCACCAAAATCTCCGTCGGTCGGGCACAGCGCTGTCAGCCAAGCCGGGAGCGGACGCACTTCGGTGTCATTGGCTGATGTATTTAAAGGGCAATGCCACTTATTTATAGGCGGCTTGTTCAGTTCGTGGTGCAAGCTGTATGCAACCTCTCACCCGAGCTTCACATGATAAACCATCATCTACTGACAGAGACGGCACGTATTCCTGTCATCATACATGGTATTCAGGAGGAGTGAGTGCAGCAGGTAGCGACTGTAGGATTTCATTTGCAAAATGCAAATAATTACCTATAAAAAATGCACCGGTTCTTTGTTTCACTTTATAGCAACCGCGCAAAAAAGCGACAATAAACCACGCAAATTGGAGACATAAGTGCAATATCACCACCCCATATAATTCAATGTTCCTTCTATGCTCTAGCTTGACTTTGTGTAAACATTTTCAAGACTCGACTCAACTCTCAACTTCCCTTTCTTTCAAAAAGAGGAGATGTGCTTTGTTGATCACGCTATTCAGACTTAAGTTTATTTAAATACCCAGCGTGAAAATGTTGATGTGGTTTGTTTGGATGGCAGTTGAGTTCAGTATAAGTCCTTACATGTACATGAGGATACACAGAGGCCTTACCTTTTCTTTGTTTAATTCACCATTAATTCACCAAAAACGATGAATAGAACAAATTGATTTTTCTTTGAAACACCAGTGGAGGGGAACTGTACACTCTCAGTGTAATGTAAAAACTACATCCTGTCCCTTGTGAGATGAAAGATTTGAACGACACTGATCTGGCAGTCAACAACAGCACGGTGACAGCTTTATGTTTTTATTTGAGCTCAAAAATGTAACATTTTCGAGGCCATTGGGCACAAAAGGTGAGTTCACATCATGTTTCAGCAAGAGTCCACAAACAATTAGCTAGAGGCTTCTCACTGCAGAAGTGCTTAAGCACTCTAAAACAATGCATAGCAATATGTTGCCATGGAAACTTTTGAGTTTATGTAGCATGTATAATAACCTGCAGGTAAACATACCATTGTGCTTTATTTTAACAACACCTTATTTGCATCATTAATACTATATACTGAACTTTCTATTCATAATTTCAATTCCCTTGCATCGTATTAACTGGTATATAATCTTTACTCCACTTAAGATTTATGTATACACAAATAGAGTTTAAGTAGTGATCAGAATATGAATGTCCAAGTCATGTGAAACAATATTTTCTTACAGAGATTATAAATGAGCTGATCCTACTTCTATAATATTCTTGCTATATACAGGCCAAAACCAACCAGGCAGTTGTACATGTGTATCATGCCCTATTATAATACACAGGAAGCTGAAAACTATAAACAAACAGTTTAATATTATGTTTACTACTAATGTACATCAGTGCCTATTTGCACACAAAAACCTTAGCATGTGTATTGCTAAGCCTTTCATTAATTGTTTTCAGGCTCTGGACTGATGTGTCTAAATCAGATTTCTTCACACAACTATGATTCAGCTGACTGGATACTGTTATTAAAACATGTTTGTGCACCTGGGAACATTTCCCTCTCATTTTCTTTCTTCTTATGCAGTTGTGTTATTGCTAACATGTCCAAATAAAGCAACTCAATTCCTAGATCTAGCCAATTCTAAGTGTTTTAACTAAGGAGGGTGGGTTTGTTGCTGCTTACCAAGATGATGAACCCTGATATTCTGAGTAAAATACAGTAAAATTCACCCTGAAGTATACATGTTAGTGCCCTCAAAAGAAAAAATAGCCTGCCAGATTGCTATAATCTGTACAGAATCTCAGAGCTGGGATACAGTGGTTACTAGGGACTTACTACTTAATTACATAATTAAGGCTAAAATTACCATCAAGCACCAATATAATCCATTGCTGAAGAAAACTCCCCAGGCTTAGCAGATTTATATCTCAGTGGAACTCTTATGGTTGAGTCTCAAGATATTTGAAGTGGTAGGTTTACTGTCACATTTCCATAAAGTTCAGAGACTCAAGAGAGACAAATTTAAAAGAGTGGTGGAAATAGATGCACAAGAGGCTTTTATTGTCTAATATGCATCAAGTTCCAAAAACTCTGGATCCTACAATTAATTTCCCATGATACAACTCAATAATGTCTTTACTTTGACCCCCCCGACCTTGTAAAATTGTAATTGTAATTTTCTCAGATTCAACAAAGCTCCTCCAGAGTCAGTAAAGACATTATACAACTCTTTTCACAAGCTGTGTAGTACTCTCTATTATTAGTAAATTGACTTTAACATGTAAAATCAGAGGAGTACTCCTTCAGAAATCAGATCAGCGGCAGTTACCTTTAAAATAGCATGGTGTTTTCAGTCAGTTGTCCAACCAAAGAGAAAGACATCTACTTTGGTTTTCATGGCTGTGAAGTTGCTCTTTAGAGGCCTGTCAGAGTGGACAATAACCATAAATCCTTGAAGATACAATTTGTGCAATTTTAAGAAATAGAATAGTAAAAATCCCCAAGAATCAGGGGGATCAATGAATGAAGTTCTGCTGTGAAAAACCTTTCAGTGAAGAAGAATGGTTTATCCTTCTACGGTCCTTTCAAAGTCTGTTGCCTCTGTCAGAGACCAGCATGACGAACATGTTGTTCCAGCTTTAAGGAGAACAAGATATTCAAAGCTTGCACCAAAACAACGGCGGCACTCCTTGCCCCAAAGTTACCCCATCACACACCCGATGAAAGGAGCGGCGTTTGCTGCAGAAATCATTCTCTGTAAAGCATAAGTCAATCTTGCAGCCACACCTGCACACACACACACATAAGAACTCTATGTTCTCTGATACAATAGTTCTCTGCTGAAGCGTACACACAAACAGAGGCCATGCATTCTGAAAACACAAACTACAACAGAAGTGAGTACATTAGTAACTGGAAGCAGGAGCTTGTTTTGTGCTTGAAATTCTGAATGTGAGCGCTACTTTCAATAGCTGGCTCACACACACGCACACAAATCCACACTCAAGCAATTGTCCTTAACTCACAGAGTATTCTCACATCAGGAGAAACCACTCAGGCTGTCTGATGCCATGGAGTAAGAGAAAATTTTATCTCAGAAGATCTCGGGGCATTGGGTCCAGTCCTGTCTTTCTTTGGCCTCCCAGTAGCCGCCCCTGTAGACGTAAGTGCTCTCTCCTGTTGTATCCTCAGTCCTCTTCTCAAACCACAGTGGCTGGTAACCCTCGATATCTTGCCCTAATGACACAGAATGGCTTGAGTATGCACTATTTCAGAATATCACAATGTCTTGCTTTCTCCATACTATCTAAATATTGCACCCCACATGAGGAATGTTATAGAACTTTAGAAAGACAACTAAATACAGTGTATGTTCCAGCCCAAGAAACAGACAAAAAAGTCTGGTGTTACAATCCAGGGTTTCTCCACACTTTTTTTTCAAAGGGTAATATATTATAATTTAATACTTTGAACATTTGTAGTTTCTGCTGTTGCCCACAGAAGGACATGCAAACTTGCACCTCAGTATATCTAAACTGATCTTACAAATGTGAATGTTGTGTAAGAGGTCAAAAGCAAAATCTCTATCAACTTTCTTATTCTTGTTCGTTTCTTGGTTCTCACCCTCCTCCAGCGCCTGATTGGCTTGTGCCTCCCTTCTTTTCCTCTCTAGCCTCTGGCGTTCTTCCAGTCGCTGCTTCTGGGCGTTTGCTTCATCCCACAAACCTGCCTCCATCAGCCGCTGGTCTGGCCGCAGACGGCTGTCAGTGGGTGCCACACCTTCTTCTGGTTCATTCAGAGTCAAAGCCAGGGAGGAAAAAAAGTGCATGTTCTCTGCATTGTCTCTGGAGAGTGAAAGATAGAAGAGACAACACATTAAGACAAAAGGTCAGATAGAGGGGAGAGAGAAACAGGGGTGGGGGTGTTGAAATGCCTCTTTCAATCATCAAGATGTGGTAGATATGTGTTAGACAGGATAAACATACGGGAGGGGATATTTCTTCCACAAGAGTTTGGGCTGCAGAGTCTGATAAACTGTCTTTTGTTTGCCTTCAGAACCTCCACATCCTTGGCTGCTGTCCACTATTTTGGCACTCTCCATCTTGTCATCCCAGGTTCCTGACAGGATGTAATGGGCTGTGCCCTCTCTGTCCTCTACCACTCCTGTCACCTAGAGACACCAGAGAAGATCACACGCAGCAAGAGATCTGTTACATGCACATTCTGACCTCTAGGTACTGACATTCATAAGAACATAAGACACCTCTTGAAGATGATAGTATAGAAGTATAGAGGATACAAGATGTGTTAAACATATTAGGCAAGAGAGAATCTTGATCTGCTAAAACAGTGTTGTAGATTCTTGACAGACTTGTGTAACAGCAGACTTTTACCTTCTGGCAAGTGTAAAACTGTAAATGATGTGAATGAGGACAACCAACAAAGACGCCACTTGTCTCTTACAGGATGAAAAGGTACAGCAGACATACTTTACGTGGCACTTCTCTGGAGAAGTAGCTGTAGGGGGAGAATTTGAGACGGCAGGTGTCCTTGGTAGTGTTGTTAACAATGTCAATGTCCCCAGACTGCCAACAGCAAGAGACAAGAAGACAGCAAGAAAAACAGATATGACTTAAAAGCCTGTGCTGAACCAACTTACTTTCTTCTTTCCAGAAAGAAAACACACACGCTCAGTGATACAAAGCAAACTGAATTTCTGAATTTCTTTTCTGTTACCTTACTCAACTGCTCTTAGAAGGTGTCTATTTTGAGTTATTAGTTTCACAATTTTTACTGGTGTAAAAATAATACAAATACAAACTCACACACAAAGTCAGACGAAAACACTTGAGAAGAACACACCTGATCAATCCAAAGTTTTCCTACGATAATGTTGTGCACTGTAGACGTCACTTTGCTCCACACATAGTGGTTTCCATTTGAGTGGAACTGCAGGTGAATGTTTCCTACAGTGAAGAGAAGGAAGAAACACAAACATTGCATATAACACTACAGTTTTATAATTACTTGAATATGGCAAATGATTCATATTCTAACAAATGTTTTGTGTATTTACAGTAAGTGTTCTTACCTAATGGCACAACAGAAATATATTTCCCACGAAACTTGCTGTCGATAGTGATATGCTGCCACAGGGTCCATCCTCGCTGTGATGTCACGTGGTGAGCAGCAGCTGGTGGGTGATGACTGACCTGACAGTGAATTGTATCAGCTGGTGTCAGCAGAGGCAATGTAGACTGCTACCTACTGTATTTAGATTTCTGTTCCTTGCTACAGCTTAATTTGATGTCTTTGTGTATATGTAAGGATTTGTGCATGCAAATACAGTTAATATAATGTGAATGTTTTTGTCTCACCTGCTCAGAGATGGAGCGATAACCATACTCCTCCAGTCGGTCCAGCTCGTAAGTCTCCCCGAGCAGAGGGTTGAAGGGCTTGGCTGTACGATGGACTGTGGTGGAGTACGAAGAGACAGAAAAGGCAGCCACCAGGCACATCTGCTCCAGGGACGAGTCACAGCGGGCTGCCCGGTCCAGAAGCTCGCTGTACTCCAGATCCTCAGTCAAACGCTGCAGCATTGACAGCGGCTCATTGAAGTTTACCTGCAATCACGCACAGACACAAAACGTTTTGTATAAATGATCCAGATAATTCCACATATAGAATACCCACTTACTGAAATCCACATGTATTAAAAAATATATTACAAACAGTAAGTGTGTTTTGGATTTACAGGCATGGGTATCTTGGAGAGGTCTTTGCCAATGCAGTTCTTCATGATGCTCCACAGGTTGAGGGAGTAATTTGGTTTGTCAGGAATACGGCTGCGTCTTGTTCTTCGTAGCTGCATGTGGTTTGTGCCTGAGGTGTCCTGAAAAAAAAACAAAAAAACAAAACCAGCAAAACACAAAGCTTTAGCTTACATAAAAACTGAAACGCACAAAGAAAAGGACGGATAAGGGATAGTGAAGTGATATTATTTGTTTGCAAAAGACAACTAATAAAAAAGTTACATTTATTTTATGATTCTACTGGTCACCTACATTTTCATTGTGAGTCCAGTCATTGGCCACTCCTCCACTCATCATACTCTGATTACTCCCTGAGCGCCTGAGAGAAAGAAACATACTTTAAATACAGTTCAAAGTAATAGTTCTGCTGATTGATCGAAAATAAAACTGACATTAGGTGTAGATAGAATGTCTCACTTGTGCTGTATCTCGCCACTAGCAGTCACAGTTATGAATGCATGGGAGTCCTCCATGGCATCGAAGAACTCTGCCTCATCATTCTCATCACTCTCATCCCCCTCCTGAGACCGCTCCACACCTACAGCAACAAACACAGGACATGGAGATGGGTTAGCTGAGTGTCTTCCATCTATAAATATACAGTAAATACATCATTGATGATGTTGTACTACCAAACAAGGGGTAGCCAAATAATAGGGACACCTTACCATATTACATAATGGTTAAAAAAACACTTACAATCTGATAGAAAAACTCTTCAGTAAAGATGGTTGAAGCTCAGCCTTTTTTTGAGACTTGATTCAACTTGATTATCATTCTTTAAATGACTGGACGTAATGCAACAGCAGTCCAAGCAGCAAATATTCTGTCTATTTATAGTTCTGTAAGTAGCTTAATGTTGCAGTGAAAACACATTTGTAAACACAGGGAATGTCACTGGCAACTTAATATGCAGATCCCTTGTGTATTAGCCTTTGCAACTGTGATTTACAGTAGTTGCAAACATTGTAAAATTATGTAATGTGGCACAAAAAAGTCTAGAAAATTATAAGAGTAAATGCCAAACAGAAAAAAACTATGCTGAGAAAGAAGATCCTCATCAACACTGATGTGAAGACCCCTAATAAGACATGTGCTTCCTATATAGGTCAATGCACTAAAAAGTGAGATGTGATTGTGATAAGATATGATATGACTGAACGAGCTAAATGTCTGTGACAGACATGCATCTGTCAGACATATTCTGTGAGACTATACTTTGTCTTTAAAACTATATAGAAGAGGATGTCTAGGGTGTTTAGGACACAGTGTTTGATGTGCCTCACCTGTATAGGAGGCGGGATTCTCTCTCCAGGCTCTCTCTAAGCTGTTGTGCTGTTTGGCTAACTGTTCAATGGTCTCCTCCAGATGGTGGCGCTGTTCTCTCTCATACTGCAGGGCCTTTTGCCACTTCCGGCTGTGAGATTCTGCTACATCCAGAAAGTCACGACAAGCCTGAAGTGTGAACACAACACACATCAAAAGATTCAGCCACAGCCCTCATGCTGCATATTTCCTCATTAAATAGACATTTGCAAATGACCAGATCTGCCCTTTACATTGGTTATGTACTGGCTGAGGCTTGCACTGTGTGCACTCACATTGATCATAGCATTGGAGGTGATGCGGAACAGGGTGGCTCGCTCATTAACAGCTTTCACTTTGTCTGTGCTGTCAGCGGCTCCACGCAGTTCCTCAAGTTCACTGAGGGAACGCTGGAGAGCGGCGCCGTGCTTTCCTATCAGCTCATTACAGGTGCTCAGGTCATCTAGCTTGCTGGCCAGAGTCTTGAGCACCCCTTGGGTTAGGGCACGGTCCTCCTGAGGTACAGGGCCTTCATCTCCTGAGTCATCTTCACACAGAGAAACAAAGACAGGCAATGCACAAATGACAGACTTTAGCAAAGATGTTCATTAGAGGTAATTATGATGTCTAAATAATTTGGATGTTTTTGGTGGTGAAGTTATATACTGTAACAAGAAGTACATAGGAAATTAATGTATCATCAAACAGACTGTGAAAGATATTTTAAATACTTTAAATTTAGACTGGGATGAGTTGAGAGAGTGTTAGTGGGGAACGGATGGAGGAAGATAATAACACTTCACACCCTGATCCCCCACACCCCTTCCTCTACAAGATCAGAAAAGCTGTGAATGAACACTGTTGCCCTGGAAACGTAGTCCTGTGCAATCAGGAGCCTAGGCTATTTTTAGAAGAAGAGGGAAAAAAAGATGACGCACGACCGTTTTCCTCCTGTCTTTCTCTCCCTCTACCCTTTGTGGGCATGAGCTGAGCCATCAGTCTCAGGGATTTTAGAAGGAGAGCAGGGAGACTGGACTTATAACCAGATGCCACAACATAAACGTCATTACATGGTCTAGAGATCTTGAACCCTAAAGTTGTTAATATTTCCCTTATATTTTCTATTAGCTTCAAATTTAGACAAAGTTCGAAAAAACATTTTTCCATATCTACTTGTAGACAAGCAGTATGTTTGCACTATGACATCAAATGAAAACTGCAGCTATACTGTGCATACATTCATATAAATTTTCGTGCAACTCAGCCATTCAGCTTTGGTACTAAATGCCGGCATCTCAACGAGACATTTAAATAAATTCTGAGGCTGGAAATAGTGTTTATCTGCACAATACGTGTTTGTAATTATAGACCTGACAAAACAGTCCGTGTGCTGGAGAGGGTAATAGAGCAAATTGTGCCTTTCTGTGAACAAGAGACAGTAGTTTATAAAGAACCTAGTTTTAAGTCATCTTAAAAAAACGTATTTACATCAGTACAAATTTAGATAATGTCTGGTTTCATACTCTAAACGGTTAAAAATGTCATTACAAAACAATCCAACTTTAAAATGCAAATAACTGCCTCCATAATATGTAATAGAACTTTTCTAGGTCAATATATTTTTTCTGCAAAAAGAAACAGATTGTGTTTGTACTCTGCAAACTCCTGAGCATGTTGACTGAATCTAGGCCAGTGTCTGCATTGCCTGTGAGTACCAAAGCAGGGAGACAAACTATTACACCTTATTAGCGGGGGAAAGAAATAAAAACAATCAGGGAAAACTGGATTAACAAAGTCTCAGGAGGTAAGATTAAAAATGAGAGGGTGAAAAAAAATCCTTCTGGCATCTGTAATGGTTTCATGACCCATATACAGTAGAGAGAAAAAGGATCTTTCTTGACTTTGTGCTACTGGTGCAAATGATGTTAAGACACCACATTATGAATTTGAGATGTGTCTCCCTTCGCCCATAATACAGATCCATGGCATAATAATGTACATGTAGTGGAAAGGCACTCTGGTCTGGTCTGTGTACTAATGAGTTATTTTTCACCCAGGACACTGGAGCGTCTGAGACAAATTGGTGACTCATCGTTGAATCATGAAAACACACCCACAGGTGATAGAGGGAGCACCAGTATGGACAGTGTGAGAAGAGAGAAGTGGAGTTAAAAATCAGGGGATGCACTGTGAGCTTCTGCAGCACAGATGAAGCAATCAAAGTCCGACTGTAATGTGCTGTAAGACTGCCGTAGCGCAACCTGAGCTGAACTTTCAACTCCATATTCAGTGCTTGTTAGAGAGGTTTGAATTTTGTCACAACATATCTTTAGTCTTTATTCTAGGCAACAGAAAGCTTGTAGTGGTCATATGACACCTATTATAGGTGACTGATGACTTGTGCAACATCTGCTTAATTACTGCTGTTCTAATGCACTTTAAAGCCAATTCATTTGCACTGCAATTACTGCCACTAAGTTCATAACCCGAAGCTGATGCAATAATAATCTGTAATCACAGCACACGCACACTTCACCAAATAACACAACAATTTGTACCTGTGCTTGCACATGGATAAAAATAGTTATTCAGTTTAAAATTGTTTGAAAAAGACAGTATTACCAATATTTGCACAAGAATAAGACATTAGATTAGTAGGATATTAACATATAGCCTTAATAAGATTACAAATCCATGATTAAAATAATTGCAAAAAAATATATAGCCCACAGTGACAGCACTGTGAACGCCATTTCTGAAACGTGGGAAACCTCCGAAAGCGAGTAGGGCTGTGTAAAATCTTCTAAAAGGGCTCGGCTCTTCAGACCCTGCTTAGTATTTTGGCTGTGATCACTACCAGTCCACTGCTATACAATGGCAGATACAGCACAAACACCTCACTCACCAGTCATGGTCTCCAAATGCTAATATGGCCAGAGGAACACAAAACACTGATTTGCATCTTACAGGTGCAAACCTTTTACTCATCATTAAAGGGTGGTTACATACACACGCCTCTTAAATAATTGAGAAATTATTCCTCAAGTAGATGTATTTAAAAATCCTGAGGAAAAGAAAAGGATTTACCTCAGTCACAAACAAACAAGACAAATGGCACACTTGACGGAGACTGACTGTTAAATACTGTTCTGCAGTAACTTCATGGTGCCATTTTGTTAACTTTCAAGCAAATTCTGTCCCATGAGAGCGTATTTACATACACATTTGCACAGAATACAGCATTACGTTACTGCAAAACTTAGTGAACTCCACAAACATATAGACCCTGCACACAATTATAAACACAAACATGCATGCAAGCAAGCATGAACGCACACAGAGAGCTTTTATTATGTATCTTATTTTTGTTTTTAGTAAAATAGCAATAAACATGTTACTTACAAGGTGACACTCATGGAAAAGGCTGCACTCATGTCTCCCTATTGTCCACAGAATGTGTGATGTAAAATATCTTCAATGAAAATCCTCACACCCTCCTGCTCTCTCTCTCTCTTTTTTTTATACCCTCCTGCTACCAGAACGGAAGGAGGAGTCTAAGGGAAGGTCATTTCATTCAGCTCTCACTGTCGTCATACTGAAGGAGACAGGGAGGGAGAAAGGAGACAGAGTGGGAGGGAAGAGGAGGTAGCTGCAAGTGTGTTTGTGCACATTTTGTGCAGAAGAGATGGAGAGAAAGAGGAAAAGAAAAGAGGAAAACACCTCACTGCGCATCTTCACTTCTGGTTTTTTAATGTAATGTCCACAGAGACAGAAAATGTCTCCCAGAAGCATTGCATAAAAAAACATATTATATTATATTATATGGTCCAGTGGTAAAATTTGAATGTTGTAAGAATGGTAGCTGAAGGAATAAGGAATTTAATATGATATGATTAGATGCAGATTTTGCGTTAAATAACACACGACTTGTGCTGATGTTTTGCTGTTTCCAGCAAAACCTCTTGAACAACACTGCCCTCTTGTGGTCTGTTATTTACACAACACTGAAGGCTACACAAAAAATGCATTTAGGTAAGTGGGTCTTGGTTGCAGGGGCCTGCTTTCAGGTTGCAGCTAAAATTAGTTTGTCTACCTCAGACTAGGTCAGGTGAACCATGTAGATATTCTGGGACATTATTTCTTGAAAAGAACAACAAAATCTATTGCTCCAAAATAATTACTAGTCACACTTTCACACTGTCTGAAACATGCAAGACACACCAAGTATAAACTGTGTATCCCACCTGAGTGATGCATCAGGAGAGTGGCATTGGCCTTGGCTTGCTGCAGGGCTGACACCCAGCGCTGACACTCTCCCTCAGAGGTGGCCTTCAGGTGGTAGCTTCGGCCTCCACTGGTTAACACCAAGTGGCAGGTGTCACCCACTTCGATGTGTGCTGTTGCCAAGGGAATGGTGCCCCGGCAAGTGTGTGCCATCTCTGCCTGAGTCCTGAGGGAAACCAGCATAAACTGATATTAGCGTGTGACAGAAGAACAAAAAGATGGACACTCTAGCCTCTGTGCTCAGGTCTATGCTTATGTGCTCCATTTAAGAAATGGGGCATGTCTGTGCTTGAATCATTTACTAGTAGTTTGCTGTTAAAATAACATCACAGTGAGGCTGTCAAACAATAAAGCCTTGAGGATAAAGCCCTTTTCTCTAGAAGCAAGCTCTGGACAATGTGTAACCTACATTTCTCTCAAGGCTTTTGCCAGTATGCAGTGCAGCTTAACACTTTTGTCTAGACACCTTTTGTCTTACATGATCCCAGCCTCTTTTCATACAGATACCATTATACAGGATATTTACAGGGTTTAGTATCCCTTTATGCTTTGCATAGAACATACACATTTTATCACACTTAATGACTTGTACAGTACTTAATACAGTAAATATGTATATGAAAAAACAGCTGTATCCAAAATGTTTAGTAATTTACGCAACAAATGTGGCACAATATGGCAGAAACTTCAGTTTTTACCTATGTTTTATAATCGACAGTTATGTTATTTCTTTGTAGTTTGATTTCAACTTGGGAAAATAGATATTCAACTAGTTAGCTACCCTACACTTATACTAAACTAAACATATAGCTCATTTTCATCACGAAATAGGTCAAATACTGTAGTACACAGGATGTAGCTGAAATGTAATATAATTATTATTGTTATTAAATTATAATTCGCCATTTTTCATCTTGTGGCTATGACTCAGGTAATTTTTGTTGCTGCCCAACTGGCTTCATTCAGGGCACTCCCTCTTCGGCCGGATGAACAGACCAGAATACAAAGTTTCATTTAACATTAAAAACATATAATTTCTCAACAGACCATTTCTGCCCTCATGCATTTAACAAATTTAATCATAAATCGTTCATGGTAAGCGAATGAGTAGCTGCAGACGGGGTCAGGTCGAGCACCAACGGTCGCTGTAACAGTTAGTTAACGGTACCTGTAGTAGGACAGCAGGCCGTTACTGAGCACGAACCACCGCCGCTGGTAGCCCTTCAAGTAGTTGGTCCATTTAAAGAGCCAGCCTTTGTAGGTATCCAGACACGGCAGGTGGAGCCCCGGGAGAGTCGGGGAGGGTAAGCTCTTCACCAGCTCGTTCATTTGCTCCTATGGGGCCGTCAGCGTTACTCCAGCGGGATGGACGGAGAGTGGGTGCAGTTTGAGTGGAGTTGCTGCCTGTCAACAGCTGTGCCGTTAGCTAGCTGCGTGAGGGAGCCAGCTGCACTGCACTGTACGCTCCGCTAAAGCTCCGGTTAGCTTGCAGCTGTTCGCTGAAGCTGCGCCAGTGTCCCTCTTTACCCCGAGATAGTTTTAGAGAAAATAAATAAACAAAGAAAGAAATACAATTATTAGTAACGCTAACGCGTGTGCTCCGGCTCGGTCAGGACATCAAACCACATTACTGCATGAAACTATTCAGCGGCTGAGCCTGCAGGTTAACTGCGTGTAATAAAGCCCGTGGATATGAGAGAGGGGAGATCATGATGACGTCCCTATCACAGGGTTGTAGCATATGGGTGCAGGTCTGTGTGTGTGTGTGTGTGTGTGTGTGTGTGTGTGTGTGTGTGTGTGTGTGTGTGTGTGTGTGTGTCACATATGGCATTTACTGCGATTTTCTGCATCATTTGGAGGAGCCTGTTGTAGGAAGAATACTGCATCGAAATGAAAAAAGCATTACATTCATTTCAACAATGGTGCCGTGATCAGTGGTGGAATGTAACTAATTACTTTACAAGTACAAGAAAAAAAACTGGGTTTTATAAGAAAACAATAATTATAAGATTAACTTCTTAAAGAAGTTAACAGATCTGAGAGGAAAGTTATTAAATCCTGTTATTAAAGAGGGACTCAACCAGCTCCTTAAAAATAGAAACCATTAATCTTTAACATATAATGGAGGGAGTTTAACCTAGGTGACTGCTTCTGCCCAATGACAATCCTCACACAATTGTGCTCTTAAGAGTGTATAACTGTGATAACACCCTTCTTGCACTTACTTAATTTCTCCACAAAGGACTTACGTTTCACACAAGAAATGATGCTTTTATTGTGGTTTTTGGCTCACATCTTAAATAATGTGAAATGTTAACAGCCTAACAGCTCAGGATAAACATCAGGCAAGATGAGAGCTCTGTAGTGATGGATTGATGATTACTGAGGACATTTCTTGTCATAAATTAACAACTTACCACTAAAAATATACTACTACTACTAATAACTGAATGAAAGAGCTAATAAAATGGCATTGAACATGAATGCTTTATTTGCTTGCATTTCTCAAAACCTTTATCCAACACATAAAAATGGTAAAATATTACTCTTGTACAGACAATAATTTAAATAAATACCATGATTAATTATCATTAACAAATGCAATAAGCAATATCATCAAAGAAAGACCTAACGCTTCTTGACTTTTTCTGGAGTATCTGAATACTTTTCTATCGGTTACAGGGGAGGTTACATTTAAATAAATGCATCAATAAGTAAAGAAGCAAACAGCTAACAGTTGATTATTTTCATTTGGCATCATCACAGTCATTAGTGAAAACTTTAAATTGTACAATCATTTCTGCAAAGTGCTTTGTGACAATATGCCTCACAAAAAGAGTTGTGATGGTTTTTCAGATTTTGATGCCCACAGCTTTTCTTTCACGCGGAGGAGCAGTTTTTAAAAAGGCATCCCCATAGGGTCATCAGAAATAAATCTCTATGGCACTATGTCAGGATGCTTGATATGGTCTTCGGTGGATTGTTGCTGTAACATACTTAAACTTTACATTGCACTGTATAATTGTTAATTTTAAATACCATGTTGCAAATAATACAAAACCAGTTTACACAGCACTATGCAAATTAAATATTTCAATTCACCCAACCAGTGTGACAAGTAGTGCTGAGCGATTTCTTGCCTACAAAATTAAATAACAGAACAAGAGTTTTGAACCTCTGTGTATGCAGAGGTTTGCTGGGTACAGTAGTAAGGCAGTCAGCGCAGCCGATAACATTTTAAAAATCGTCATGGTGAAAAACGTTGCTACAAGAGTGAGTTTCAATCCACTGTCTCGAAGGTTTGTTATCACAGTGTGAATTGTTCCAGCTTCTAGCATCCTTCCCATTTATAAAGTCTGCTTCCAACTCATAACCAGCGCTTCAGAGTCCTTATTTTTTTTAAAGCAAGCCATCTTGCTCAAAAACAGAGGGCAGAAGGGAGAAGTCGAAGGGCACAAACTTGACACCGTTCCCGTGGTAGAATTTGTTCTGAAACTCCACCCTGAAATCAAGCGTAGAGGCAAGCAAGAGCACTTCGATGAAGGCCGAGTAAATAATGTGGAAAGTGAACGCAAATAGAAACGAGAGAAAAGCTGAGTAGGAAAACACATCAGTTTACACACATCACAGTATGACAGCTACAATCTAAGATTAAATCTAGTCTCATATTGCAGTATTTATATTCTACTGCTGAACTGAAAAATGAGTGTGAACATCCACATGAGTTGGTGCCACTAAGACTCACCAGTGGAGGCGGAGAGCATGGAGGAACGCTGATAAGCCTTCCATGACGAGTAGGATGGACACAGTGAGCACGGCGAAGAGGCCGAACACAGGGACCAAAAACAGTACCCCCAGTCTTGTGGTGATCCTCAGACCCAGGCGCATCACCATGGCCCACAACACCTCTGAAAGCTCTGAAACCAATAAAAACCAAGCCGATACAGACACACACAGAAATGAAAAACACATGTTAAAGGTAAAGAGATGCAAAGTAGAAGTCAGTAGAAATGTTTTGTGACTGCACTTACGGGCATGAGCCAAACTAAGAGCCCATAGACGCAGGTAGGACGCAGTGTTGGAAATGCAGCCCAGGCAATACTCTATGGTGTGAATGGCCTGGTGCAGGAGCACATCCGCAAAGTCAAACTGTAAAACGATTTAAATAATACATGACAAAGAAGACTTAATTAATACTGTTTGGTGATTAGAATGTGAATTAGACTCATAATGAATTATTTTCTGTTTCTTTTCTGTTGCCTCCAACCATTATTGTTGCTCCATAACCATAGCACATCTTAGCATTAACTGGGCAAATATCACTTATGATGCATACACCTCAAAATATCACATATACCAGAAAAAAGACCCCACCAGATCACATTCGAATGCAGGCTGTGTATGATCATAAAAGGCTTTGTTTTGAAGCTTGAAATGCAACATTTATAGAGGCAGGATAACGGTGGATCTCTGACCTCTTTGGGAAGAGCTTCTCTTCTGGTCATTTCATCAGGTTCCTCCTCTTCATCATCTTCATAGGGTGGTGCTGTTGAATTGTCGTCCTCACTTACACGCCTCACCCTCTCATAACCCTGAGGTGTGACAATGGTGTTTCATAAACACTACCAAATGAACCAAAAACCGCTTAGGAGGGAAACAGACCTATGATACAGCAATATTTTCGACTAGACTTACTCTGCGTCTGCGCAGGCCTTTGCCTCCACGATACAGCCAATACAAGTAAAGAGGTTTTCCTAACAGCAGCACAGGAACTGACAGCATAGCTATCACAACTAAGAAAATTTGCAGCCCAGTCTGTGAAATCAAGATAACAAGCACAAACACATGCATTAACAAGGCTCAAAACACACCCAAAGCTGATAAACAGATATTACTTGAGAAGATAGTATCAACACATACCTGTCCTGGGTACAGAGGAGTAATATCCTTCCCCTGCATGACGAACATGTTGATGAAGTGGATGAGGATACTGGGAGCCTGGCTGGAGTCACGTGCACCGAATGCCAACCACTTGTAGAAAATCATGAAGACCAGGTAGCCAAAGAGACAGAGCAGGAAGAGCAGCTCAGGAAGAAATAGCAGATAGACATTATATTTCTGTCGGAAGTGCCTGAAGGGAGAGAACAAAGAAAATGAAAAGATGGTGACTATACTGACTGGACTGTGGAGACATAGTAAATAATAATACATGAGTCAATGTCATCAATGTCATTATCGCACTGTATAGCATGATCATTAGTATATTACTGTTATTATACCACATTCATTTGTGACATTAAGATTAGCTGCTAACACAGCTATGATTTAAAACTGCTACTGATTTATTTTACAAGTCCTTTATTTGCTTTTTAATTTCCTAATAAATATAATTTTTAATATAATTTTGTACTTATAACAGGGCAAGCTGAGAAAATGTTCAGAGATAGTCCACATAGTTAAGTACCCATTCTTTGATTTCCAGAGGAGGTTTCTTAAAAGAATTCTTAAAATATTACTGACCGACCATGATCACTTTAAAACCAAGTAAATATTTATTTATTTGTTGGAAGCTGTACTCTCTTTTTTGTCTCCTGCGTAAAGGATAAGGCTGGCCATGTTATTCTGGCAATAAGAAGATGTTAGGTTACTGACATGGACTTAAATCTGGAGTCACTCACAAGTGATTGAAGACACTCAGCACCACTCCAAAGCTCATGTGGATGACCCCAATAACAACTGACATCTTCATCTTGTAGGAGTTGAGGAAGGACAGTCGGTTCACCGCCATGTTCCATATCTGACGCGATAATAAAAGCATCTCAGTGAAAATGATACGAGAATGAGCGAGTCATATTCTGAGTGTAATGCTCGAGCGCATTTACTCACAGGATCAATGCCAAATGGGTATGGTCCACTGAAAACACCACTGACATTAGGGTCTAATGTGAGCAAAGTGTTTGTTTGGAGAGTTTTGTTTCTGCAATGCAAAAAAAAAGAAAAAAAAAGCATCCATTAAATCACTACATCTACTGATATATAATAAACAACAGATGTGTTTCAGAGTGTGTGTATTGCATTGACAACTCACGTCCACTGCTGATTCGTGAACATAGGCTTCACGCTCCAGCCAGAGCCAAATATGTTGAGAGACTTAGAGAAACAGTCATTGTAAATCAGCCCAGTGTAGATGGAGAAAAGCCCCATCATTAGGATGATGTAACGTCCGTTGAAAAACGTCGCCCATATCTGAGAGTCACAAACACAGGTATCAGCTAAAACTATTTTACAGGAATCAGACTCTGCATTATGGATGAGAGGAGGACTCATTCCCACCTCATTATTGGAGCGTTTCTTCTTCTGCTTTTTTTCTGTCAGCACCATCCACAGGGCAAAGAGGCTCATTACCATACCGTGCCCGAGGTCACCAAACATCACAGCAAACAGAAAGGGGAATGTGATGATGGTGTAGGGAGCTGCCGATAAGAGAAACGTGCTCAGTGTACTGATTCTGAACTTCTCCAAAACAAACAGAGAGAGGAACTTTACTGTTCTTTACAAGACGTCGCATGAGTTCTTACCTGGGCTTACCTCGCGATAGTCCCCCACCCCATAAGCCTCTACAATGCTCTGAAAGCCACATGTGAACTTGTTGGTTCTTAGCAAGGTTGGTGGAGTGTCAGTGCTTGGGATGCGGTTCACAAAGGATGGTACAGTGGCATCACCTTTTCTCTGATGATAAAAAAAACATATGTAAGAAAGTTAAGGATTATTTGAAATGTGTCAAAAGGGCTCAGGGCAAATGTGCCTATGAAAAAGATGTGAAAAGTCTGGAGCTGTCTTCTGCCATTTTTCACAGTAACAGAAGATGGTAAAGAGTTATGGAACTGCACTGTTTGTGGCAGCAATATAATGACTATTATTGTTAATGAGTCCATTTATAATTTAATGTGAAAAAATATATATTTTAATTTCCAAGTGCATTAATTATTATTATTTTGTTATTTTATTCCCAACAACAGATAAACATCATAAGCAAGTATGGTCACAAACTATTCAACATTTTTCACTCACAGAGCCTTCTTCTAGCGCCCCCCGCAGGTTAGCCAGGTCACTGACAGGACACCACACCTCAGCAATCAAACACTTGTTGGTGACATCGAAGCTGCAGAGGTTGAGGATATGATAGATAGCCTTCATCTTTTTCACCTGCACCACCCAGGTGTAGGCCGACTCTGAGGCCTTCTGCAGAACCTGCCTCAAGTAGTCCTCAGTGCGGTGCAGCACCTGGAGGAAACAGTTATAAACACACTGAGACTGTGTCCCCATGTTACATATTCCTGTCTGGATCAAAAGCCGTGATGCTAATGTCAATGCTAATGTCAGTCAACCCTACATTGTTAAGGTCTTGGATGCGCGTCCTTAAGCTGTCCAACACATCTGCCCGTTCCTCATCATTCTCAGGGTGCGGATAAAGATGGCAGTGGTAACTGAGGACAACAAAGACAAACGTGTATGGTAATAATGAAGGAGAATATCTCAGGTATTGACAGGTAAAGTCATGTGATAGTGACGTTCTTACCAGTCGCAGATCTTTTGAACTTTTTGCCCAATCTGGTCTCCCCAGAAAGAGATCAGAAACACAACACTTTTGCTTATTTCGCCCTGAAACAACACAGACCAGACAAGTTATTACTACAGCCCCAGAAAAAGTCATAAAGTGATGAAAGTTAATTATTTTTTGCTGATACACAAGTTCGATGTCTCGATGATCTCTTATTTAATTACTACAGTACCATTTTGATACATATTCATATTGATATATCAGCTAAATCCTGGTCATGAGAATTTACTTTAAGCCTTTGAAAATTTGGTTTCAACTCACTTAAGTATTTCTCTGTAACATTAAATATTCATAAATATAAAAGCAATGATCAAAGTAAAATATTGATCATCACACAAGCAGGAATGTTATGGTATTTCTCATCTCCATCTCAGAGCATGTATTTGGACTCACAGTGTCGAGATCAGCAAGGTTCTCATCCACTTCTGCGTAGCTGAGGATGGTGTAACCCTTGCACACTCTCCACAACATGCGCTCAAAGGCCTCGACCTTCACCCGCTGGATAAGACCTGAAACAAACCTACAGCCAGGAGAGATCTGATTAGGTTTAGGGTTAATTTCTTTATGATAATAATAATGTACATATTACGACATCCTGCAGCTCACCCCAGCTTTGCTCCAAGTCTTTGCATACCGGTGCATCCTGTCACAGAGTCTGTTTCCACAGTGGGGAATTCTTCATACTGGGGACCAAGAGCCTCATGCTAATTATAAAAAGGAACATGTTTCATTGATGACAGCTTACAGTAACAGCTCCTTACATATCTCTACACAAAGCCAATGCGATGTTCACACACTGGAATGTGACGTTTATTCTCACAGACCCACTGCTGCTCTTCGTCGTATCCCTTTTTAACAGCCTGGATGAGTCAGGTGCACTGTGACCGTGTCATTAATTAAAGTCAGCACCAGTTCCACCTCTGTCACCCAGGGAAACAAGACACGTCAGCGACAAGAGAACAAGATGTTGCTGGCGAGGTGGGGGGAGGCATCTCAACTGAGAAGCAAACAGAGTGGGACTGGAAAAAACAGCAGTGCGCGACAGACAGTCGGTGCGTGTGATAAATGAGCAGGTGGATAGAAATACACTCACTCTGGAGCGGCTGTGTATGAAGGTCCGTGTGATCTTCAGCATGTGGGTGTACTCGGTGAGTTCCAGCAGGTTCCTCCGGAGCTTCTCTTTGTTCCTGGCCACCTCGCTAAGCTCCATCTCCAGCCTCTGGAGCTGTTCCTGAACATCACATCCAACACCAGCTTAGTAGGATGACCTGTTCAGTTCACTTAGGCAGCCAAGAATCAACAGTACATGTGACTGACAGCACAACATGGCCACAGTCCCGCTACTTTAAACATTAAAGTTTAAACTAAAAGGAAGAATGTGTTCCAATAATAATGTGTTATTGTGGCATGTAAGCAACTCATTTAGGTTTCAGGTCATTCTCCACCATGTGTGTAGATGCATCCTGAACTGTAACAGTTCATCATGAAAAGAAAAAAAAAAAACAGACAATGAAATGATGTAATGATGGGCTACGTGCTGAAACAAAAGTGAAAGTCTGATGTCAGTAGTGAAGAGGATCAATTTTTTTTGTCCCTTTCATCTTCCATTACTGATGATTACGTGGTGAAGCTAAATCCAGAGTGTTAAATGCAGCCAAAAACTAAACTGGGCTCTCAGCTGCTGAGGCGGCTCCGTACAGAAATCACAGACATATGACCTCCTAATCCCACTGTTCAGCTGTGGGACAGTCGTGCCAACTCATGCCGCGTTGCCAAAATTTGTTCAATCCCACAGAACTTTATATTAAAGTTAAATGGGGATCCCAAAGTTACAAAATCATACATTCATGCATTATGAAATGTGGGTACTTTGATAGTACCATTGGGTTCAAATGAAACTTACCATGATTTCCAGGACTTGTCGGGGTGGAGGAGCAAGTGGACTCTCATCCTCCTCTGGAATGGCTATATTAGCCTTTTGGATCTCCCTCAGAAGGTAGCCTGTCAACAAAATGCTGATAGTTTCAGTGTCAGAGCTAGCTGTAAAAGCTTAAATCTCAGAGGGACCATTTTTACAAAACACAATCAGCCGCAAGTTGCTTGCCACGCTGATGATTAATTGTCTGGGGTGTGTGCTAAGGCTACAACCACAGGAACCATCCCAGGTGCTGTGCTCACTTACCCAGAATTCTCTCCATCTCCTCACATCTCTTGATTTCGCTGACGAAGCGCCGCTGGAATGAGCTGACACTTGGGTTAAGCTGAAACCAGAGGAGCATCCCAGGTCAGGTGGCTGCACGTTACTGCATCAGTCAGGGCATGCACATTGACAAGAGTCATTATGGTTTTGTTAAATAATCTTAGAATGATTATAATGAAGTCAATTGTTGTTTATTACTGTTTAAATGTTGTTAAAATTGTATCCAGCTACATCCTCCTCTCCCCAAACTGAGTGCAAAGTGGACTATTCTGATTTTAAATGTTGAAATATTGTGAATGTATATTTTTAAAAGTTCTTTGGAGAAAATTAATGTGAAAAGTCAGATGGATTGAATTTGTTATTTGACTCAAGTCTTCACCAAAAAAAATGGAGTGTACAAGAACATTTAGGTCTATTTATAGTCATAGGGGGAAGTTGCCCCATTCAGCCTCCTCCATCAAACATCCATGCATAATCAGAAAGAAAATGAGAGGTAGGGTAGATTTCATTTATTCTGTCTTTGGTGGAAAAACAAACAAACAAACAATTAAACAGAAAGAGATTCAAACTGGTGGCAGAGTAGACACATTTACAGAAATGAGTGTGTGCATCATCAGCCTCTCTACTTACATCTCGAAACTCGACCAGCCCCAGCTCTCCCAGCTCACTGATGCAGTCATATTCAGAGCCGGACTGCAGAAACAATTGCGCCAAGCACATCTCCTCACTCCGAAACACCATCTTTATCAGCCAGACAGTCAGATCTCCTCCGCTGCCTTATAATCTGCCTGCAGCCTGCTGAAACTAGACGACGAGCAGTTTACTTCAAAAGAAAATAGGACATCAGAAAATTCAACGGGTCGGTGCGTTGCTTTAAACTCCTTAACCAATTAACCTCCTCCCCCCCAGAGGATTAATTATTGCCCATTAATATTGACGATTTTCAGAAGGGAAAATATCCGCATTCTGTGTCTTAATTATCGCGACGTATTTTTTTTCCTCTCTCACCCTATCTCTGTCTTCAAAGCCGCCCGGTGTCTATGGAATAAACAACATGAAAACAAAGGCAGAAACCTCCCTAATGCACCTTTTGCATCGAGCGATGGCAGCGAAAGGCGTCATTCCTGCGGGCTCTTTACCTTCAACACCTGTCATTACAGCGCAAAAACACGGCGACGACGCGGCGCGGGCCGGACAGACACGAGCAACAGGCAAACTAAAGAATAAATCATCAACCCGCCATGGAGACAAAGAGGGGCCAAAGGTAGCCTGACACGTTAAGAAAAGCCACGGTCAGAAATAGGCTACGGCCTTTATTCGCGCTACGTCGCCCGGCAATTGACACAGATTGCGTCTCCGGGTTGCCAGATATTGTCGCATCCTCTGAAATAATAGGTTTCTCTCCATTTACAAAAGGAAAGGTGTTGCAGCATGGATACAAGCCGTTTGATTTGCCCGTAAACAGCTAGATAGGAGATAACTAAATAATAACATCTGTTCGTAAAATGTAGTTTTATTGATTTTGCACTGTGTCGACACTTAACCAGGAGCTGTTTCATACCCCTTTTATATCAACATCGGTTGTTTGTTGTACTTCAGCCCAAGTTTGCTTAACAAAATGAAGCGCACGTGTTTCTGCAGCTCAAAGAACGGGCTTTATGAGACGAAGACACTGTAGTCGCTCTATAAATAAAATATCAATGAAAAATGAATTTAAAAATACAAATAATGTATTCCTATATTGCAAAATAACAATGACACGTTTATCGTGGTCCATTCATCGCTAAAACTTTAGCATTTCTAACAACTGAAGCCTAGACTATCAGTCCCTGTTATAATTTTTTCAGTTTACCCTTTTATAGACTGGTATTATTTTGTTTCCATGTCTTAAACTTAAAGTAATATATTCACTTCAATACCATCTAGTTCTTTGTTTGGAATAAAGTTGCCATTGTGTGACTGGTTTAGGGTTAGGATTGTAAATTAGTTGGTTCAGTCCCTTGTCTCTTTAAATTGTACGCGACAACGGAAAACGCTGTTGCTGCTAAAAAAGGGGGGTTAACCGACAAACCTGGCAACCAGCGCATCTTCTTAGTCTGTTCCATCACTGAAAGCAGACCGACCATCTGCTGCTCTTTGTGTGGGAAATCTTTTATTTAGCGAGTTTTTTTTATGATATGTTAATTTTGGCAGTTTTACAGCAAATTTTCACTTGTGATAAATTATCGTTGTGTGTTTAAATAAACCTGTAGATCACATGAACAACCATCTTTCTGATGAGATTTGCAACATGCCGTTGTGCTTTTAGAGTAAAAATACTGGTAGCAGGCGCAAATGACTCAACACAAATGTTACCTGGGGTTTCAGAAATCTGATGATGGTTATTTATTTAAGTCAGGTATTATGCAAAAGCACGTTTATGTCCAGTGTTCAACCCAGCTGCAGATTTTCACAATACAGTACATTTTCTCTACATTGTTTTTCCATGAAAGGGACATATATTTTTTTCCCCCCACACTTTCACACACTGGGTGCGCAATGGGGTTCGGTGTCTTGCTCAAGGACACTTTGACATGTGGACAGGAGAAGCTAAACTGATGACTGCTGGCTTATCCTGTCTACCACCTGTGCTATAAAAAATGATTCATAAATTAATAAAGCCATGATAAATTTCAGTGGAAAAGGTATGCAATTCGTGATACATTTTAACATAAATGGCACAAAATCTGAATAGAGTTTGTTTAGTTCTTATAAATGCACATTTCCAGAAGGAAAAACAACCCTTTTTAAAAATGTAATCTTAAATTATATTGTGATTTTAAGTCCTCAGACTCTGAGCCAGTCTGTTCAGCTCCTGTGACAGAGCTGTGACTGTATCTAGGATCCTCTGCTTGTCCTTCTCCTCTAACCGGGCTTCGCATCTCTGAGCAAATTTGTCAGGATGCCACAGCGTTTGCTGCTTCCGGAGCACTTTACGAAACACCGGCACGTCCTTCCGGTCGACACCGTGCACCATCACATCCACCATTTCCTGCACTGTACCTCTTGGAGCTGGCCAGGGGATATCACCGTAGCTCAGCTTTGTACTGCCATCTGAAGAGCCACCATGGAAAGTAGCTGCACACCTTTCGTCGTACCTGCGCTTCTTGCCCTGCCGAGTCTCTTCCTCTTTACGTGCTGCTCGAGCCAGATACTCTTCATGTTCCCTCTGCAGCTTTTCATGCAGCTCCTTGCGGCTTTGCTCTTCCTGCTCCCTCTCTTCCTTACTCTTCTTCCTTTTCCATCCAGAAGACCCTGCTGCTGCTAGTCTTTGAGCTTCAGCGTGCTTTTTATTGAAGTATTCGTTCCTAATGCGATCAGCCCAGTCCCCGAAGTCTTCCTCGTCTTCATCAACAGGAAGAAAATCGTCAGCTGTTAAACAAATACAGCAGCAGCATTGTTATCATCAGGTGGATAAAGTCGAAAATAAAATTCAGCACCAAAGAATGAGTTTAAAATTCACCATCATATACTCCAAAGGTTTCACAGAATTCATCTTCGCATTCATCAAACAGCTTCTTCAACCACTCCTTCTCAGGGTCTTTTTCAGACGGACGAGTCGTGTTTTCTGGAGTCTGAGAAGAATGTAAGGAAATGATATGTAAATATGACCTAACATCAACAACAGCCACCGTGGATCACAGTGTTGCTTACATCTGATGCTGAGGAACTGGGGTTGCAGCCCTGAGACACACTGTGTCTTTCTGTGTGGACACATCTTTGTGAGGACATTTTAGCTGGTCCACACAACTATAAAGTGGTGTTCTCACCAATTAGTTAGACACACATTTTTTTTCTGCCTGTGGTTACTCACAGCTATAAATTTGTTATCCCATATAATGCTGTTGACTGACGGAAAATCCAAAGCAAACAAAAAGTCATTTTGTGAGCAAACATCTGCTTGTTCCAGCCTCTCCAGTGTAATGATGTGTTGCTTTTCAGTTTTAAATCGCTGTATTTTTAGTGTGCCAGTTAGAACAAAAAAACTAATAAATAACTAATAAACTAATGTTTACTTCTGTATGTTTCATCCAGTTCAGCAGGTCTTGAGGTGTGACTCCGGCGCTGTTAGGAGCAGTCATGGCCTCTGGACAGCTCTTTTTGAGGGGCACAACCAGGTCATCATACGCTGAAAGAATAACAGATATAAAAGTTCAAAAACAAATACCGGTTAATAATTTAACACCAGATTCTCTTCCAGGTCCTCCTCACCTGTCTTCCCGTGTTTAAGGGCCCGGTTGGCTGCTGTATGCAGCGCCGTGTCTCCTTTACGGTCCCTCTGGAGAACATCGGCTCCGTGCTTTAACAGCAGCCGCAGCACGGCGTCGTCTCCCAGGCAGCAGGCGACGTGCAGCGGGCTCCTCTGCCTCCTGCCCTGGGAGAAATTCACATCCAGGTCCCGGTGCTTCCTCAAGTACGACTTCAGCTTCAGTACACTGCCCTCCTCCACGTACCTCCACACCCGCTTCTGTTTGTGAGACGACATGCTGAGTACAAACGGAGCAGACGGTTGATAATTATTATTGTTATTTTGGTGGACTTGGTTATGTTAGCTTTAAAAGGCCTTTGCGCTTCGCCTAAGCTAATCCGGCCCGTCTTCTTAATAACTCCGAAGCTAGCAACGGCTCGGACACCAAGGTTCCGGAGTCAGGAAGGTTCCGGTGCTGTCACTAGGTGTCAGTATTGATCTGTCTCTAAATCAGCCATTAATTGATAAAGCAAACCTGGACACCCTGGACTGGTCGCCAGTCAATCGCAGGGCTGACACACAAAGACAGACAACCACACCTATGGGCAATTTAGAGTAGCCAATTAACCTAACCCGTCCATGTTTTTGTGATTGTGGGAGGAAGCCGGAGTACCCGGAGAGAGCCCACACAAGCACAGGGAGAACATGCAAACTCCGCACAGAAGAGCCCAGACCGGGGTTCGAACCCGTACCTGCCTCATGGCACTGTAATTGAGTCAAAGGCACACTGAAGCCAGACAGGATGGCCTGAAACTTGTATTCCTTTCTCCTGTATATGGCAGGAAAACAACCCCCCACTATTCATCCTGGCTCAGAGAAAACTGGAAGTTTGGCACTTTAGTGATGTTTTCAGACATTTAGGACTCTCTTGCCACCTTCTACATGGCTAATTGCTCAGTATTCATGAGCCCTTCCTGCTCTCTGTGGGTTTCTGTGGCTCAGCCTCCTTTCAACACACCACCTGTGAGGAAGATGTTATGTAAAGAGGTCCTCTGTGTTCCAACACACTTTCCCCCCCAAAAAAATGTACTGTAAGTCATATGATCTCATATATTTATTTTAAAGTTCTAATCCATAACATGTCTTTATGAACTACTATATGACTTGTTATGTCTTAGCCTGTGGGAGCATAGTGAAACAACTGTTACATCTGCTTGAAAGCTGCCCACGAATGTTTTACAGTGAACCAGAGCTTGAAGAATCCTTTTGAAAAACATCAATGTATAAGCACAAGTGACACAAGTGCATTTATACAGTTCCCTACACTTAATTCTGTTTCTATGTTATAGCTTATCTGTAAGTATATTGAAAGTGTTATGACTTTATCTACAATGCTGCAGTGAAACGTTTCCAACCTCCACAGCAGAAAATTTGGATTTTACTGAGAGATTTCTTTTTTTCTTGTTTTTTTTTTTTTTTTTTTTTTTTTTTCCAGATGCACAGTTTGACTTTTCCCAACCTCGAATCCTCCTTTGAAACCGAGTCCTTTTCAACCCCCTCCTCAGAAAAAACACAAAAACATGACAAATCCATGGTTTAAAGGACTGACGTGCAACAAAGGATGAAGGGGCTGAACAATATGAAAGAATCGCTTTAAAATTCAAAGCTATCCAGAACCAGAATAAACTTCATTCACCTCATAATGCACATTCTATAAAAACTCCCAGTCTTGAAGTGTTGAACAGTTACTCACAGTTTGTGTGTGGCAGCTGATTGTTGTTACAGAGTCCTTCAATATGTGGCTGCAATAACAAAGGACAGTTGGTACAGGACATGTGGCAACTTCTACAGCAACTAATATGTTGCAAGGTACAATTTGGACCTCATTATCTGCACCCAGTTACTAAATAAACAGAGAAAACTGTACAACACAGCATCTTTGGGTGATGATCTTACATAATTTCTTGCTTGCATGTGCACTCATCTTAGCTATCTTTACCTGCGATGCCTAAGTCAGTGCAGCTGAGCCTCTGAACTGGCTCAGTCCTGCTGCAGATGACAGGGCATCCATTTATGCCTTAGTGAGGGAAGGATGCACAATAGAGAGGATAGAGGAGGGAATGAAGGGACACTTTGTGCACTGTGAAGAGGACGATCTGCATAAACCACACATAAAACCAAGATCCGGAGTCACCCAAAGCTTGGGCACTTCCACTCTTTTTTGCTGTCGGAAACGACGTGTCTCCACTAACGATGGCGGTCTTCTGTGAACGCCTTTGAGATGTCTGCCATCTCAGGAGCGACAGAGAAAGAGTGAGAACAGGGTGAGGGAGAGAGGCATCTGATTTGTCACCTCAGGTGGTTTGTGTCAGATGTCTGCCATTAAATGCACACATGACTTTGTTTTTTTTACAGAAGCTTTTGTTGCTTTGTTGTTCTTGGTGAAGGTAACTTTTCACCTTGTTTGGTTGTTTTTTTCATGTACCCAATGCAGAAGAGTGTCTCAAGCAAATATTCCTGTCCTCCAAAACCTCAGGTGGAATATGCATCTCTTGCAGAGGGCCCTAAAAGCAGAAAGATGCCTGTGAAAGGCAGGATATCCCAGATCAGGAACCTCTACCTTGCCCAACCTCTATTTGCCTTTCCTGCCTGGCCTGCTGACTCCTATCCTGTCCGTGAGGTCTGTCATCCTCCTGGGACACTGCAGGGAGAGGCCCTGCAGGACCAGGCGGCAGGAAGCCAAGGGTCCTCCAAGACTCTCCAGGGGTCAGCATCTCATCCTACCAAGCTGCGGTCAGACCAGGCTCAAGGTCCGGTCTGCTGGCTGCGCTGCTCACCCGGCATTGTTAGGACAAAGGAGAAATGTGCGCGCACTTCCTCTGTCTATTTTCTGCTCAACCTGGTTTATTGGGTTCTGATTTATGACTGTGTCCAACAAACAGTAGGCCTGGCCGCAAGCCTGATTTAAATTTACATAAAGACACTGGCTATTTGTCACCCATTGACATGACAATGAATGAGTTAAGGTGGGCACCCCTATAGAAACTCTGCCTTCCTCTCTACCTTTTCCTGTAGTTTCTATTGATTTACATTACCTGGTAAACAAATTAACCAGTCTGGTGAAGAATCAGGGTTTGACCTTTTCCCAGTTTGTACTGTACAGCGTTTTATTGAGTATTTGGGGAAGCACTCCTCCAAAGCCAGAGGAATTTTTGGGTTTCAGATTTAAAGGGTCTCTTCAGGAAATAAAAAAAACAAAACAAAATAAAAATATATTTAATAACTTACCCCCGCTTGAGTCTGTTTTTGTATAATGAGTACATTTGAGCTATGCTAATAGTTTGAACAATTTTGCACAGCTGTAATCAAATGTTTGGGCAGCCCTTGGCAAATTCCACATTTTGTTTAACTTTGAAGTGAAAAGAAGCAAATACAACCACTGCAGCAAACAGATATATAAAAAGAACCTTTCTTCAAATGTTAATTCACTGTTTTACTTCATCAACTTAAAAAATAGAAAAAAAAAATACATACAGTATGTTTAAGATCAACCCACTGTTTCTGAGGACTGTTCCAAAAGCTTCAGCTTGTGCTTGTTGAAGTAGTTCATGGTGGATTTTGAGGTCGACTTTCTCGACTTACTGCAGGACATCTGGATCCAGAATTTGATGATATTCAGTGGAGTCCATTCTTCCCTCTGTCCATGCATCAAGCTCCTGTTCTCCTCCAAACACACTTGTAGTGATTGTGGCCAAAGAGCTTGATTTTAATTTCATCTGTCCACAGTACTTGTTTCCAAAAGAACTCAGGCCAACCCAGATTTTCCTTTCATGCTTAGGGTGTTAACCTGATCACTGTTCCATTTAGACCCTGTTTGTGCATCAGTGGTACACAGTGGTACAGCGCCCCACCTCTGCACTTTTGCAGAAATATTGTCTTTTCATAACAGATGAAACTAAGAGTTTCATTTGGACGATCTCTTAGGTAGAAAATACTTCTCAGGATAACTGCTGACTTACCCTTTAACTGGTTTCTTTGCTTCCACTGGGGTCAGTGGAAATAATAAGGAATTTCTAGACATTTAATGGGCAATATAAAGATTTAGTTCAAAGTAAAGCAGATAAATGCAGTTTGAAGTGTTTAAAAAAAGACTGTTGTGTCAAATGTCGACAGTGGTGTCTACAGGATAATTTTATGGATATAATTAGTGGTGTGAGTTTGTTATCTGTCATTTTATGGATCTTTGGTTTATTTTTTTTTTCCTCAGGTGTGTTTTCAGACAAACACTGGCACTCACATTTGCACAGGTAGACGTACTGTTGCCTCCTTAGATGAATAAATTACCAACTCAGTCATTTTCACTGATATTATCAGTTATATCAGAGAACGATATTATTTATTAAGTGCTGGTTAAAGCAAGGGTTAAGCGACCATTTATGCTGGTGGGTGAATTTTGTTTTCTAGCTGTTCGTCATTTCTGGAGAAGTGGAGAATGAGGACTGTTTATACCCTTGGGATTCCCTGCGGCAAGCCTGCTCCCAGTGTAGACACACTTAATTTTCACACTCTGTTATTACAGAGGAATGAAAACATTTGTGTAATCATTTCAGTCCTCTCAGACAAACACCAGGTCTATAGAGGACTAAAAGGGCATAAATCTCTTTCCTCTTGTGGCAAATTTGTTTCTAGCCCTGGCAAAGTTCATGCCATGAAATCTTGTAACATGATCACATTAGCTTCATAAAACTTAAAAACCCATGAACATAATCTATCCAGATTAGCTTTCACAGTGGGCTTTGAATTTGATGCTGACAGGTGGAGAATAATGTGACAAGTCATCTTGTAAAAAAAAAGAAAGAAAAAAGCTGATGGATGGAATTTTAAACTACTACTGTATGCTGTTTCACCAATAAAACCCATTGTTGTGCAGAGTCCCGAGCGCATGGATTGTTGGACAGTGCTTGTTTAATTCACTTTTAATTGTATCTTTGTCTCAATTTGTAATGTTTCATTGTAGCTTGTTAGAGTATGTGACTGAGTCTTTTACAAACTTTCTAGACTCAATCCAGAGATCTATTTAACAAAGATATTGTTTGCACGTCTGCACGTTTGTGCCCCAGCTCGCGTGAGATTGAGGAGCGCTGAGACACTGATGAAGGAGAGCAGAGTGAATGTCGCTGCAGCTGTTGCATTTCTTTCTCTTCTTCTGACGAGGAAGTTTTCAGATTTCACCTGTCTGAGATTAAAGGTGCAGATGAAGTCCTCCTTCTGTGAGTAGTTTGGCTTTGATCACAATCGTCCAAAATGGCCTCTCTTTGTTGTTCTGTAATTGTAGCTGATTTAGACTAAGCCACTCTCCATCACAGGTATTACACAGGCAACAACAGTCGACTCCCACTACAAATCAGTAACCAAGGATTAGTCCAATCCCTCTGTCTCCCTGCTGTCACTGATTATGTCCTGTAAAAAGCTCATTACAGTCGGAATTGGTTAATCACTGAATTCTAGTTCAAAGCTCAACAACCTGTGGTGTTTGTTTGCTAAAGTCCATACATTTAACTATGACACAGTAGAGCATGAAATACTAACTGGCTATAATATGGGGACTGAAAGACTCTTTTAGAAGAGTGCTTAAATTGTGGTAATGAAAACTCTGGAGACATAAACATCTTTGGGACAAAGCCAAATGTCCTGTGCTCGATCCAATTTAGAAACTTTTGTACTCACTGATTGTTTGTGCGAGCAGATTGTAAGAAGAGAAGAAACAAACATGCTGGGAGAAGGAAATAGAATTCGAACATGCATTTCCTGTCAAGACACATGCTTTGATTTTGACCCTGCGAAACACAATGGTAGGGAGACTGCCTCCCCTCAGCAATGCACCAACAGGAAGAAGCACATTCACTGGATGGGAGAAAATACATTCCAGCAAAACTTAACAAGCTATCACAAGCAACAGAGTGACACCAGAGAGAAAATGTTTGTGTGTGTTTTTTTTTTTCAGAGCACTGTCTTTTCTTTTTTTATTAAAAATCATAGACATGAATTCAAAATAATGCGTATTCACAAAGTTCTTTCATGTGTTTGCTAGGAACAAATTCATTGTCATTCTGATGTTCAACAAACACAGGCAAAACTCATTCCTTCACACACACTCACACATCAGCAGACTGTCAAAGCAGTCACCTTTTAATTGGGCCCTCCACCAGCCTGAAAACATTTGTCAGCTGCCATCTGTCTGTCTGTCTGGGACTCCCCCCCTCCCCCACTATCCCCGTCTCTCCTTACAACACTCTTATCAGACTCCAACACCTCTCACCGACTAGCACACCCTTCCTACACACACTCACGCAGACACACACACTAACAGACTTTACACTGCCGGCCGTGGTGCATATACTACACAATGTGCTGGAGAGCGGGGTAGTCTGGTAGATATCACACCTCAAGTGCTTACAAATGAAAACAAGAACAGCAGGGGCAAATGCATGAGTAACACACTTCACTGGGACTTGAAGACAGGGTTTCAGAGTTCAAAGCTCAGTACTTTGCATGAAGTCCACAGGAGAATCAAGAGAAACACATGAGTATTTAGTTCTTTTAAAGTACATTCCATGTTTTCCAACAAATAAAAAAGTCTGTGAGTTATTCTTCCCTGCTACTGGTAGTGAGGCTGGAGTTGGAGTGTGGTCAGACCCAAAATCCAAAAGCCTGACCGTCATCTTCAGACAAATGCCCACAGCAGTCCACAGAGTCACAGGGGAGCTAAGAAGGCACCCTGAAACGGACCGCAGACGGTCTGCGAGGAAGCACCCACTGCCGTAAAGTTCTGATTTACCTGCACTGTTCTGCATTGTTCAAGTCTTCCCCAGCATGCCTCTGGGCCCTCAGCTGTCGTCACACCTTCGTGGCCAGAGACTGAGCCTCTGTCTTCTGAGAGGACAGGGAGCTGGCAGGGCTTGCGTGCAACGACTTCTTCAGGTTGAGTAGGCACAGACACTGGGATCTGAAGCGCAGGTCGAAGAAAGCGTAAAGAAAGGGGTTGAGGCAGCTGTTGACGTAGGCCAGGCAGGTGGCGTAGGGGTGAGCCAGCAGCAGGAAGTGCAGGAAGTCACAGTTGTCGGGAAACAGGTCTAGGTAGGAGAGGGCGTCAGCACTCTTCACAACGTGGAAGGGCATCCAGCAGGCAGCAAACACCACTACCAGTATGGTGATGATCTTCAGCAGCCTCCTCTTACGCTGGTCCTCTTTGCGCAGAGTGTTGAAGTGGCGGGTGACGGTGCAGCCGATGAAGCCATAGCACACCATCATTGCCAAGAAGGGCAGAAGAAAGCCCAGAGCTGAAGAGGAGATGCTGAGACCAGCGATCCACAGCCTGTCTTGCTCTTTGTTTACCACCACCAGGCTGAAGTCCATGGCGCAGGATGTGCGGTTGCTGGCTGGTTCATATTTAGTGGAGCGGAAAATCAGAGTCGGGGCGGCCAGGAGACCAGACAGCAGCCAGATGGCTGTCAGGGAGCCTCGCATGTGGCCACGGGTGCGCAGCTGGGTGCTGGACAATGAGTGAACGATGGCCAGGTAGCGGTCGAAGCTCATGCAGGTGAGGCAGAAGACGCTGGCATACATGTTGAGCAGGACCACATAGCTGCTGATCTTGCACAGGGCCATTCCAAAGGGCCAGTGATAGCCCATGGCCGTGTAAACGGCCCACAGAGGCAGAGTGACCACAAAGGTGAGGTCAGCCAGGGCAAGGTTGCCTATGTAGACGTCAGCAGCTCGCCGCTTACCCTGAGCTCTCCACACGGTGAAGATGACCACTCCATTTCCAGACAGGCCGAGGATGAAAATGAGCATGTAGAGCACAGGGACGACGGAGTATGACGGCGTCCACTCAGAATAGTCACACATGGTGGAGTTTTCCGTCTCCTCGTAGTCGTAGTACTCATAAGGACCTTCAGTTGGCTCCATTTTCTTTCTGCTCTTCTTATGCTTTTTTAGGAGGAAGAAAAACGTCTGTTTGTTGCCGATAGATCCACAGTGGCTGACAGCACTCTGAGGTCTGTTGCTGCATGTGAAATCTGCCGACACTTAAATACCCCCCTACACTTGTACCGTCCCAGGATGCCCCCTCCTCCTGCCCTCCTCCTCTCCTTGCTCTGTAGAACATGCTCTGTCATCCACACCCACCCCTCTCTCTCTTCTTCATTAACATTATGTTCAGTGGAGTCACTTTTATACATGTTACATGAGTTGAAATGCTGGTACTTTATTTTTCAGAACAGATCTTCTTTTTCCTAATTTTTTTCATGCATAAAACATAAACTACAAGATTCATCTCCAGAAGTTAAATTAAGCTCTGTCCAAAGTATAAATCTTTCAGGTTAATTGTTTTTTTGTTTTTTTTTAATACCACAAATATAATTGCAAAAGATTGTTTACTTCGTGAATGAAAGTTCATTAGACATGTTTGAACAGCAGCCCTGTGTGTCAAGCCTGGGCATGACAAGTTTCATGAAGCAGTCAATTATAATGTCAATTGAGAGTCGTTCTTTCACTGGAGCCCTCAGCTGAAATGGAAAACGAAACACTATTTACATTTCGATGTGTGTTGTTTTCCTGTCTTTACATGCTCAAAAACATGGAGAACCACAAAATAAAGACAAGAGTTTGTGTTTAGCTTTAATGAACTAGAGGTTAGACAAAAACATTTTTAACCTCAGAGATTTAAATGAAAATATATACGATAATACTGCTGAGACACGTCATAGTTTCAGATAAAGTATAAAAATCTATCTCCATTGAATTTTGACTTTTTTAAGAAAAACTGATAAGATATAATATTAAAAATATGTTGGTGAAACTGATTTTTAAAAAGCCTGTATTTTCTTAGTACCATTTCTGTATATACTCTGTATACACTGTATATTTTATTCTGAAAAATTTTATTTTTTTATCCTGTGACTTGTATGCCTTTCTTTTTGCACTGACGTAGGATAGTACCTCAGTTTTGTTGTACTTTGTACAAAGTATGATTGCGCAATGATAGATTTATCTTCAGATCTGAAATTGTACTGGTGATACCAAAGTTTCTAAAGAAGTCAGATATGTCAGGCTGAATTTTTGGGGAAAAGTGAAGAAAACGATGCATCTGTAATATTTTTAAACGTTTGAATGTTTGAACCATAAAAAATATGGAGTCATGGGCTTGAATATTTAACTGTTCGAGTGTGGCATGTCGTAACTTTAAAGTTACTCGGGAGGAGACACAATAGGGAAACTCTGTGTTAAATGGTTAAATAAGTCACACTGTTCTTCTGTCTTTCCCTTCTTTCCATCCCTCGGGTGTTGTTTGTTGGCCCAGGTGGGGCGGCTCAGTCTCCAGCCTGCTCCATCTCTCAGCAGAGTGGCAGCAGTGGCGCCAGGGCACCAACCTTTAGACACAACTACTGTATCACTCAACAATGTTTTCCTCCTCCGATCCCTTCCTCCACCCCTCCATCTCTGCCTCCTCCATACTCCTCCTCTCCCCACCCCACTCATCTCCGTCTTCCTCTGATTATGAAGACGGGGATTGATTCCCATCTCCTGTGCCATTCACTCTCAGAGAACTGTTTACTGTTGCCAGTTATTGTGATTGCGAGCTTGCGGTGTTTGATAATCAAACTGATGCGATTGTGTTTGTGTGCCTCCACCAAAAGTCTGTCCTCTCTTGCTTCTCTTAATTGTCCATCCAGCTCTTTGTCTGTCCCGGCTCTCTGTGGCAGGACGTCGGGCAGAACAGGAAGAAAGCAAAGTGAAGTGAATCAAAGCAAAGCTTCCTATCTGCACTCTGCTGGGACTGAGGTCTGTTTTTAGCTGTGTTCATTGACAGGAATGTGAATATACAGCTAAATAAAAAACAGGTCTTGATGAGCAAGTCAGTCCACCCACTCACAGTTCTCAATTTCCCAAAAATCCCCTCATCATGAGAGCTGGGTCCAGAAACATGACATTTCGTTTTAAAAACAAGAAACAGTGTTTTTTTCACATCATGGTATAAAGACTAACAGTTAGAAACATTTCTCACATTTCTTTCTATTTTAAGCCTTTTAGAGTGACAAGTTCCAATTGGACTGAGCTTGAACCTCTTTTCTGAGAATCCATCTCTTCACACATAAAACAGACCCTGTTTCCACAGCCTTCAGTTCATGTTTGCCCTCTCTGTTGCCCACCTGTGTCTCAAATCGATTGTTGTTGTTTTTGTTGTTGTTGTTGTTGTTAGTGCTGCCCTCTCATTGTGTGGCCCTGTGCTGTAAACCACACACCATGAAGACACCAAGACGCTCCTCGTGTTTTGTGCTCTTACTTAACCACATCAAGCATCCTTTTATCCTTGCCCTTCACTTGACTGTCATCTATCAGCAATGAGTCGGGTACAGACAGCATATCCGGGGGTTATAGAAAAGGATGAGTACTCACTTATAGTACAAATATACACAAAAGCGAAAGAAACACAAACACACACACTACAGTGACAGTCTATCTGCAGGGCTGCAAAGCGTCCCTTTGATCTTTTATCGTGGCCTTGTGTGTTTGTGTGTTTGTGAGCCTGGTTTTGTTGATACTCCTAGTGCCAAAGGAGGATAAGGTGTGTTTTTTTGTTTTTTAGGTGTGTGCGATGAGGGTTTGTGGGGGTCTGACAGTCGTTTGATGTGTGTGTTAAGCTGTCGCACACCACATGCAAGGGGCCCTCTGCGCTGAGACAGCTGGTTCCTCGAGGCTCTACTTGCCATCTGACCAACTCTGAGTCAGACTCCAGCACTTCTGACGATTCATGATATCACACGTCTAAATCAAACACCTGATAGCAGCTTGACAGCCACGATGATAAATGCGCCCTCAGGCAAACACACTGAGCCATCAGCAGTGGCTACATTACCAGTCACATCAACAGTCTGATCTGAAGTTTTAATTATCTGAATGCTGCCAAAACTAACACTCTGAGATCAACTGGGAAGCTTGAACATTTGGTTGTTGTTACTGCCTGCTCCACTCCATTATCCTCCCTTTTAGTCTTTTCAGCAGGGACGACGAGGAGATTGACACCAGCTTGTTAGACACAAAGGGCCACCAGGATGGGACAGGTTTACGCCCCTTTCTCACTCTTCCAATAAAGACTAATGTGTAAACTTAGGTTTTCCAGCCAGTTGCATGGTTGAAAACAGCATTTAACTGATGTTTTTATATATTTATACTGTCGGTATTGCTGTAGCTTGCAGCCATGATTTAAGTTCTGATAGCTGAAACTGAAAACACAGATTCTGTTACCTGCTAATTTCCCTCCCCTTAAATGATCAATTCATGTAATTATTGCCCAGAGTGTTGGAGGTGGAGGGGGGGCATTCAAGTCCCACATGCTGCTCCATCAGCCACAGTGCAGCCTTCTTGCTGACTTTGTATCTATATGACAATAGTACACTTTCTTGATCCCTCTCATCACATGGTGCAAGATGTTTTCATGACCTCACAGTCACTGATGACCCCATTGCACTGCAGCCCCCCTTAGTCCAGTGTAGCAGCAGCTATTCTGGACGAGGAGCTGACCCATTTCAGAGTCATTTAGTCTAATTTCAGTCAACAGGGAGACTCTGTTGATGCAAATCTTCCTGCTTTCAATATGTTGTTGTCTTCTGAGCCAGGAGTGGCTGAAAAGAAATATTTATCAGATATGAATGTGAGGACAGGAGAGGGAAATCCCAAACAGTTTTCACAAAACGGTATAAATAGCTCAGACTTGCACTCAAGGTCGCCAGTGAAAATGCTGTAAGTATTAGAGAAAGGCGGAGCGCCTCCCCGTCTCTTGCGCAGGACAGCAGAGAAGAGTTTAAATCAGAAAGAACAAAAGGGGAAGGCTCATTCATCATTTACAGTGAGGTAATAAAAGAGTTTCTTTTTGTGTAATAAGGACACGCACTCTACCGAGGTAAACGAGGAATACATGTAACTTGTTTGACAGAAATTTAGAAATGAAGAGATAAAACCAGCACCTTCCTTCTTTACACAGATGCCAGAGTAGGATGGAACCCCAGGACCTCATTAGGAAAGGTGTGCACGTTCCTGCAGTTAGTTAATGTTAGCGTGTTAACACAATAAACTAAAATGGTGAACATGAAAAACAATGCACCCACTAAACATCTATGCCGGCATTGTCATTGTGAGTGTGTTAGCACCACAAGCTACTGCTCATACCAGACCAAGTAAGGCTGTAGCTGCAAAACCCTTTAGTGTATTGAACTCAGCAACAGTGCAATATATTACCTATTACTCATCCCTCTCCCCCATATATGGTCAGGAATATACCACACATTACTAGTTAACAACTTAATCCAGCAACACTGCCCCTATACACAATATATGCATACATTTTACATACAATACATATTTTATACTATTTACCCAAATTTTCAACTGCACTGCAGGACTTTTGGCTATGTAATACATGCCACACTCTTTTTAAAGCACACCTCTTTATTGTATACCAGATTTTGAATTGATGTCTAATACTCAACAAACCTACTGAGAAAATTCTTTAAGACAGAGATAAGGTCTACAGCCTCTCTGCTGTCTAAACAACAAACTGCAATAAAGCCTGCGCCACATTTTCCTCTTCCTGTATGTCCGAGAAACTTTCCTCTGCTGCACTCCTTCTCCCGAATGTAAGACTGATACTATTCACAAAACCATGTGAAACAGCGATGGGTCAGAGAACAGGAGGAACTGTCGTCTAAAAATGGTGGGAATTACTCTAAATGCACTGCAGGATTTAGAAAGTGTTTGAGTCTTTTATCCCTCACGTGTAACATGAAACATTTTATAGATTTTTATGGCTGTCCAAACTTCACAGAGTTCTGAAACACAAGCCTCCAGTTTGGTTTCAAGGTTGAGAGATGCACACTTAAACACACACACACACACACTCAACAATCCTACATGTTCACACACCATGTAACACCCATGACTACACTGGATGCAATACAATAAGCTATTGTAACCTCAAACCAAAGGTCCTGACGCCCATATGCTTTTGTCATTAGTCTCAATTATAACAGTCTATGAGGTCACTCACACACACAATGCGAATATTTATGCAAAAAAAAAAAATTCTATCTGACCTTTTTTGTTGCAGCTTAATCTGTTCTTTTGCATCTAAAAACAGCTCCATTTTAATGAAAGTTTGGTTAATTGCATTTTTGTTCTAAACAGTTTTGCCATCAAGTCAACATTCTGTTAACTGTGATTAGTGAAACATGAAACATCATATTGAGACTTTTTTTTAGGTTTTCGCGTGCAAGACCTTGAAGCAAGAACATTAAAAGAACTCCACCAAGTTATGCATATTCCAAAAATATGTGTTTACCCACATATAATGATATGAAATTTCACTTTTCGTAACCAGGGCTTATGAGATATGAGAGCTCATATCATTTTTTTCAGTCTAACTCTCTCTCTCTCAAATTCAATTTATGCTGGAGACTTTAAAGCTTATTATTTCAGTGTCTATCCTGAAGAAATGCACAAGATCACTGTTTGATTCCAAGCTAAATATTTTCAAGAATTGGCAACTTATTTATTTTGTCATACAAGTAAAACCTCCAATTCTCTGCTTTGTTGATCTTTCAATCTGGCTGACGTTTCTGTTATCACAGGCTGCTCGTGCTTCTTCTGCTCACCATCAATATCTGCTTGTCCCAGTTATGTCTCTCCCAGGTTTTATCAGGACCAGAGCAGGTCTCTCTCTTGACACACACATGCACAAACACACTCCCAGCCACCGCCCGCCCCCCTCCCGTGTATCCTCTCCAAGCCCCCGGCTTCCTTGCTGGGGAAAGAGGGGACTAGATGGACGGGAAGAGAGGAGACAGTGGGGATGTGACACAACAATGGCAGGAAGTGACTTCAGATCAATACAGATAAGTGGAAAACACACCAACACAGCAACACCAAACTAACAAACACCCCCCCCCCCGGTGAAGAGATAAACATGTAACACAAACAGTGCCAATTAAACGTTGCACGACATAAAGTTGTAAAGACCAGGTTTAAGAGGCATCATCGCTCATGCTTTACAGAGCAAAAAAAACAACAACATTTGCACAATAAACCACCTACACAGAGAGAATACAGTCTAGAAAATATCCTATTAGCTGCTAAGCACTCATACATGACTGATACATGACATATATTCTTTGGGTGTTTGATTTACAAGAGAATTATTACTGCACATCACATATTAAAAATGCATTGTAGGGTAAATACACCACTGGATGACATTTAAGCTATTCCCAATTATCTTCTCGATCACTGTAATTATATGCTAAAACCAAATTGGTTACACACTATTCCACAGAGAACTGCTGCTGTAGTTATTTTTAAAAGATGTTATGAGGCATTGCTCAGTATTTCAAGTGTGCAGACTGATAAGAGCTCATGATTTGACAGGTTTAACAGCAACAGCAACAACCACCAAGCCTGATGATCCAGTTCAGCAATATTCTGAAGAATCCAACATTTCAATCAAGATTTTTTTCTGCTGCTAGCTGCAAGTGTTTAATTAATTAAAATGATTTTACAACACAGTGAAACTTGAGCCAAAGTGAACTAAGATTCTGCAAAAAGCAAACAAATATAAAAGGGACATGCACACAAGTTGTAAGCAGGAAGTTGAAAGAGTCAACACTGGGAGCAGTTGGAGAGGAGAGAGGCTGTTCAGCAGTTCAGAGGTCACGACAAGGTCCCCAAAACAGAAAACCTGATAGCTCTGCAGGTTGTATAATGTGTAACCAAGAGCATGCTCAACTTCAAACACACTAAAACCTAGTGGAAAGAAGCCAGAATAATTGGATGATGTGATCATTTACAGCCTGAGGCCTGTCAGTAGCCTGCTGCAAACAGGAAAAACTCTCTGGCCAAGAGAGTTGCAGTAAACAAAGTTTGAGAAAATAACAACATTTATGAGCTACTTAAGAAGGGAACAATAGCTTGGACAGCGGCCTGAAGCAGTGATACACTAAGCAGTATAAATCATCATCGTCTTATGATTCATATGACATTCAGCTGTTACAAAAGGAGATCAGGGGGCATCCCCAGCTGGAACCAAACTGGTGTGGTGTATGTTATCATATCCTATAACAAATCCTAATCCAGTGTCAGAAAAAGCTGAGATCTGGATCTGAGATCATTAGGCCCTGCGTGTCCAGCTACTGTTATCCTGAGGAGAACCATAAAGGGACACGCACACTTCCTGCCCACTGTCCATTGAACGAGCATCTGTCTGACCCCTGACACCTTCCACTCCGACTCTGCTTCCTGTCCCACGCGTGCAGCTCTGCTACTTGAAACTTTTCATCAAAACCTTTCCCCCCCAAAACATGGAGAAGTTCACAGTCCACTGTTCCCTCACATATACAGGGTGCAGACAAAATTATGGGAACATTTTGCAATATAATTCAATCTAAAAACAAAAACAAAAACAAGAATGAACGTGAATGAAATTTTTATGTATAGACATACATTTACTGTCCAGTCACAGTAATGGACAAAAATCCCAGAATGCATACAGACAGAGCTCAGAAAAGGCAAAACAGCTGCAATCCAATTTAACAATTCAAACCATTGTTATTCAAACAGGTCACAGTTGTGTTTTTTTGTTTTGTGCCCCTGACCTCTACCCCTTCTAATCCCCTCTTTGGGCAGAGGGTATGGGGTGGGGGGGGTGGTGGCAGGCCAGGGATAAAGGTGCAGACCATCAGTCCAAAAAGCTTTATGGAAGCTTTACTGCCCTTGAGACCAGACTATAATCTCCCAGACGCTTCACACATATGGTCTCATGAGATCATCCACTTCACTACACTTGGCCACCCCCAATAAACAAACAACGTGTGGGGGATATCTATTTACACACACACTGTAGATATACTTGGGTAAACAAAAATAGAGTTACTAGGTAATAGAAGTATATTTTTGTACTGACAAGTAGAACTTTTTTTTTTTTTTTTTCTATTACTTTATTGATCCCTCCTGGGGAAATTACTCTCTGCATTTTACCCACACCAAGCG
>JBBMJY010000008.1:9923119-9966091 GCA_037833715.1 Toxotes lorentzi
GCTTGGACAAGGGATCGAACCCACGACCCACCGATCCCAGGCCAGCCCAAGCCCAAAGCCGCACTCTTAACTTGTTGTGCCACGGCTACGGCTTGGCTTGAGTGTGATGATTAATTCTTGTCCTTGGCAACTATGTGTGTGAGTAAATATTCTAAAGAAGGCTGTAGGAAATAGTTGAAAGCTCTGATAAAGGGTCAAATTTTTATAAATTCTGCCTCAACTGTTGTGCCCTGAGGTGATGATTTGGATTGCTGCCATTGTTGGTATTGGTCAGTGGTGGAAACCTGATGAGGGATATGTACATCGACAGTTTGAGGCTTTAGTCTGATTTAGACAAAGCAGAAATTAAAAAAAAAGTTACAGACTTTTGGGCACAAAATGTTTAATTTGGCGACACAATGCAATGCTGTACAGCAGCAGACTGCAATGGTCAATCAAATATCAGCAAGAGCACTTTCCTGGTAGATTACTTTGTAATGTGAACCTTGCAATGGTTGAGATGGAAGATAAAATTATTGTCGCTGTGATGACTTTCCAGAGTTGCATAATCCTGTCTCACAGTGTCATTAAAACACACTGTGTAGTATTTCGGAGCCTGATGAGTCTCAAAGCACATGGATGTGCTGTATTTCTCAAACTGGACGTCTTGGATCATATTTCATCTTCTCACCAGTACTTGCAGCAACACGTCCACACCAACATAGCCCCTTGTAGTTTTTTTAAAACACAGTCCTATTTTCAGTCCGAACGTGGCTTCAAGCAGAAACATGAACCGTAAGAAATGGCTACAACAAACTGGGAGTACTATGATTTTCACAGTATCATTATACCAGCGTTTACAAGTTCATTGTGGTGTAACATAATAGTACTTTTGAAAGTACAAATGACACAAAAACTGACTTGCGAGAGGGGGGACCATGATGTTTTTGTATACAACACTGAATAAGAACACAAGCTATTGTGCTACGAATGCTACAAAATCTGCTCAGCTCTTTTCTGAGAGTGTGGTTATGGGGGCAAGTCTGGGTCACGTCTCCTCCTCCTCTGCAGATTAGCCATAAAATCAGTCTCCCATTACACCCTCCCTAGTCTAGGCCCGGGTCTAGCGAGTGTCCCCAAACACCAGCACAGAGGGTGACAGACAGGTGGGGCAGGGTGTGGTTGGATTGAGGTGAAGGGTGGAGTTGGGGTGAAAATGGGTGGACAAGTTAGCATTGTTTACAGAGGGCGAAAGGCACAAAAGAGATGATGAGAGGAGCCAGAAGTACAAAAATGCTCTAATGACAGGCATCCTCAGACAAAACACACACACAGTGCTTCACAGAAATAGAAAAAGCCACTGTTAAGGCTGCGAGGGGAGTCACAGGAACGTGACACTGATGTGAAAATGAAAAGTCCATCATGTCATTTGACTGTTGTGGATGTAATGAATATTTTGTCACCAAGTGTACTCTCAAAAGATGGAAAATGAGCGGAAGTACTGAGACGTGAGAGGAAGACCACAGAAATTCAGATGACAACAGCAATGCAATTATATCAAAAGGGATCTGTCTTGTGCTTAAATAAATCAAACAGCGTTGGGGTTTCACCAGTCAAGTAAATTAACATGTAGAGGAGAACATTCTTGGCTGTCATGTTCTTGGACTGCAGCTGAACCTTGTTGAGGAAGAAGAAGAAGAAGAAGAAGAAGATGATGATGATGAAGAAGAAGGCCTGTATACACGCAGAAGACTCCATTCAAGAGACCAAAGGCAAATGGCTGGGTGAGGCGCTGTGGGAAATCTGCAGATCTCTATTTGAGATGCAAATTCCTCGAAGAGCTGAAAGAGCCGGAGAAACAGGTGTCCAAGGAAGTGTGCTGCTGCGTGGGTGAGTGAGGGCGGGTGTGAGGGTGCTGAATGATAACACAGGGTGTATTGAAATCCTGCTAGCTCAGTCCAGTCTGTGCGGCGCTTCTTCTCTTGTCTCCTTCTCTTTGTTTAATAGTAAATGCAGGCAAGAAGAGAGGGAACTTGCTGTCAGCATAAACACGGGAAAATATGACAGATGTGCAGAATCTAAGAGTTTCCAATTTTATTGATTTTGAATGTAATTTGGTACAAAAGCAGTTTGTACATATGAGAAGTTGATTTTGAATAAAATGAGCAAACAGATCAGAAATAAAATCCTATATACTGATGAAAGCAGCAGGATAAGCTGCAAATTTACAAGCCCCAGGCTTCAATCAATGGAACAGTTGGAACACAGAACAGTTGAAGTCATTGATAAAAAGGAACGTCCCACTGACCGAATGGAGAGGGTTTTTTTTTTATTATTTAAAATGACTATTGAAACAGAGTCTTACAAAAAGCTTGTTTTTCTATTCCCTGGATGAAGCTCAGTGGCACCATCTACACAACAGTACAAAAAGCTCAGAGTCAAAACTCAACAGATGCATTGTATGTTGGTTAAATGTCTGCTGTGTTTTGTTGCTACAGATTAGAGCTGAATGTTTTAAATCTAAATATTCAGAGGAAAGCTTCAGAGGGCATGTCAGGTAAACAGTGCTTCCTAACAGACAAAAAATAAACCCGTAGAATGTAGTTGGAAAAAAAAAATTACCCACAGTGTTGAAAGTCAATACAAACCCACAACCATTTTCCATTATTCATAAAAGACATCAAATAATCTGACCTATTGTTACACAGTTATTGCAAATTACAGGACCGTGATTGTTAACTTTTGATTGTTTATGAATTCACTTTTCTTTCTTCAAACTATTTCTTCATTTTCTAAACAAATCCCCTCACATCACTTTGCATTAAAGTGCAAAGAAATTCCTAAAAATTATGTAACTTTCACTCAATTTCATGTTTTGTTTGTACTGTTTTGAAAGCTTACTCAAAGGATAACACTATGTCCCACTGGATTTCTTGGTTTTAGGATGAAAACAGAAACAACTTATTGAGCATTTAAACTGGCATTTAGATTATGAGGTTGCAGAGAAGACAAAAATCTCTAAATGCTGTCTTTTAAAGGAAAATTAGATATCTTTAAATTTAAGGATCCACAAACCTTTTAGCATGATTGTACAAAAACAGCTTTGTATTAGCATTACAAACTGGCATTTCACCATAGCTCATTCATTTCATAAATATAAACCCTATGCTCTCCCAAACTGACAGCAATTAAATACTGTACGACAACACGATTGAATAAACTGTTTGGGAAAACATACATTTCAAGAATATGCATCAAAAATCTTTGGCTTAGTGGCATAAAATGTCCCTGCACACTCTTTCCTTCATCTGTCACACAGCATGTGTCAGTCTTTCTCTCATTAGACTACTGCTGGTCACTGCTGAGGCAGAGAGATAACCCCAGGGCGCCCTCAAGTGTTCAACAAAAACAAACTCGGAGACACAGTATAACAGTCAACAGACAAACAGTGCATAATACACACAATGATAAACTGTGTGTCTGCAAATTAGTGTGAATGACTGAGTCTAGCAAAGCAGGATAAATACAAATCTCTGTGTTGGCAACATACTGACTAATGTAGGCAAAGAGGAAGACTCGAAAAGGCAAGGTGCTCTAGAAAAGATCTCATCACTTAAGACAAAATCAGACTTCATTTATAGCAAAGGAGAGAATCAGAGCATTACTTTTAAGAGGTAAATAGCAGCAGTAGCTGTTAAGAGTGAGTTAGTGAGTGTGTATCCCTACGTGTTCAGTCATATGAAGCTGACAGCCCCGTATTCCCTATATTAAACTTGGTGTGCAATCTGCACGGAGTCGCCATCTGCTGTTGCTCCCTGGCACTCACACATTTCTGAGTTCCATAACATTTTAAAAATTTACTTCACTGTGATACTAAATTTCCAAGACTGTACTACTTAGTTAAAAGTACAGCAAATAGCAACCTGTACACAATGAAATGACACTGAAAATGTGTAGTGTATAGAAGCGGCTGCTTGGTAGTCTGAGCAAAGGCATTTTTGCCAGATTTGAAAAGATGGTAAAAATAGCCATTGCACTAAAACCTCTCACAGTCACGACCTCTACAGACACACTAAGTGATGTCAAGGTTTGTCATATTACTGACCGCTGCGACTGAAAACTGTGAGGAGTGTTACTGTTGGGTTATTAAAGGCGATATGGAATGACTTTTGAATATAGACTGGTGTGAAACTTACCCTGCTACAGGTAAGTGTCATGCTCTGCACTGCTCAGACTCTCTTTGGACTCTTGCATGTGTTTGAGGAGAGGTGAGGGGTCACTGGGGGGAGGAGGATAAGGATTAACTGTCTCCTGTGGGGGCAGGATTGTTTCCTTCTGGTTTACCTCATTGGCCTTTCTACTTTCCCTTGCGCCCTCTGCTTGCACCGCATCTGTCTTGGGTGCCAGGGGAGACTCCACGATGATGGTGGGCCTCTGTCTGAGGTCCTGCCGTCTGGGTGGCTCGGCAGCCATGATGGCCTTGGCACCGTGCATCCTGGGAGGGGACTTACAGTGTAGGTCTCCGCGAGTCTCCTTCCAGCGACGCAACTGAGAATGATGTTCCTTCTCGATGTCTTTCTCAGACACAGATAACTCCATGATCTGAAACACACAGGATGAGCGTGAAATCAAATGTGAAGTAATGTCTGGGTTTTTTGGTTGAAGTATTTCAGCATGTCACAGGTTAAGTCTTTTTATGTCACATGCAATCACATGAGGGCAAAGTCAAAGAGGGACCCTGCACCTAGAAGGACAGCTGAGTGTGCAAAAGGTGCTGGGAAAAAAACATAACATGGATAACACAGATTACGACGTTGAGCGTAACAGTACCTCGTGCACCAGGAATCTTTCTTGCATGTACTGTGGCTGTATAGATCGGAGCAGCTCCATTGTTTCATATAGACCTTGGCAGGCCTTCAGTTTCTCCTGGGATCCCAATGTGCATTTCAGGAGAACCATGCCCACCCTGAAGAGGATCTTCACCCCTGAGAAAAGCAACATAGCAGACAGGGTGCAGCTATAGAAGAGGTCTTCACTTATATTTGAATAGAGGGGCCACCTGAAAGCTGCACAAAACTGCTGAAGGCCAATTAATTTCTAAATTGTAGAAGTGAAAAGTGGATATTTAGATGGGCAACTATGGTGTTTCTCAATTCACATATTCCTCACTCCAAACGACAGGGAGCCTTCACGTCTCTTTAAAGGTAATCATTTGCTGGTGTTTACACATCATGTTAGGGCCTGGAGGAAAATTAATTACTGGTCCTGTGTATTTAAGTAATTCTGGTGTACTCAGGTAAAACACTATAGTTAAATACATAATAGCAGGCACAGGCCCAGTTTAAAATTTGCATCATTTGGGATTCCTTTCCTAGAGACTATGTTGTTGAAACATCCCTTAAAAAAATGTCTGTTCTATCCTACATGATCTCTTCTCAGTTCATTTGACACAATAATGCATCCATGAATAATGAGAGAGCGCGTCACCTCACCCTCACAAAGGAACATGTCCCAGACACGCAGCACCGATGCCCACGGCAGAGTCCGAGAAAAGGCACACATGAACCACTCGGTCATGTACAGGATGGGCTCCAACTTGTGCTTCTTCAGGTGATGGTGGGCTGTGGGCGACACCCGCCGCAGCAGAGCGTACAGGATCTCCCCATCCAGCTGGATCGCCTCCTGTGGAGACAACATGGAACAGCAGTTAGTGAGGTGAGAAAGGGAACAAGATGTCTTTCTCTTTGGTTAATCAGATTGTGGGATTATCTCATCCTTGTAGCCTGGTCACCACCTCATGTTATTAGGTTGTTAGTGTATCAGTGTCAAGCTGGAGACACACTGGCCTGAGAAGTTTAACACCACCACTAGCAACATAATATGTGTACTGACTTTAAAAAACTGAAGTTAACTGTAAGTTGTATTTATGAAACTTCTATTTAGTTGGCTAAATCAGCTCACCTTTGGTATGGTAAGCTGACACACACCCACAATACTGTGGATGTGTTTATGCTTGTAGGCATATACAACAGATTAATTTTAGCAAAATATATATGGTTCAGGGAGAAAGTCAACTTGTACTCTGATGTTCTCAAGCTCTTCTTATGACATACCAGCCCTGTACTGTAGTATCCAGGAAGGTATTTTTCACAAATCTGGACAAGAACCCAGAATGCATCCTAGGACAAAGAAAGGAATGAGAGCAGGCATTTATTATGGTAAAATGTTATATCTGATGATATGATTATTGAAATTAAATTAAACTAGATGATAGATGTTGACAGAAAAACACCACTTTAGTGAACATTCAATCACTATACAGTGAAGTTATATTCAGTTCAATTTTATTTAGCACTAAGGCGACAGTGGCAAGAAAAAAACTCCCTTCACATGATATTCTTTCACTCTCTTTGACCCCTTATTACACCTATCATTAGAGCACTCAGTATCCATTATCAGCTACATTTTATTTTGTACTAGAGAAGAAAAACAAAAAACATCTGGAAAGGTTAAATTTCCAGTGTGTGCTCACCTCAGCTGGCATATGCATCAGGAGAACAGCAGCGATGGGAGCCTGAGCCTGACAATAACCCTCCTCAGGACGGTGCAGAGTATAAGCCTTCAGAACACGGAACAGGTCCTGCTGCCTACATGTGCGAACATAGATAAAGTATATTCAGAAACTACTATATGTTCTGTAAAAACTAATGCAATGATGGACATCATGTTAGTTCTTCAGATGGCAGTGCTTACCCATGACCTCCTCTTGCTGAAAACATTTCATGGAAGGGGAACTGTCGATGGAGGTCTCTCTCAATAATGTCGACCCATTTGGGATCTCCTGGGTGTTGGTCCAGTTCCTAAAGACACAGAATTTTATCAACAATTTCAACATTAAATTTTCCCACCAGCCCCTTTTTTTAATCAGCAATTTTACATTGAATGCCATTCTGAAACTCAAAGCCTCAGTGAAGTTACTTGTACCACGCATTATGTCATTCATGTTTAACTGATATATATATATGTATTAGGAGTACACATTATTGTTATTGTGCATCCATTTTTGGAAAAAAATACTCACAGCAGGGACCACAAATATATGACTGACCTGGAACTTGCCCTGGTTTTGTTCCCTTTTCACCTTGCCCCCACTGAGGTAGAGCCAGGCCCGGCCACGCAGGGATGGAGGGATCCCCTTCTGACAGCGCTCTTTCACCTGTTATTTAAAACATGCACAGTTACTCCAGAACCTGCAGAAAGCAAGAGAAAGACAGAATGGAAGAAAGGAATCAAGTTTGCCACGAAGGACAAACTTGTCGATCCCTTCAAACTGCTTTTCATCAGACAGCTCTCAGGGTAGTGGTGGCTGCTGGGTTGGGCAGTGCTTTATCTGTTTTCCACCGAATGCATTGAAATTGTGTGTTTTTCTTTAGATTTTCTGTTCATTTTGTTAGCATGAGCACTTTTCACTATGTTCTTCACCAAGACTTCCCGTGCTTTCTGTGTTCGGTTTCATTTTGCAGGAAACTCAAGCACCAAATTGACCAACAGTGTGAACAATAACAACACATATAACAAAAAGTGAAACCTCACACAACTATCTTCATTCTCCAAAATGGTCCACTGCACATGAATATGCTCCTGCCAAGTGCCCTTTGCCATTAGAAGTGATATAAAACAATGCTCTTTGAAAAAGTGAAGCCAGTTAAAACACCACCAGACCTTCTTGTGTTTTTTGGCCATCCACTTGTCCCAGCTGTTGAGCATATCCAGCCATTTTGCTTCCCGCTGTCTCAGCACCTCAATGGGGATTTCTTCAGCACTGTGGAGATGGGAGACAAAGTCACTGATAAAAGAGAAACATTCTTTTCATACAAACTGGCAGTAGTTATACTGTACTCAGTTGCTTCCCTGCACTTATGACAGGTAAATCCTGTTGTCAGAGGGGGCAGGACAGTGGTTCATCTCTTCCTTGTACACACAGGAAACATACCCTCAGACAAAACGGTGGAACACTTGCTATTGGCAGCAAAGCACAAGGAAAACAGGAAGCTATGGGAGAATTTTACCCTAGTTCAGTTCCCTACATCCTCCTACACAAAAAATACACCAATATCTCACTTTACTGAAGTCCTATTGAAGATCACAGCTGTCATTTTGACACGCATTTCCTGTGCTGATCCTGGACCCAAGATTAGTCTTCTTGACAAACACGTTTTAAGAACTGGCTGACATGTCTTTGCATTCAGTAACTAAAGAAAGTTCACATGTTTTCAATAACTTTTCTCTGTTAAAAGATATCATAGCTGTTTCCTTAATCTCTTCAAAATAAAATACAACCACAAAATATTTTGTAGCAGATGAGGAGCCCAAGCTGTTTATTTGTAGAGCACATTGATAAATAACACAAGAACATCAGTTTCAGTTTCATTAGTTGGGGCACTAACATTCAGAGTGAAACTGGTCCACAGTCATGGGGCCACACCCACAAAAGCTTGATCCCCCTTGCTCATTAGTCTAGACCAGTGGTTCCCTGCCTCTTTGGCTTGTATCTGCTTTAAACACAGCAATGTGTCCTCATTACCCAACAGGTTCATTCTCTATGTAATGAACTGGGATGATAAACAGAGTACAGGGGTATCAGAATGTTTTTCCCTCATTAAATCATCTAATGACCCAACACACCACTGCTGGAGGATCACCACTGCCCTAGACCATGCAACACCCAACATCCTTAGGTCAGAAGACCTCAGAGACCTGAGGAAATTTGAGGCAAGAATGGGAAAAGCCCATTAACAACAGACATTCAGTTAAAATTGCTAGATTAATGCTAGACATATCCCATACTATTCTATATGGACAGTCAGGCATAGACATAAGGTGGTCTCTGTTTTTGGTACCAGAGGGAAGTTGTACAAGAAAGGTGGGAACCAGTAATACTGAGTAATATGATTTAAAAGCAGTTATAGTGGTCTTGGTTGTTGGTTCCCAACCTGGGGTCTCATTAGACCACTGATGGTATTGGAAATGAGAAAATGAACATAATGTGCTACACACATTGTGTGTGTTTATTTTGTGGACTTTTTTTTTTAATAAATAAACACTAGACAGTTTACCTCTCCATGCGTCCAAAAAAAAAAAAAAAACCAATGAAACAATCTGAGAAGAAAACATCACTCTTAATGTGATCATAACTCATAAACATATAAAACCTATGATAAGACCAGTAGACATTGCTTTGCATTGAAGGCTCATAAACCAAAAGAGTTGGCAACTACTGGTTCAGGTGACAAGAAGCTATAAATCACGGTAATCAGCCAGGTATTTACAATCTGGGCTGATCTATCCTATGTTTATCTTCTTCCACACACAGAGTGTATTAACATGACAGACTCTACCTACAACTGTCTCATGGTTCCAGAAATTATAAAGGTACTTCTTGACAGTGTGTGTGAATGTCTTTGAGATCCAGAGAAATCGTTTTTTGTCACCTTTACCTGTCTTCAGCTTGAGTGCAAGAAAAACACTGCGACTATGCGGCAGTCTGAAGAACACTAACAAACAAATCAATTTCAGATCCTAACTACTGAAAAACTGAGCATTATGAAACCCCACTTACGAGTCTACGGAGTACTGCTGGGCTCCACCGGTGAATCCATACTTGTCCACCTGTTCCTCCCCGCGGATGGCACTGCCGTTTACCTCTGTGTCGGATCCATACAAAGTGCCTTTCCCGTTATCTGTCAGCTTCTCTGTGCTGCCCCGCAAGTCAAGTCCATTGCCCTGCTCAGTTTTTGCCATTTAATTAACATTTAGCTTAGCAGAAGCCGTCCGTCTACAGTCTGTTAACATAACTTAGGACCAATCCTGAAAGCTGAGCTAACGACGTAAAGCTCTCCACGAAGGCGCCCGTCGGCTAGCTACCCTACAGTCATAGCTAGCTACCGTTGCTAGGAAGACTTGCCTCCTAGCTGCTAGCTTGCTAATGATAGAAAACAAACAAACAAAAAACACTTAGGTAGTTAGTGTCATAGTAAACGCCCCCCCTCTGGTACCGTAATTAATATCTGGGTCACACAAAATGATTTCTGACCATTAACGAGTCAAACGCAGCACCCTCGATAAATGAGTGCAGTATCTGCCTGCTAACTCCGAAGCTAACATGCTAGCATCATACAACAGTCAGCTGACACACACCTAGAATCTCCGCTGTCAGCAGGAATGTAGGTTAGCTGCTGGCGACGAGGAAGCAGGAGCTGTTCAGTCAACAAAATATCCATGGCATCCAATGACTCTCTACTGCCATCTACTGCTGAACATTACACATCCTGGTGCCGTTTTTATTCCCTGTTGTTATATAGCTTTTTTGAGGACTAAATGTACTTAAATACGTTTTCACCTATGGTGGAATATAGTCATATTTGATCAAGTATTGTACTTAGGTGCAGTTTTTAGGTTCTTCAGTATTTACACTACTTTATATTCCACCACTACATTTCAGAGGGAAACACATTCTTTTAACTCCACCAGTTGTTGTTACAAGTGACCTTTAAGATTAAATCATCAGTTGGTTAAACACAAGGCAGGATTTTTGATTAAAGCAGTGGTTCTCAGTCTTTTTATCTGGAGACTTCATACAAAAATCTTTCTAATTCTGGCTCTTGTTTCAAGCAAACTGTTGAAGTTAAAGCTGTCAATCATTTTGCAGGAATGAATGAGTCTTTTGTGATCATCAGTTTCTGAAGACGAAACTCTCCAATCATGGAATGGAACCATGAAAACGCTCAAACAAATTTAGTATAAATACTAGATTCTTTATTTAAATATTGTAAATATTTTAAAACATATTTACATAAATTAGACCTGCATTGTTACACTGTATATACATTGACTTGGGTGTGTCTTTCATACACACAAACATCGCTTGCTGGAAAGAGGACAATCATACCATACAGACTGCAGAAGCACCTTTGAGAACAGCTTTACAGGAGAGAAAGAATGGGGCAGACTTAATTTACATCAAACACTGGGCAACATGACTGTGACGAGACAAGCTTGCAATGACAGGAAAGGCCTCTTGATTACAGGTCTAGCTATTTGTTAAGGCTGAATCTGTGCTCACCCTCATATCATAAGCTCACAGCACCATTACCCATCTCACCACCCTTCCCTCTGCACATGAGTGACATCTCTCTGTCAAATATAGGGCTACCTATGAAGTAAATACAAGTTCAGAACCTTTGTACACAAACCATCCTAAAAACAAGAACAGACCCTAACTGTGTGAAATGAACTTTGTGAAATGGCGCCAATAGCTGAGACAGAAACCACGGTGCAGACAGTAAGACAGATAATATTCAATCTGCCATTATGTGTATGAGGAAGAAACACCCGTCAAATTTGGATTAATGTAAAAATATGGTCATTTGTTGCACTGCTGATCCATCATACATGAACTGTTTGTAGCATCCTGCTTTCAAATGCAAGACACATGCAGGATCAGTGGATTGAACTATGGCAGCAATGGTACAATTTCTACCATGACAACACAGTGACAATATTGGTCTCCACCAACACAATGTTATCTTTACAGCAGGGCTTACTGAGCAGTGCCCTAATTGTGTATTTATATATGGCTTTCCTTCTTTGGTTTTATAAACCTGTCTAATACTTTGTTACAGATAAGCAGTCCCATAAAACTTAAACCAAGAATATGATACAACCTTTGTTCTCAAACACCTTTAGGCATAGAAAAGACATTTTAATATCACTCTGAACATTTCTCACCATCGCACTAGACTCAGAGCACAGGAATTTACAGTATTGCTGTATGATGTTTATAACAACAAAGCATAATGACATACACAAAGAAAATGTGTCTTTGGTGCACCTGCTTTTAAACTGTAAAGACACTGTCCAAACCACTTGGGCAAGCTGTTTAACAAAGGGGACAGACTATCATGAGCAGAATAGTATTACCAGTGTGTTTGATTAATGAAACTGGATGAAATCCAGCACACATAAACACACATTTATGCACACTTTCTACAATCATGATGACCATGTTCAGTTAAATCATGTCAAGTCATATACAGACATCTGAATTACAAAAGATAAGCAGCAAACAAATGTAAAGGGAAATAAGAAACTGAGAAATAAAAACAAATCTGACACTCCCACACACATTCTTTTTAAGATAGCTGGATTTTTGTGTCATCCATCACACATACTTCATGTCAGCAGACACTTCAAACTCTTACTTTTAAAACTAAATAACGTTAAAAAAATACATCTTTTCCTTTAAATTCATGCCTGACCTATCATTGCAACTGTAAGCATTCCCAGATGCTAATTTTAGCTTTTGTGAGATAACCAATATTAACATTGAATACCCCACACATTCCAACATCTATACCACACACCCACGCACGCACACACATTTTTAAAGTCCTTCCTACCACACAACTGCAGCAATCAATCTCAGCAAATATCTTCTTGTTCATGTCAGCGAGTGGAAGTGCAGGATTGATAAAGCTCACTTCAAGATTAACATCTATACAAGAAAATATATTTATGAATGCATGTATACATCTTCCACAACAGTAACAAAGGCCAGAACGTAGCCCTGAAAATACAGAAATATTTACAAGTTATCAGGATGTGCGCACCGACAAATCCCCCAGCCAAGTGACAAAACCTGATTACCCTTCACATGTGAGCTCTAATGTGTGTTGTGGTTTCTCTTTACAGATTTCTTTGATCTCAGCAAATTACTGGTTAGCTCTTACACGGCTAAACATTCCCAAACCCAACTCTTACTTCTCATTCTCCAGTAACACCCCACCACTCCCAGCATCAGCTTCCTCAGTCCATCTACAGTATATGCTTTGTTCAAACACGTTTACAACATGGAACGGATTAACAACTCAAACAAAAGATTAGTCAATTCTATTATTACTTTAACAATCCCAAACCATGGCTTACTCCTCTTATATCACTTTTTTATACATGAGGGCTACCAGATGTTAAAACCCCTAGTTAATCCCAACTGTTGTGGACTCTTCGTCACGTCACTTAAAAAAGTGTTGATGCCACACAATGAGACTGAAAGGCATCGCCCAAGCCACTGTTCTTGGCTCCTCCCCCATCATGATCAACATGAAAATGTCCTAGCTGCCTGCTTCCCCGCAACCGTTCAAGCACCAAAACAAAACAGAGGAAGAAAACAAAATGTTAGACGGGTGGATGTCAGCCCCGCAGCGAGGAGTGTGTGTCGCGTTAGTGGGCTTCTCCAATCGGCCCACAGGACGCAGTGCATTTTGGGAGGGCTGCAGGTGGAAGACTCAGGCAGATAGGAAGGAAGGGTCAGCCCCAGAGAAGCACACACACTCACACACAGACCCACTTTTAGTCTGTATATTCAGCCACAATAGACAACAGCACCGTGATATCATCTGGCTTCCCTCCTGCAGAAAAATACAAAAGAGAGAAAAGTCTTAAACTTGTGTCTTTTATGTCCAAATATCATTAACAGTATACACACTATTTTCATAGCAATTTTCAAAGTTGTCAGACAATTCGTGAGGACATCAAAGAAATTTGAAACAGGAATCCTTATTGATGTAATTTAAAAATAAATACAGTAATTAAGCTGTCTATAAGTTTTACAACAATATATCCATTTAAAATACGTGCAGAACCAAACCAAATACCAGACATTGCACTTAAAATTGACAAGAGATGACAGGAAGAAATTGATCATCTATTTTTTCAAAGTTGTCTGTTTTTTTTTTGTCTCACAGCTTTTAATAACATGAATTACTGCTTAAACCATGGTGCTTTCAAGGGAAAACACAGCATCTGAGCACACTTACCTCTTACATTCAGACCATTGTCACAGGCAAACTGTGCAAAAGGAGACATATAGTTCGGGTCGTAGGCAAGGTCATGAGCTTGTTTTGCTATGCTCTGTGCAGTCTGCAGGATGCTGTCATAGTTGGTGGTCTGAATCAAACAAATGTAAAAAGCATTAAAGTGTGAAAGAAGTCTTTCTGCACATATGTGTAATGTGTAACTACAGTACTATTAATACTATACGTACCACAGTACATGTAACAGCATGAAAATATATCTATTTATTGTTATATTTATATGCATTTATTGTTTAAGAAGTAACACCTTGAGTTTTTTGAGCTCCTGAAGGATCATGTAGTCTGGCATGTTGTCAAAGAGGCCGTCGGTTGCCGTCAGGATGATGTCACCGAGCTGCACGTCGAAGGAGGAGCTGTCAGCTGCTTCCGGACTACAGGAAACAGAGGGCACATTAAGATTAGTCACAAGTGAAACAGGAGCATGTGGTGCCTGAGCTGCTGTCAAGTTTCCATTATGGAATTAAGCGGGGCAGAAATCACTCTGCCAAATCAAGGGTGGACACAGCGTGGGCGTTTAATCTGACAGCTGACTTGGAAGTAGCCTGCCCTGTGTGTCCTTACCAGATGCAGAGAGGTCCGCCTGCTTGCTGGCACCTTACTCAAGACTCAAGTTTTATTTCCCGGGCGCCTTTAACATTATGTTCCTGCGTGGTCTAGAGGGTTTTTATTTTAAGATGACATACCACAGTGCTACAAGAAAACACTTGTTGAGCAGCTAAATCGTTAGCTTTATCTCACCCCAGAAAAAAAAAAAAGGTAAAATCAGTGTTGAAAAAAATAAAAAAAATAATTAAAAACCTTAAAAAGACTTTGAGACTGCTCCAAATGGATTACAACAGGTTTAGCCCTTGCTAATCAGGCTGCCATTGTGAGAATCAAATTCCTTATTTATGCGGCATTCATAGGTTCATTAATAACATCCTAGATGCTGCTAATACAGATTTTGTTTAGCCAGTTGTCTACAGGCAAAAAGAAACACATTTCCAAAAATTGCATGTATAAAAAATGACTTGTGTTGCTGCTGCCCAGATTAGAATAACCTAGCTAATCAAATACAGCGTGTCATCTCTTTACCTGGAAAACACTGATGCACAGGGCAAAGTAGGTTAAGATCCATGACAATAGTGGACATAATCTGCCCGTTTCAAAGATCCTTAAGAAGAGGCAGACACAAATAAGATGGATAACAACAAGAGTACATCTTATATCCTCTCTGTGCTTGTCTTTTCCACTTGAACACTCTCTCATGTATGATACAGACTGAGACCGAAAGACTGCATAGGGCTGTTCATAGGGGGAATCAATAAGAGGAAAGTATTAACTCATAATGGTCTGCTTAAAAAAAAACAATGACATTCTTACCTCAATAAAAACAAGTTTATGTGAAAAGCATACAAAATCATTTTGGAAATTCTGATCGACACTATTTCCAAAATTCTTTTGCTAATATTCTTATGTTCTCATGCACATGTACGTGCATGTGTTGATGAGCGTTGTATTTCATTATGCTGTGATGACATTGGCATGTTTATCTATAAAAAATAAATAAAACTAAACAAAGACGACAAACTGGATCAGGATTTTCCATGCGGGTGATGTAAGAAAAGATGATCAAGTAGTCCAGGTGGCTATGCAGAGGCGTAGCCTAGCTTGGCCTGCAAACCTGTGTACACCTGCACACACGGGGGTGTGACGCAAAGCATCTGCGGTCTTGTTTTTTCTAATAGGAAAGTTTCTATCACAGCTACACATGCAGCCCATGTGAGAAGATGATGCTTGTAAAGCTACTAAAACCACTACATTCAAATGTGTCTACAGTAAAGCCTTTTCATTTTTATTCTTTAAATTGCCTTGACCTCATTCAACACTGAGATACTGACCTGTCGCTGAGCACCACCCCTTCGGCTCCCGGTGGAGCGATGGACAGCTGGAAGGGCGTGTTAAAATAGTGCTGTTGCTCGTCTGAGCGATGAACCACCTCTCCTCCCCGAACCACCAGGAAACCCGAGTCACCAAGGTTACACGTGTGTAGCCGGTGACTCCGTCGATCTAGAACCACAATGCAGGCTGTGCTGCTCCCTACAAACAGAGGAGGGCAAAACAATAATATGGTTATGGATATGTATAGGGGGTAGTGGAAGAGAAACTGATACCATTTTGACAACATTTTGAGCTCAAACAGATTAGAAAGACAAGAAGGAGACACTGGATGTGTGTTTCTCTTCACTTTCAACAGAGGCAGAATGCTGTCCAACCAGTGCATCAATGGCCTTGCTTGCACCTTCTCTGAGAATCTTATGCTTCCATAGTGGGTAGGTGATGTTATTAAGCAATTCAGAAGTTCTTGCATCGAGAGAGAGAGAAAAAAAAACCAAAGCACAAACACACGCATGTATTCTTTGCTTATCCCAGATCACCAGTGACTGCAGCTTTAGAAGCCAACAGTCCGAGTAACCTTGAGCAGGGAAGACCTCGTCTGCTCACCAAAGTAAAAGCAGGCCATATGACAAACATAGTGAAAGGGGAAGAGGTTAAAATTTAGTGTCCGCACTGGCAGTGGGTCAGGTCTCGGTCTCAGAAGAAATCTGACCATGGTCACATGTTCGACCCAACCACGGTTTTAAAATCTGTACAGCCCTGCAGTAGTGTCAATTACAGACGCAACCCTGACCTTCTGGGGGGCTCTGGTATGAGACAAAATGTTCACCCTGTGTAAAAGGAAAATTGTTGCCGAGTCTCAACTTTCAAGAAGTGACGTAATAATAAAAAAAAAAAACAAGCCTGAAGTTAGTTAGCTAATTTATTTACAATTTATTTTTTATTTACATCACTCAGTAGAATGCGGGTCAAAGCCTAAATCAATGATAACAAACTGCCCTCATGTTAATAAATATGTGAGAATACCATGCAAAACACTAAACTTGGTGAAGCTGCTGTTCTGTCCCCAAGCCTATGATGAAACAAACAAAAACCCTATCCTTACTGTACTATGATAATGTGTCTTGTTTGCATACTTTGACATGCAATTTCTATCTCATAGTAACAAGTTGTGCATCTCTCTGAGCAAGGCAGCTACTCACAGACTGACTCATTCTGCAGCAATGTTATTTATTTCTCAGAGAATGGCTGTTCACATGGGATGTATGACTCACTCCAGCACGTACTGCCCGTGTGTACTCACCTAGCAGTGGAACTTTGTTCTGTAGAAGCTCATAGTAGCCAGAGGTCAGGATGCCTACTGGGTAACTGGGAGTGAAGCGTCCCTCCTTCACCAGTCGCTCACAGGTCCTCATTAAGGTGGCAGAGAACTGAGACGGGTCAACGCCATAATCACGCCAACCACCTACGCCATCTGCTACACCTGATGGACAAAATGGGAATACACATTTTAACTTTGTTATTGTTGCTAATGCTTTGTCATTTTGTGCTAAGTGATTACAAGTATTGAGGCATTGTAGAATTAATTATTAATCAATTAGTCATTTGAAAGAAAATTATGTTTTAAATAAAAAATATTATGGTTCCATAATAACTGCAAATACTTTGTACCATCCACACACTTGTTTTTAGCATTTGTCTCCCTGTTGATCACTCTGCTGTCCCTTTAATTCACTGTTCAGTCATTTCACTAATATGTTATTTTTACACAAAAAGAACCAGGTATAATTTGGTTAACAACCAGTGTTTTGTGCCCGGTGAGGAGTTACAGACTCACATTAGAGCCAGTGTTTTTCTTTCGTGGGGTTGACTCAAACACGAAAGTGAAAATACGTAATATTTCCTGGGAATCTCCCGAAATCTCCATGTGGTAAAGCCCCACCGTCCGTTACTATTAATCAAGACATTTTATTTTTTTAATCTGGTCAGATTGTTGGCTACAGACTTCACCACTACCACGTTATTTGTGCTTGCTAAGTGCAAACACGTGAAGCCCTGAGGAAGACTGTGTTCCTCAGACCTGGATATTTTTTACTTCATGCCACTACGCCAAACATTTAGGACTGCCCATCGGGTGAAAAATCACTAAAACACTTATTTTATGTGTCGACAAGTCCCGTGGTTAGTCGGGGATTTCGCTGTGGACACCCTTATGTCAGCTGAGCAGTGAGGACAAAGCAGTTGCACTCCGCTAAGCTAGGAAGCTAGTGACGATTAGCAATATGGCTGCCTCCATGCCCAACCATTCTGACCTTTGCAAGACATTGTAGTGTTCAGTCTGAGATGTTGAAATAGGGTCTATTTCCGTCCCTGTCCACATTTAACGAAGAATATCTATATCTCCTAATTTATGATGTTAAATATCTTGCGTTGCCGCCGTGTACTCTGAAGTTGGAGCTCATCTGGGTGAAAGGTCGTTTGGTGTTTCATCTCAAAAGCACCACATAATCAGAGTTAATGCATTAAATGACGCGATTGAAGGTGTAATGCACCGGCTAGTCTATTTTAAGCATCTGTCCTGCTTCGAGTTAACTAACCTGCCATAACGGCTGTCTAAGGAGGAAAAGTTATAGCTCTGTTTTTTGCAGGAGGTGGGGGCCGATGTGTTTTCATCCGGGGGGTCAGCACACGTGTAGGCTAGCCCACTGAAGGTCACCCGGGGACAGAGGGTGTATCCGCAAGCAGTTACAGTGTTTTATGTACCGGAGAGCTTACCCAAAACATCGGCGGTCCGGTGCCGCGCTATGAAGCAGGCGTCATCCCCGTAGCACATCCCTTTCTTCAGGATCCCCTTTCGAAAGTCTTTACCAAAGCCATAACTGGCTGTGATCAGACTGTAGTCCCGACCATCGGTCTGAGAGAGTCCGCCCAGGACAGCCCGGGCTACCAGTCTGCCATAAGACAGTACGGATAACATTCCCTGGCTGAGAGCAGCCCCGTCTTGATTTGAGCCCGCACACGCTGTTCCTCTCTGCCCGCCCCGGCCGCCTGCCTGCTAGGCTACTTCTTCGTGTCAAGCCCCGGCAGTCTGTCTCTATCCGTCCATTCGACACGGACTGGTCCGATTCCGTGAAATAGTAACTCAGCCCCCAGGCAGTTGCTCTAACCTCGCATAAAACACCACCGTCCGCCGCCGACTGTTTATCGTGCTGTTTAGGTCTCAGGTGTGCCGTTCATAAACGCAGTTCCTCCGCTGTGTGTTCTCCTTCCCGACATGTTTCCACCATGTACCGGACTGAAAGCTTGGAGTACATACGGGTACTCGGACGTTTACAAGCTTGACGTCACGGCCACTCGGCATCATCCAATCACAGAGCCGCTCGTAGACCCGACAGACCTGCTGATCCCAGACCCGCTGAGAATCCAGTTCAACCGAACTGCGCAAGCTTCGGGTGTGCGCTTGTTCTAAATGTCGGGATGTAACGGACAGACCGAGCCATTGCATCATGATCATCGCCTGCCTGCGATAAATTTACCTCCTGGGGCGACCCTAGGGCAAAACAGTAGCAGACATGGCAATTTCATTATGTCTGCAGGCACCCAGAACCCAACCAGCAGTCTAGAGCAGAATGAATGGACAATGAAAGTAATTGTTGGTTGCAGCCTCTGTGACCGTCCTCCTGATAGAGGGCTCCCTCTCCTCAATAATCCAAAATTTAACCCTTGCATGTGTGGGATCACTAAAGTACATTTGAAAACCAAGGACTAGATAATAATAACAATAATATGTTTTGGGAAGAAAAATACTTTGGCTAGTTAGTTGCAGTTATTGTGCTTAAATAAGTGTCTTAAAAAAAATCCCTGTTATAGCCTTCTTAAAGTAAAACACTGTGAATAAAACATTTTTGTTTTTACTGGTGATTCTTGGCTCCGTGATGATCAAAGAAGCAAAGACTTTTCCCACCTCTTCTAAAGACAGATTACTTGCTGTACATCAAAACAAGCGCACTCCATTTAGACAGACCCTCCCCGAGCCAGAGCCCATAACGGAGCCGAGGAGGGCAGAGAGCTCAACAACGCGTTATAACGGAATTGCCATCAAATCACACAGATAAACCGACACTTCACGGTAAGAATTAACTGCAAATTGAATAACATTTACTGATGGTGTTATGTAAGTCTTTGCGAGCAGGCTCGATCAGAGAACAAAGCGGCACACATATCCGTTATAATGTAATTTATCGTTAGTGGTTATGTTTATCTAAGCGGCTTGGATGATGTTGCTGTTTTAAAGATAAAAACAGGTATTTATTTGTTTACACATTGTGGCTATGGCTCACGTGTTGATATAATTTATTTCTTTTTAAAAGTAACCTAACCGAATGATGAGAGAATAGTGATGTGAGTGCTCCGTCTGGATATCTTTGAAACTTGAGCAGGGTACCCATAGTGAAGGCTCGAATACGGCTGTTTGATGCTATGCGGGCCATAGAAGAATAAAAAAAATGTGTATACCATAATCCATTGTTGCTCATGATGATCATTATTAAATTAAACGGTAACGCCAGGGTATTTTGCATATATACAACATCTTGGAAAAAGAACATGTAAAGCAATGTTTGTTTTTTATAACGCTGGATTGTTTTCACGATCAATACTTTGACACACTTCTGTCTCTAGGGCCATGATGGGAAGGTTCTTTGAGGTGGCTTTTGTGTCCATTCTTATTATATCTCTCCTGAACACTGAATCAACATGGGCCAAAAGAGGCAGCAGCAGCAGCAGCAGCAGCAGCAGCAGCAGCAAGAAAACCTCATCTTCCAGCAACAGGGGTGGGACACAATCAAAACCATCCAGCTCTCAGCCAGGAAGCTATCCTCAACAACCACAGAGTCCCAATCGAAACACCAATCCATACCCTTCTGGTGGAAGCTACCCTTATCCTGGAACAGGCAACACTAATCCAGGAGGATATCCCAGGCAAAACCCAGCAAGTCATCCAGGAACTGGCAGTAACCCCAACCAGTATCCCGGTAGAGTCAATCCTGGAGGTTATCCAAACCAGAACCCAGCAGGTGGCTATCCAGCTGCAGGTGGATACCCAGCTGCTGGAGGGTATCCTAACCAGTACCCTGCTGCAGGAGTCTACCCTGCTGGAGGTAGCTATCCAGGAAGAAATAATCCAAATCAGTATCCAGCTGCTGGGGGCTACCCCGCAGCAGGTGGCTATCCCAACCAGTATCCAGGCAGAGCTGGTACTAACCAAGGAGGATATCCTAACCAGTACCCTGCTGCAGGAGGCTACCCAGCTGGAGGGGGGTATCCTAACCAGTATCCAGGAAGAAATTACCCAAATCAGTATCCAGCTGCTGGGGGCTACCCAGCAGCAGGTGGGTATCCAAGCAGGGGAGGTTTAAATCCAGGCGGGAACCCATACCAGTATCCAGCAGCAGGTGGTTACCCAGTCAGAGGGGGGAACACAGGATATGGTTGGGGTGCAAATCCAGGGGGTTACCCTGGTGGAGCAATTGGAGGTTACCCAAACTGGAACCCAAATAATAAGATCCTCAGTCCCCGTTTTGGTGGAGGAGGCTATGGGCATGGTGGTTATGGGATGGGAGGGTCTCCTTTCTCTCGTTCTGTGAATAGTATGGGATACCAGCCCAAGTCAGCAGGTTTTGCCAAAAAAGCCATGGTGGCAGCTGGTGTTGGTGCTTTGGCTGGAATGGCGGTTGGATATGGACTAGGGCGCTTCCCTCGACCACATTTCAGTTTCCGCAACCCTGAAGAGGAGTACTACTACAACAACTACATGTACCGCCGTTATGGCTCCCGCTCCACTGATGAAAAAGATTTTGGCCGTGATTATGTCTACCAGCGTCCACCACGAGCAGAGACTTACGAGAACTTTATGGGTCGCTGTATGAACCAGACTGATCTTCTGAAAGATCAGGGCAGCAGCTCCCCCACTCCCAAGAATGAAGGTGATGACCGGGATGATGACACCGTAAGCATTGAAGAGATTGGATACCCAGCACTAATTGAGCAAGTGAAGACCCGGCGCTGTGTTGAGCAGTACATGGTTTATTCTGAGCGCTTCCTCCAGGAACGAAAACCAGAACAACAGTTACAGCCCAGTCGCAGCAGCCCTCTGAGCTACGGGGTGATTCAGCTGTTCACCTCCCTCCTCATGCTAATGTCCAGCATGCTCCTGCTCCAGTGAGAACCATTAGCCTTCCTTTCCCCATACCCCAAATGGATTTCTCCTTCCTCATTTACAGCTGCACGTCCATTGTCTGCTAATGTATATTATCTCCACATCACAAACCATAGCTGTATACGTACTAACAAGCTCTTTGAGTCATATTTCATATTTCGTCAACTATCTAGTATCTCACAAAATGTTGACGTGCATATTTTTGCACTCTCTTATATTGCACTCACAGTTACAGGATATTTAACTTCAGTTTTTGTGACAGTTCATTACGACAATATATCTGCTACTGTGTTAAACGGGAATGTGTCATTAAGAGTTTTACATATGTACAGATCGTCCCTTCATTCTTTCATCTGCACTGGACAATTAAAGAGACTGATTATTCAGTTGGTTAAATATGCTTGATCAGAGGGGAATTTTCATTAGATATTGATTAAAAAAAAGTTAGGGTCCCACTATTAAATTTGGATACATTTAAACATCAGTAAACAGGGTTTCAGCAATTGAAGTTCTTTAACTTTGACTGATTTTAAAAGTGGGCTTTCAAAGAGCATCAGTGCTAAATGTTGTGATGTAATTTGGCAGTGGGAACAAAATTAGAGATAATTACAAAATGTGCTTTGCCGGCAGTTTTCTCATCATGAAAAATGGCTCTTTGACAATTGAGGTCATCCACTGGGAGTGAAAAAAATTAGGCCCACTCCTTCTCAGGTATATGATGCTCACACGTTGTTTGTTTGTTGTTCAGCTGCTTGTAAAATCCTAGATTTCGTCATAGCTCTTGTCAGAAAGGACTTCAGTTCATTATAGCAATATATTGCTGTACCTTAACCTTTCTCATTAAGTGCTGTCTCTTCATGCCCACTAGATTAACAGGGGAAGCGCTGGCACTGGCTTAAATTGCTGGAGCTACAGAGGGTGCTGCTTTACTGTCACATTGTACATGAATTTTGCTGTCATTGTTCCCATATCTTGTGCCAAACTTGGTTTCATGTTCAGGGTTCCAAGCGTACTCTTAACTTTCCAGGGACACTCAGACTTTCCGGACTTTCCAGGCCTGAGCTGGTCAGTCCATCTCTTCAACCTCCTATCATTGTCTTCCTGTGGCACAGTGAGATAGTCATATTGGTGGGTCTGTAAATATTTCTGTCTGCATTTCCTAAGCTCTAACCTCCCCTGGCTGTCATGATGCATCTGTCCAGTAATAGCTTTGAAAACTTCCTCTCCTTTTTGGTAGTTGTGTTTGGTGAATTTATTTGTACTTTTATTTGTTTGTGTCTGTGGTTCTTTTACTATTCCAACTTGCAGTTGCAGTTTAACTAACAATTTTCCTTCCCCTCAAGGTTTTGTAAAGCACTTTGTTGCTGCGCTTTGAAAAATGCTACAAAAATTGAGTTTGCAGTCAGTAATGCTTTTTACAGGGGATTTCACCCAAGTAAATGTGCACTTTAAGGAAAACAATAATGCCGTTCATGTCAGTCTGCTGTATGGAACAAGTACTTGTGTATGCAGTTAATACTGTATTTTATAGAGCTCTGGGTAAATTTACACACACAATATTTAGTGTGTAATAACTTTTGTGTTAAGCCAAAATGCAAAGTCAAATGTGGTAATGTCCAGGTACTTGCAAAACACACTGTACTATACATCCAGAAGTGATCGCATGCACCCTTTTATTGTGCAGTACTACTTTACATTTCTTTTATTTTTAAAACCTCCCAGTTAATTGGTTTTCAGACTCCACCCAAGTTTTTTTTGTTCATTCTGGCGAAACAATGGTAAAATGGTAAATGGTAAAAAGTTCAGGTGATTTGAAAAAACCCCAACAATTTTACATTTTCATACCATCTGGGCTGTAGAATATCTGTAAAGTGCACTTATTTCCCCTGTAGGGCTGGATATTCTGTAACTGCATATCTTAGCTTACACTGGGAGCAAAGATGTGTAAATAATCTGGTTTAGACAATTGTAGACACAAATAAAATATTAAGACTAATATGACTTAATATGGTTTGTCATGGATGTTTATGTATTAAATAAAATAACTAAAAAAAACCAAAAGAATATTTTCTGTTATTCTGCTTTATGGACAACTTGTTTTTAATACATTTTATCAACAGTGTCTGGATCAGCAACCTTTTCTAACTTTACCTTACATTTTAGGCCTTAAAACTGATGCATTTGTAGCATGCATACTTTGTGGCCCTGAAAGTATTCAGATTTAAGAACACTGATAAACGTACTACAGACAGCTGGTAAAATAACTCCCCTGTGGTTACCAAAACCCTTGAAGTCCCAGAAAAATTACTGTGTTCTCAGTGCCCTAAATGGTATCTATGGCTCTGCCACGAAAGTAAAAATTACAGTTTAAATTAAAACTCGCTTTAGCATAATCATCCCATATTGAACAATAAAGGACAGGAAGGATTATTTTTTTCAATGGAGCTTTTATTTCATTTGATTTGATGATTCCTCCCACTGATCAGAGGTTTGATTAAATGTCTCTTATCCAGGCTGCCAGAAGGAAAGACACCACATGTCCAAATGTGAGTAAGATGTTAGTTGTGGGAACAGGGGCGGCCGCTCTAACGAAGGTTCTCCATATAGACTGGTTGTGATATCTTTGGCCTTCGTTGTAGTAAAGCCGTTGATCTTGTTCAGTCTTATGGCCGTAATGATTCCCAGAACCGTGCTTGGGTCTACCGAGGAACCCCAGCCCATACCCAGTGCCTGTGCCTCCTAGCACACCGGCTGCAGCTGCTCCTGCCCACTTCAGGCCCTGCTTGGGGAGGCCTCGGCTCTGAGAGGGAGGCACATTGTTACCCTCACCTTTTCCTCGACCCCTGGAGCCACCTCCACGCTTACTGTACACGTACTGTACACCTGGGCACAGTGTTGCCATGAGCAACAACCAAACCCAGAGTGAGAGAAGCTTCTGATGATTAGCCATTACTGGAGATCTGCACCCTGCAAAAACACATCAACAGGTGTCAAAAATAATCAGAATATTTTTTTAACTAAAGCTGATATTAGTAGAATGACGTTGCTCTGGCTTTATTTATTTGAGAGCCAGGGAGAGTGGGGAGTTAGTAAAGTCTCTTGGCTTTCATTCAAACTGGCATTAAAGCTTTTGATTTTGCTCACTGCACATTCAGAGTCACATGCTCAGCAGCACTAACACAACAGACATCCAGAATGATCCACATGCTCTGTCAACACTGGGATTAGCTGGGCATTATGTGTGTGATGCATATTTCTCCCTTTTATGATGCATTCGTTTTTTCCTGGCTCTGATTAGCACTATACATTACCATAGGTTTATTACAAAACATATCAATGATGCAGTTGCAAAGGGCTTATATATGCAACTGTACTTTGTGTATGCCGTTGCAATGCATTTGAAAAGAGATCATTCAAAAAGTTCAGATCTAACAGGTAAAAAAATAATTATATAACTCAAATCCATCTTGCAGTTGATAACTGATAACACAAAAATGCAAAGAACATCAGTTAAATGTTTTATTTACCTTTTTGACTGGTCACACCGAGAGGTTGTGATGCTGGAGCAGCAGTCCCTGTTCAAAACACAACACCTACAGCACAGCACAGCTGGTGCATGTTGTTGATTTTCACGATCATTTCCATAAAAACAACAGAGTCAGCACAGCTCCTCCCCAAATCAAACCCTGCTCTGCTATTGGTTCACGATCAATAATACAGTTCAAGTTCAATGAGTATTTGATGACGGTGGCATTTCACATACAGTTGTGACACCTAGTTTTCTCTCACTATTAAAGGCCAGAACAAAAACAAATATGTTACTGTCTGCACTGATTTTTTTTTCTATCAAGAATTCTGTACTTAATTTTTTTCACTAAAAGCTTACATGTTTCTGCTTGCATGATTCTAGTGCTCAGCAAACATTAGGGAAATTATTGGTTTGTCTCTTTAACTTATCTAACTAACCCAGAGAATATTCATTTTTAGAATTAATTTGCATTGTTTATTTTGTGTTTTTTTTTCACAATTAACGATATATGTACTATTTTAACCAGAAATCTAAATTCTGTGATTAAGTTTTACTTTACATTATACAAGTGTACCAAAGTCCTATTATAGTCACTTTCTCAACATCTCACAGCGAGTAATATTTATAATATTTATATGCTAATAGACTGTAATAGATTTATGGTAGTCATTATATTGAGTTTTATTATTGCTTTGATAAAAAAAGTTTTGTTTTTCCTCTTTTTCTTCTTCTTTTCGAGCAAGATGTTAAAGATATTTTGTCCAGAGGAACAAAGGCATGTTCATCTATCTGAACAAATACTCATCACGCACAACAAATAGTGAACACTCTGTACAGAGAAGGAAAAGAACATCACGACTGCCAGAAACAGCAGGCTTTAAGAGTCTGAACATTTTTGTGTGAAACATCAAGGCAGTAATGCAAAGAAATGAAAGAGCCCAGAGGATGAAGAACAAGAGAGGTAACTGTGCAGAAATATAAGGCTGGTCAAATTGCTAAAAATTGGAAAAATTCCTCAGATGAAATCAAAGAACTCTAGAGGGCATGCTTGTGACAGTTGTACTTTTGTTCAGTTTAACACATAATGGCTTCACTACATGTGGCAAGTTGCATAGAACTTTGTCTGATGGCTTTTTTTTTTGCAGCTGTGCAGGTCCACAAATTCAAATGCAACGCAACACATTTCATACAACCATTGGCTGGATATTAAACTTTATACAGAGTAAATATTAGTTTTGCATCCACAAAAGATACAAACAAGTTAAAACCTGCACATGTGGAGAGGATTTAGCCCATTTAGAGCATATGTAAGCACACAACAGACTCACTGTCTCTGTGAGGAACTTAAAAAAAGAAGATATTCAATCGAATAAACATTTGGTGAAGGTAGATATTTATTTCAGCAGGTTTTAGGTCAACATGACTATGACTGGGTATCATGTTTACACAAAAATCTGAAGGACATAAAAACATAACTATTTTCTTTACAGTATAATAAATAACAAAGTATCATCCCACTAATGCCCAAGTTTCAAAGCGGTCAGTAAAAACCCTTGTTTGTGTTCAATGTGGTTTGCATCACATGCTTTGATTTTTTTTGGGCAAACACTCATGCTCATCTGGCAATGATGCAGTATTTTCTTTTTAAATTCACATTTGTTTCATGTGCAAAAAGAAAATTGAAACTGTCATGCAAAGAAACCTTCAGGTGATTTGGTGAATTCTGCACATTTCTCTGCAAACAGTTTGACTGGAAAAACAACAGTGTTCGGCCATATTTATCGAAATGTGTCCAACACGTTGCACGATTCAGTTTTTCCTTTTCAAGATGAATGAAGTTATTTTAGGCCCAGAAGCTTGTAGCCGGAAGCACTATACAGCATTACCGATCCACGGCCGTCTAAAGAAACTAAATGACATTCTCAAAGAGCTGCATGGAAGCCATTATATTTTCATCCTGTCAGGGAAATAAAACAGATGCAAGAGATAAACGTGCTGCTGTGGAAAAAGCTGCATGAACTCAGTCAGTCGCCATGCTTTGAAACAGTTTTCCCACATCAGACAGTTTCGTGATTGGTTTACCTTTTGACAGGTTTCTATGAATTCATCTATAGTCACCACTCCATCTCTGTTACGATCCATTTTCTGAAAAATGTCAGACATGTGCATTAGAGGGACTTTTCATATTTAATCAAGTAGGAAACTTAGTGAGTAAAATACTTCATGTGCTAGTCAAGCTGATGTAAACACCTTTTTGAAAAACATTCACTCTAGAAGATATTCATCTAAGGTTCAATCACAGTGGTAAACTGGGGGTTTGGGAGAGGTTTGGCCTCCTCTGTGTCCTGAAGGTGTTTCAGGAGATAAAGCCGGACTGAAGGAATGTGCGAACATAAGGTTTTGATTGTGTGTTTAACAGTTTAGAGAAAATCGACCTTTGTCCACTGCTTGTGACGCAGCACAGTAAAAAACAACTGTCTTTATGTCACCACAAGTGCAAACTATTTGGTTATGAACCAAACTCATATACATTTGGTTATCATAAAATAACAGGTGTTATGCACCTTGTGATAAAGGCAATCTCTTGACTTGTGAATTTTAATTAGATTTTTTTAAAAAGGGGGTTCTGCAACAAATTTTTGTCATGTTTCTATCAAATTGTACTTTGATTTTCTTGAGTTTCTATTACTTTCATGAGAAAATAACAGAATGCCATGGGTAAAAAAAAAACAAACTCTCTGGAAAATTAGAACAACGCAGGTTGTAGTCATGGATCAGTACATCTGTATGTAATTATATCTCTTTAGAGGTTTAGATTGTGTGGTTTACTGGATTCAGAGATGACATACCTGGAAGAATTTTTCCACGTGCTCAAAGGGGGATTCGTCCCGTACACTGGGTAAGGTATACCTGCCCATCATGTCATAAATGGACGTCATTATTGCCAGCATTTCCTGCAGGAAAAGAACAACAACAACAACAACAAAAAAAGCAGATAGACATACGTCATAGATCTGTACAAGTCATGACACGACAGAGTTTGATATGTTTTTTTCTCATGAGTATTTTGACTGTACCTCTTTCGTAATGTATCCATCCTTGTTGATATCGTATAGATTAAACGCCCATCTGAGTTTCTCTGTAACAGAGCCTCTAAGCAACACAGACAATCCTAACACAAAGTCCTGTAAAACAAAGATCATTGTCACCTACTTAAAAACTAAACCTAAATCCATGTCACCCTTGATCACTGACCACAGGAAATGATATATCAACAGACATGCAGACCTCGGTGAACTCACCTCAAAGCGGATGGAGCCATTTCTGTCCATGTCAAATGCGTTGAACAAGAAATGTGCATACATGGATGCATCTGAGAACAAATAATGGACATACAATACTGAACATTAACATGAACTGTTGCTGGTTATACAAAATGCAAAACCTAATTCTTTACTTCAGCCATGAGTAACTTCGTTTGTCTCATGAGCTGACACCGATTAGTAAGACAGATTAACTGGTTTGTAAAACTCGACTAGACTGTTGTTAAAAGTAGAAGTAGGAACTGACAACTATAAAGTGCATTAACTGAGCCTTTAGAGATATCAGCTCACTCTTCCTTATGTTTACAGTTTGTTTTATCAAGTAACATACTGTACCTCCTTGAGGGAAAAACTGTGAGTAAATGGTCTTGAATGTTTCTTCATCTACAAGTCCGCTGGGACACTCCTATTGAAAAGTGAACAACAACAACAACAACAAAATTATTTTATTATAATTCCAAATTTCCCCTTTGTTACAAAAACTATTCTTAAGTACCACTATCTGCTTTATTATTTTAATAATCAATAATAATAATCAATGGGAGAAAATCTCTGCAGCCACATCCCAACATCTTGTGGAAAGCCCTTAGAGAAGAGTGGCAGCTGATATTGCAGCACATTCATGCCCATGGTTTTGAGATGCTTAATAAGTACATGTAGTATGGGTAATATTTGGGCATCTACATACTTTTTTTGGGGTGTCCATATACTTTTGGTCATGAAGTTGAAGGAATAAATTGTGTGTTGAAGCTGATTTACTTCTTTTTCTACTTTCATAATGAATCAGTCTGAACTGCACCATGAACCCCCACTGCTTTAGTTAAGATTTCCGTAACTGATTTCATACATTTTTGAAGCCTCTATAAAGCGACTGCAGTTCCTTCCTGGTAAACTGGGTTTGGGCTTGGAGCTGCTCAAGGCCTTCAGGTTGGTGACGCACCATGGAGAGTTCAAGGTCACTGTCACTGCTGTCTGTCAGAGGGAAGCAGAGAAATCGGGGGAGGTGGGATAACGGGGGGAAGACGGAGGAAATAGAGGTAAGACAAGAAAGAAATAAAAAAGAAAGGAAGGGCAGGAGAGTCGAATACTGGGAAATCAAAAAGATGGGAGGCAAAAAAATTTAAATTACTTGACATAACTGAAAATGCTCACCATCTTAACACAAACAAAATAAAATTTGAAAACAAATAAAAGGTTTCAGATGGTTTGGAGAGGTTTAAGAACGAAAGGTGAGACAAGGAAATGGGTGGGAGATAAATGGGGGTAAGAAGAATGTACAGCATTGGATAAAAAGAGAAAAGAAGATGAGAGACGGAAAGGTGCAGAATTTTTTTGTAGCTTGAAGAAATGAACAAATTATGGTTAAAATAAGCAGATACACATGCTAATTCTTTAATGTAGGTATTTGGGACATTTCTGATGCCACTATTTTACAAAGAGCATGAATTTCACAAAAACTTAGAAACTTGCAGAAAGTAAATACAGGGAGCAAAGGGGGAGTGATTTTGTACCCAGCATTTGACTTGCAATAAAAGCATATGTTACACTAACTGCTGGTGAGCCAGGAACATTGCCGCTAAATTTAATGCAGTCATAACTGTCAAAAGTCAAAAGTGTTATTAATAACACCTGAGTCTGACAAGTCCAGATGTCCACTATAAAAAAGGCCAAAAAAGCCAAAGGGACCAAACTGACAAAACAGTTTGAATAAAATAAGATAAGAAAAGGGGGAGGACAAATTTAGAGAGAGCTGGGATGAAATTATACTGCCACTGGAGGTACTCACCATCTTTACAAGAACAACATGCAAGTAGAGAGTCGAAAAAGACAAGGAAGGGATTGAGGAGAGGTGATGAAGAAACCAGAGGGGAAGAAGAAAGTTGCAGGACTGGTAAAATATTTGGCTTGATATCTACAAGTTACCATTTACCAAAACAGCAAAAATACTAATAAAGGACAGATCCACATTTTACCAACACTTACACGGCATATATGCCATGAAGAGATCCCCTCCTAACACAGTTCTAACGTAAGAAAAGGCCGGTGTGAATATTTTTTTAGGGGAAAAATGTAAACCTGCCCTTTAATATTTTACAAACTGCTTGTGTCACTACAACTGTAAAATCCAAAAACAAGAACGTTTAACAATATTGTTGTTTCTACACACAACACCAAATGCAAAAATTATAACCCACAAAGATCCCATTTTATTTTATGTCTTACCTTCCATAGACAAGGGCTCCCATATCCCAAACTGTTTGAGCACGACAATAAACAGTCCAATAACAACAACAATGGCGATTATTTCCATGCCCTCCAACCCCATTGTGGCCTTGCATTAGATGAAACCTGTGCAAAAGCCGTTTCAAAAGAATTAATTTTAACAAATTCTGTCCCGATGTGTTTCAAAGTGGAAAATTTGATCGAGCAGCTTCAACATCCTCAAACGTCACCTGCCGCCAATCATCGCCTTCCTTCAGCTGCTTCCTTTTTAATCAGTGTTTTTGTACAGGCATCAGCAGTTATATTCACTTAAATGAAACCCCTGACTTCAGCCACTGACCAGTCAGGAGAAAAGAATGCCATTAGAGTGACTGAAGAGCATCCTCCTTTATGTAAAAAGGTCGAAAGTCCATCATGTGCTCTTACAGAGACATATCAAATTCACAGAGTCTTAATCCCCCAAAATGATCCGAAGCTTTCTCCATTTGCAAATGGTCCATTTCTGTCACTACCCAGAAACATTTTCCGTCCTGGACGGTTGATTTTAGGAATTTTCCTACAACTCCATCAACTCGGGGGCTCCAACCCCACTTCCTCCATCTCCTTTCACTCTGTCCTGAGTGAGTGTGTGTATATATGTGTGTGTCTGAGGCTTGTGAGCGGGTATGGGGGGGCGGTTGTTACTGAAGGAATTTCTTTACTAATAGTCTCTGATTGACAGTCTGAGCTGTTTTTATTTGCTCAGTCATTTCAAGGATGCAAAGCTGTAAAACCAAGCATTGATCCACATCCGCTGATGGATGAAGTGAAGTGAACAGCACTTAGAGTGAAGGAGCATGCCCTGCCCTTTGTGGCGCTGCTTGTGTCTACTGGGTCGTTCAGTGATACGTAGGTTCAATAACTCACACGGACTCACTAAGAGCTGAAAAACAATGTGACCGTTGTGACTAAAAACAGTGCTTTGTTGATGGCGTTGTAGTTAAGTTGGAGTAAAGCTAAAGCGAACTACGTCTGTGCTGCAGAGCTGCGCTGTACACCTCAGAGGCCAACTTCTAGGTTCTGTTAAATGCTCCTCATAACATATATGAACAATGGGGGTCTGAAAATACCTCTTCACAAGTTTTCGTAGTCAGGACAGGAGTGAGCCTTTGTATACTGTACTGGAAGACTACGAGAGTAAAGAAGAATATGAGTATCGTTCACAGTTGATGACTCTGCACAACATAATGGATGCAGTTGAAGTAGGAAAGGGGAGGTGGGGGGCAAATCAATTGTTGAGAGGTAAAATATTGGTCCTAAAGCAGGCAGAGAAAGTGGACCAGAAATGCATTTCAATGGCCGGGGAGGGTCTATATCACTTAAAGACTCCAAATGGACTCGTCCTTTATTTTTGAGTCAAACAACTGCTGAAATAACTAGTTGTACACAGAATTTGAATTTGATTTGCAAAGTCTTGTGGTTTCAGGTAGCTCTCATTCCCTCCTTTTTAATTCTCCAGTATCCCCCTCTTTTGGAGCTTTGATGAAGGCTTGAAGTGCCTCTATCCCAGCTCATACTCTAAGTTGCTGTCACTTCAGTAGAGCACCCAGTCCACTCGGAGAAAGTGCACCTGTCTTGCGTCGGAGCAACTTAAATATCCTTCCACGATAATGTGTTTAACTTCTCCTTTTATGAGTCAGCAAACTCAGTCAGTTATGAGTCCTTTAACGAGAGTAAACTCTGCTGACTCATAAAAGGAGGTGATGGATCAAATGTTGCTAGTGATCCTTTACACACAGCTGTGGATTTTTGCATTATTTTTGATGTGTGCTTTACTTATACCTCAGCAGACAGGAACATATACAGCCATTACTTTAATATGCAAGATGCATGAGCTCATGTGGGAACCCACCTACCATAAAAAATAATGCAACATTATACTGTTTAATGCACCTTAAGTGCTGATCTATCCATGTTCTCCTATTAAATACAGACAAGAGTGAGGTGGCTTAAGCGTGCAGAGATGCAGCCATCAGTCTCACCATCAGGCTTTAATGACTGCAGTGAGAGCAACATTACAGCTCAGAGCCTGAGCCCATCAATCAAGAACTGTCACACAAGATCTCACCACTCCAATTAAACACCCCTAACTTTGTTCTCTGTAAGTATTTTCTTGGGACACCCCTTTAGCTCCTCCCTTGTTCTCAAGTATTTGATTCTGGTTAGAAATTACCTTTATAATATTTCAGCTTTCTGCTCCAGAGATTAGCCAGTTCACACATAACTGAATATTAAGGCACAGTGGAAAAATGCTTTTGTTTCCTTTACTACCACCAAATCAACAACAAATCACAGAAACCGAGCACAGAAACTTTACACAGCTATTCTGTAATCATTTGGCAAAGGTATTCTTACAGTTCTTAAGTTATAAGAGGACATAAAAATAGATCCTTTTAAACTGAACAATGTGTAAAGTGTAACCGTAACATCCTCTGCTGAATCCTGCTATGTGATGGCAAAAATATCTATTATTTGCAAGAGTATTATTCTCACTTTCATAACTACAGAAACAGTAAAGTATGTATGAGAGTGAGTGCAGACCACCATCTACTGTAAAGAGACAGAGCTGCAGGAGACATACAGGTGCTATAATGTCTACAGACCAGCAGATGGCGATAAGGTTATTATGACGTGGAGGACATCTGTTTCATACTTAACAAATGTTTCTATTTCAGTGGGTATCTAACAGTCTGATGGATAAAAATAATGCTAAAAGTGAGAAATGATTTAATTATTTATTTGAGTTCAGTGCAGTGCTGACAAGATTTTAGTGACTTATAATTATATACCTAGTGGAGTCCTACTGCAGATATAACTAAAGGCCTCAAATAAAAGTCAATATCATTTCCTTGCTGACGTCCAAATTAGGACTTGGACGCATGGTTGCATTGTAACTCTATGATGTGCCTGTTTTACTGGCAAAATGGTTTGAAGTGATGGTTTGTTGGCCATTAGAGCATTTGTTCTGTTCCTGTTTTCATCACTGTCCTGTCCAAGGCACATGGCCATCTGTCTGTTGGCAGAAAGAGAAGTCAGCAGTAAATGAGTCTGGATGACAACAGCAGGTCACGCCTGAAAATGAATGATTTTGTCTGCTTATCACTAATGCCGATTGAAGCAGGAAACAGAAACAGATTCTAATAACTGAAACAGACCGTTTGCACATGAGGGATAAAATGTGACATTGGCAGGACAGATTGTGAAATGCCTGTGATGATTGTCGAGTGAATGCGCGCTGCAGCAGACTGTCTGCACTGTCTGCCCACACAGGAGGGCGGTGTCAATAATTTAAATAGAAAATTGGGGCATGCTGGGGCAGTCAGTGGAAGACACTGTGCTCTTCATCTAAAACATTTACATTAGTGACTCATAAACATGGTGAAAGGGAATCCAAATGTATACAGTTTTCATTGTCTCGTTAATTATTTTAATTTCAAAGAGCGTTAATTGAAAAATTAAGATTAAAACTAGAGCTTAAGATGAAATAATTTCTTATCATTTCTGTGGGATGAAGTGGTGAGATCTGTGTGATTATTAGGTGGAGACAGAGAAATGTGGAGAGGATCAAACTTGATTCTATGAGGCAGAATCAGGAGTTGAAAGCGAAAGCTGCAGCCGTCCATTCACTGACTGATTAGCTGTTACAATGAAGTGACGTTTGGTGAACAGAGAGTGATGTGCTGTGAACACTCAACAGAGAGCGAGAAGGGTGAAAACAGAATTTTAAATGTGGATCCATACTGTAGACGCTTTAAAATTCATGTATTCTGTAGTGGGAGATTGAAGACCTGCCTCACTACTGTATCTCCCACTTCCCCTGCTGTCGCATGCGGTCATGGGGATATTCAATTTACTCTGTCGTTGTTTTGGGTGTTAGCCTGGTGCTGGGTCTCTTCATGTGCCTCTACCTGGCCCCTGTTGCGTGGTGCTGGCGATAATCCACTTGACGAGACAGCACTTCATCAGAGATTTACGAGAGAGCCGTGGTCTCTGCCACTTGGAGCCCTCTGTCTGTCCGCCTGGGTTTGGATCTTTTCCATTGGCGTCAGGCAGCAAGCCGCCATCCACCGCCTTCTCATTCGCCTGAGGAAAATACAGAAAAGAAATTGTCCTCTGAGCGAGAAAGGGAAATCTCTCCATCTCTTTAAGACAGACCTTAGGGTGTTTTCAGTGAAAACGCTGCGAAGCCCCTCTGTACACTACCTGCTTGGTACCAAACAGACAGTGGGACATTTAATAGCTAAAGAGAGAGATATTTCCCTCAGGGGTTGTTGACCAATCAGGTGGACTCTAACACGACTGCAAATGAATGCTAACGTTGCTCCTGGTTGTAAACACATTAGCCATATGAACTTAAAAACTGATCATATGTCAGTGTTGCATTCACAGCTTGTTTCTTCTGCCCCTAAGTGGCACACAATCAGCGGATGCAGGTTTAATGATTTTGTTTACTTCAGTAGAGCCTACAGCCACACCAGGATGCTCTGTGTTGAAATGTGTTTCCCACTTGAACTGCAATTTCTGTGGCTCTACCCCTTTGCAGTTGGATTGGTTGTAGATTTTGGTTCCAGAGGCGACAGGTTCGGGTTAGAGCAAAGGCTGTTTTAAGGTTATAGCAAGCTGAACCACAAAGAAATGCAAAGAAAATAATGTCCAACTTCAACTTTGGACCATCTACTGAAAAGAATAAGTATCGTCTAGAGCCAAACAGACACACAATGTGGAAGGTAAGGCAGTGTCTCACACAAAACCTTATTTAAACATGTTTTCCCCTGGTATAATTTGCCATCACTCCCTTTCAGGAAGGATAAGTCACATATTGATGTAGATCTTTAAATATATGGTAGCATTACTGTAGGTTTGGTACTGGCACGCGAGATCTGCTTTTACCCACCAACTGGCTGAACAGATCAGTACCTCGGTAATCAATACTCGGATACTCATCTGCTCATCTGGTACGAACATCAGTTGAAAAGAGTTCATTACAAAATGTATTTGTCTTTCTGTGGTTGCAGTGCTCAGTTTCTGGAAAAAGGAAGAATTGGAAAAGGTCTAATATTCCTGTAACAGGAGATCTTCTGAGGATAGGGACACACACGCTCTCATGTTTCTATTTCTATTTTAACCATCAAATAGCAGCTTCCCATCTCACAGAGGACTCATTCAGTGTTTCTATATTCAGATTAATATTTTAGTGATAATGAAGCTTTACATGTTCAAACAGAACAATCCATTTACACTGGTATGATGACAAGTTTTTGGACGTGTGTTTGGTTCACTTTCCATTCTGAATAATTTGTTTTCTCATCATCTCTTTGTGAGACTGTTTTTCAGTCTTCTCTTTTTGGTACTTCTACATTCTCAGCATTTCTTATAGGTTTAGATTTGGCCTGTGCAAGGCTTGTACCTTCCTTTTATTGTTTGATACTTAAGAGCCTGTTTGATTTTACTTTTTCCTTTTCTTGTCCTTTCTTTATCCTCTTGTCTCCTCTCACTCTTTCCTGTCTCTGCAAAGTCTTTTACTTGCTTGTGACGAAGGGCTGAATGAATAAAACAGCTTTCTTTAGGAGGCTGCTGAGAATGTAACATAAAGAGTTTGTGGAGAAAAAAAGACAGAACTACTATGTGGGGAGCTCCCCTCAGACCCCTATTCGAATAGGAAAGGATGCTACAGAGCATACAAGCATCGAGAAAGTCACTCAATAATTCACACTCCTTAAAACTGCATCAATAAAAGATCGGAGGTGGCTGCCACGCTGAGGAGAATGATGGCTACAAGTAAAAGAGACTGACACTTGATAGACATTCAAAAACCACAAAGACAACCAAACGCACACATAGACGTGCATACAAAGACACACAATCACACGTAGGAGCTAAATATGCGTGGATGCATGTTTAAGTGCATAAACCAGTGTCATTCATATATGCAGCATATATCCTTCTGGAGTGTCTAAGGTAGAGTTTCTCCAGCCGACAGTGATGTCAGGTTGTTATGAGAATGTATGTATTTATTTAAAACCATAAAAATTGTCATAAAAAATATATAAAGAAAATTATAAAATCTCATTCATTCTAAATTATCTGTGATCCCATTAGAATTAGAATTTCTTCGACCTCAAGGCTGGAAAATATATAAATGTACAAAGGATCTGAAGAAAAGGTGATCTGGGGTCTTAACATCCAAAGCGCTGCATTATTAAAAGGAAAGAAACCATCTGTGCTGAGTAGTGAGATACTCCTTGTGATCATGAAGTCATCATGAACACTGTGGGTGACCATTCTCCACTGTTCATCACATATGTTCATCACACACACACACACAAGCAGACAAAAACCAATGGTTTTCCTGCTTGGAGCTCATCAGTCTGGTTTCTGGCACAACTCTTTAGCACCTATGATTCTTCCAAGCTGCTTTATAATCTGCTTTTCTTTCTGTTTGCCATATGGTTCTAATGTTTTGGCCCCAAGTTGCTGATCAAATTTCACCAAATGACAAAAAACAAACAATCACATTGGTCTCTGTCTTGAGGTCAGCATGCATGTGTCTGTATCATGACTGTCTTTAAAGCTTATAATGATGGAAAGTAACTAAGTACATTTACTCAAGTACTTTACTTAAGTGCTATTTTTTACTTGAGCACATTTACATTTCAGAGGGATATATTGTAATTTTTACTCCACTACATTTGTCTGACAGCTGTAGTTACTGTACACGACTGGATTTAAGACACAAAAATTTAATCAACAAATAAAATTTAATGCATTTTTATAGCCGAAACTACCCAACAGAATATAAAGTCGTTGAAGTCAGACCCACGTCAACCAGCCAACACTGTAAACACTGAAGTACATTTTTTTCTTATTATACAGCTATAGTTTGACTTTTCTTTCTTTCTTTTTTTTTTTAACATTAGATTAGGTTATTAGCCTAAAGATCTAATTACTTCTCCCACCACTGGAAATCACAGTGCATGTCTTTAAAATGTATAGTACAGAACTGAGTTTGAGGACTGAGTTTGATGATTTAAGGAGTGCTGTAAGTACTCTAAGTTCGCCACAGAGCACCACATGTAGACTATACAGCAATATTACCATGATTAATCTTTCTGCATGTGAGCAGAATCTATTCCAGAAATTAAAGAATAAAGTAATAAGTGTTATACTGCACCTGCATTGCGTCTGGGTTTATGTTGCTGCTTTGGATGGGGGGAAAAAATCGCTGCAGTCGTCCTCAGCTCGCGCGCCTCAAACGACCCTTAGTGATGTACAGCTGCACGAGAGAGAGAGAGAGAGAGAGAGAGAGAGAGAGAGAGAGAGAGAGAGAGAGAGTATGGCTGAGTGAAGGGGGATCACATGAGCGTGTTGCAGGTCGGCAAAGGTTCGCACCTGAAGGGCGCAAGTGTGAAAAAATGATTCAGAGGAGTCGTGATCCCCAGCAGCTCCAGTCAAGAGCCCCCGTTCTCCACAAGTGAAGAGAAGGCAAACGCTTTATAGAGCGACACAAAGAGCGAAGGTGTGGACGAGGTGTTTGCATCGTGACAAATGTTATTAGAAGCGCCAGACATATTATAACGTGCAGCTGATGATGTGTGGGTCCAAACTCTGACAGACTCTCTGAGGAAATTAAACAGGATTACTGTGTTTCACACACACATACGCACACACACATACTGTCCGAGTGGATTTGCAGTTTTATATCTCTGTGTGCTTGCCTTTCTGTATGATCCTCCACAGTTTAAAAAAACAACAATAATAATCATAATGATAATAACAACAAAAGGGTGAATTTAGGTTGGATTGTTCTTGCAACATGTTCTCAAACCACAGAAAATAAGAAAACTTCCCATCAACATCAAATAAAGAGGGTTTACATTTTGCAATGGTACTAATACCACAGTGTCAAAATGGCATCATACTGCAAAATTCCTTTTATTTGACTCTGAATTTTGAAATCACAACCCAGCAGGGGAACACTTTGTGCCGTGCACCTGTTTCCATCCCCGGTTTCACATGAACTTGAAAGGAAAATGAAGACGAGTGCAGGAAGCTGCCCAGAATATGCTCTGACATTGCCTCTGCATCTGTTAAAGTGCCTCATCTCAAATTCTATCAAAGTCAGGAGGAGGAGGGCTCTTTATTGTCAAACTGACAAAAACAGAAATATCAGAGAGGAAGAGAAAGAGAGAAAGATGGGTTGAATGATGCAGTGAAAGAACAGAATATGTTTTTACTCATATTCAGGCTCACCCAGTTTTCTCCTTTTTATTTGTATAAGTATACCAAAAATTACTCATGGTTATTGCTCCCAGGATTTTTGCATGAGAGAAAATGTCTGAAAACTCTGAAACATCTGACCGTGATTCTTTAAAAGGGATCAACTCTACAGCTCCAGTCTAGCAGCCCTGTAAATCTGTAATTGGTGGTCCTGGTTTTGCTGCATGAATACTGAGGGTATCCTCTGGGGACCATGAATGTCTTTACCAAATTTCATGACAATCCATCCAATAGGTATCTGGATTTTCTTCAGTCTGGACCATCCAATGCTAACAGCATCAAAAATGTATTTACCATTTAGTTAATTATAAATGATTAGCTTGAGATAATTCTCAGTTGTCAGAGAACACATTGACCGCAAATATCAGCATAACAAAACCGGAGAAATTCAATATTTTCGTTCTGTCTGTCCTTGTGTATCTTTTCTTCCTACAGGTCTGTCTCACTGCTGCAGACACTGGTTATTTTTAGCCTCACAAGTTCCAGAGAGCCTCCAGTTTCCCTGGTGCCTCACACATCAGCTCAGGGTTTAATTGAGGGTGTGCATTCAGTGCAGATGTGCCCTGTGTGTGTGTGTCTGTGAAAGGTAGTTTCTTTTATTTTCCCTCTTGCCTCATAAATGTTGCATTTTTTTCTTTTTTTTTTTTTTTTTTTTTTGGAGAATTTGCCATAAACACTCACGTGCATGGCTGCACACACTTGTGCACACTTTGTCTCCAACTGTGCTACAAACATCCACCACTGCTACTTATCCATTTGTGTGATAAGAAACATGAACATAAATTTGAAAAACCTTATCATTAAAAAAAAAATGCTGATCATGTCTGTATGTTAGGCTTTGGGACAGATGAAGCTGCACAGCCTCATAGCAAAGTGGACATTAAATGTTTGTTGTTGTTATAACTCTTTTCCCACAGGTCCAAACACAAAGCAAAAATATAGAAGAGCCAAAATTAAAAATCTCCAAAGCTCAATAAACAAAACTATGCAATAAAACACTGCAGTATGTCTTCTAAAATCTGTCTTTGGTGAGAAATTGCTTTTAGAGATAATAAATGAAAAGCACTTCTTCTCCTCACTAAAGTACTTATGATTAAAAAAACAATTGAGATGTAAAACAATATGGTAAAGATTTTATTAAAAAGTGAGGATGTGTTTCCTCTTCACTGTCTCCCTGGCCACAGGATCTTTTCCACACTGTAGGAAATATTCTGTCTTTTTAGGCACTAGGAGCAGAACCTCCTGGACCAACAGATTCCCGAATCCTCTCCTCCATCGTCCTCCTCCCCTTCTCTTTGTCCTTCTATTGGCTCTGCCTCTCTGCACCTCTGCTGTCGTTCATCTCCAGCACTTAAACTCTAATGTGAGTCAAAAGCCAAAACTGCTGTTATGTTTTTTTTTTTTTTTTTGAAGAATAGCTTTAAACAAATGTTAATTCCTTTAGCATCTATGCTCTTGACTCATTCTATCCATAGCATCCAGGCAGCTTCCAGTTCAGTATTCTGGCTAAAAATGTCTTAACTTTCTTTGTCAAACTGGATGTGATGTACAATATAATCATTTACCCTCTGCTGCACCCCACTCAATTTTTCCCCGACCCAGGAGGCGCACAGGAATCTTAAAGCCAAAGCATTTCAACATTTCTAATTAACTTCAACAATCCTAATCCGTCCCCTGTGTTTACGTACGTGCAGTCCTGAGCAGCTCAGAAGATGCTGCCATGGTCACTTTCATTAGGGACCACTGAAGGTAACAGGTTAATTACACTGTGAGCCTTCACTCATCTTCCAGTTAAACCTCAGTGAATGGGAATTACAGCAGATAAAAGTTTCATTTCACATTGACTTTCCTCATGCCTGGATTTTCCAGTCATTTCACTTCATAATTAATGCAACACCTGGACAATAAAATACATATAATCTGCCATAAACTGAGTAATTAAGTGTTCTCATATGGGTTAACAACATTGTCCTACTACTTAACCGAAATAAACCACTTAAAACCACAAACTGAAATTTTGGAGACAAGACAAGACAAGATATGACAAGAATAAAAATGATAATATTATTTCTCTATTTGCTGACGTTCAAAATGAACAAAAGCAGTAATGGGAGTAGTTTTTCACTTCCCAAGAAGACGATGTCAGTCTGTAAAATGTTATGTGGTTGTGGAACAAAGACACTCGCCCACAGGTCACCTGTGACATTGCTGCTCTCCAGGGCTTCATACCTGAATGTTCATCACCACAGACAGCTCCTGCAGCTCTTCAGCACCACGGACAACAAGTGCTGCGCAGCTATCACAGCCACCTCGTCTCTCCGCGGTCTCCTCCTCACCTGCTCCCTCACAGCCACCTTTATCATCCTCTCATGGCTCTGTTAGCCTGGAGAGAGAGTATAACATTCGTTTCTCATTTGCCGTCTATTATTTACCACTTGTGCTCTCATCTGTGTTCTCCGTGATTTCAGAGCCCTGGGGCCTCTGCACTGTTTGGTCTCTACATCTTGTGAGTAGTTAAAGAGTAACTTAACACAAAACCCACTTTTTTGATGTTTCTAGCAGCACCGTTTTTTCCGGACAAAATCTAGCCCAGGAAAACTGTATGTACATGTCTACCTGTTCTGCATTCATTGTACCAAGATTTTATTTTTTATTTTAGGAATTTATAAATGTCACTTATTCATCTTTCTCGTTTTACTTCACAACAAATTCAACATCTACAGTTTAATCTTTCAGAAAACAATTCATTCAATAATTAACAAACTGTACAAATATCAGATCCAGTATTTTAAGATTTTCTACATTCATTCAAATTTTGGACAGCAGATGTCACTATTGTCCGTAACATACCATAGAGGCAGAGCACGGCCTGTAGGATAAAAGGATAAACAATCTCAGTTCTTCCTCTACAAGGCCAAACCATCTGAATAAACTCCACACACCAGATAAAACATTTGTGTGCTCTCTCTGTCTCACAGACACACACACATCTATTTTAAAATTTATATAATTCTCTTGCAGTTTTACTCTCCCGACTTGTGATTATGCTCCAGTGCATAATCACAGGGCGTCTGTGTTTAGTTTGTGTGTGTGTCTGAGATGAGGCGTGATTAGCTTGATGTAACACCCTGTAATGCTGAAACTGTTCATATGCTAATGTGTTTCAGGATTTCTTTTCTTTGTGGAAAGTCACAAAAAGAGATAACACACAACTTTGCATGCAGAGAGGTCTAGTTTACTGGACAGATGTTCCAGCCCTCAGGGAACAAGCTGTAAATATCTCTTATAATAATTAGATGTGGGAAAGAAAACTCACAGGATGCCTGCAGAATTTGTATTTGTCCTTGGCGGAGCTGTCTTCCTGCTGGACTTTTTCTTTCTTTGTGTAAATCTCTTAATGATCTTGTTTGCCTTTCATTGACAGTGATTACTTAGTGGGCAGAGAGCACTGCCATAAAAAGGAGCAGGAAATCTGTTACTGCCCACAACTTTCTGGTTGCTCTGTCACACACACACACACACACACACACACACACACACACACACACACACACACACACACACACACACACACAC
>JBBMJY010000008.1:9966191-9984455 GCA_037833715.1 Toxotes lorentzi
CACACACACACACACACACACACACACACACACACACACACACACACACACACACACACACACACACACAGTCACATTAAATGGATTTACATTTTTCTGTTGTTACTCTACAGCGGATTAAGAGTTTAGTGAAGAAGGACTCTCTTGGTAGTTAATGCCCAGACTCCAAACAAACACGCCAAGGATAGAATATTCGTGGTCTGCCTCGTTTTCCTGACTAAGATGTGATGTCACTCTGGAGGGGAAAAGAGGGGGGGCCTGTTGAGATCCCCACGCTATCTGCTGAAGATGTGAGAGGCCGAGGCTGCTTTTGCACCACCCACTCCGTTTCCCCACAGTCAACAGGAAGACTGGAGGCCAAAGAGAGCGGCCACACTCTGCAGGAGAGGAAGGACGTAGAAGTCCAGCTGTACAGTCAGAACAAAGGCGAACAATCAAGGCAAAGGAATGAGCAAGAATCAGAAAGAAGTGAAGAAAATCCAGTCAGTGTATCTGCAGAATTTGGAAAAACTAAACCAGGGGATAAAGCCAGACAGGAAAAGTTGGAAACCAAAGGAAGGAGACTTTGCTGTGCAAACAGCGATGGAAAAGCTGCGACAGCCTCCCATAGCTGGACAAGTAACCAAAAGCTCAGCTCACAGAATCAGCAGAGACCTGACCTGCTCCATCTGCTTGGATCTTTTCAAGCAGCCGGTGTCCTTGCCTTGTGATCACACCTTCTGCCAAGGGTGCATTGAGGGTTACTGGACCGGTCCCAGGGGCCCCGGGCAGGGAGGCACAGGCTCCTGTCCTCAGTGCAGGAAGGTGTATCCCGGACAGAGCTACAGACCCAACCGCATTGTTGCCAACATAGTGGAAAGCTACTGTCAGGGTCTGGAGGAGAGCGGGACTGGAGCCCGCCTGGCAGATGTTGGGGTGCCAGAGAGGGTCCCTGCTCCGGTCCCCCGCTGCAGCAGACACAGAGAGGAGCTAAAGCTGTACTGTGAGGAGGACCAGGAGCTGGTGTGTCTGGTGTGTGGTGTCTCCCAGGAGCACAGAAATCATACCATGATGTGTGTACAGGAGGCTGAACAGAAGTACAGGGTAAGTAAACTTTCACTTATGTAAAAGGTTCAGCAGAATACTAAGATTTCATGTAAATATGAGTTTAGAAGGAAATTGCTGACACTCTTAGTGTAGCACTGATGATAATTGGACAAGTGGAGATTTATTGATTTCAGTATCTATAATTCTGCAGTTAAGGTTGCCTCTCAGAAAGTTTTCATTAGTGCACAACAACAGTGCATCATCTTAACTATGGTCTTAACTATGTCATCTCTCTCTTGCCTATAATGATGACAATTAACTTTTTCTGCATTCTGTCTCCTATGTAGATAAGACCAGTTATCACCAGATGATGCAATAAAATAGTTTGATTTTCTTCACTGAAGTAAATCAAGTTTTTTATAGTATTTTTTTTAAAAAAAAGACAGATGCATCTTTTTGAGGCTGTAACTGCTAGAATCTCTCATACTCATGGCCCTTACCATTATTTACTAGAGTTTGCCACAAATCAATCACTGCTCTGCTGCAAGGGAACATCAGTGCTAATGACTGTTTGTCATGTGTATGGTTTTCTTGGCATCTTTTTTTTTCTCCAAATAAAACAACAGTCAGTGTAGATATGACAATGAATGTTGAAGTGAGAAGCTGTTCATCATGCTGTGATGTCGCATCTCTGTCATATCAGGCGTCCCTGAACAGCTCCATGGATTCCCTCAAAGCTGAGCTCAACATAGCGCTGCAGTGTGACAGAGAAGCTGAGGACGAGGTTAAAAAACTCAAGGTGAGGAAGAAATGTTTCCAGTACAAGATTTCAGAATATGTATCATGACATACACACTGCAATGCATTGCCTGCACCACCATAAATATTCAGTTTGTCTTAATTCATATCGAAAGAAATGATTAAATATGCAAAATGAGTGTTATAATCTCTCATGTGTCCAGCACACACTGAGCTGAAGAGCATTGTCTCATTTAATCTTGCTTCAAGTTATGAACATGTGCTTCCACAAGAATTTTGTCTCAAAAATAAGTTATTTATCAAGTTTGAATGTGAGAATGAATATATTCAAAATGTAGGAAAGCCATTGCATGCAAAGTGACATTAAAAGCAAAAATGTCTTTTAGATTCTTATATATGGCATGGATTTCATGCGTTTACTGTTATTCGTGTTAAATGTAAAATGGCTGCTCCCAGTGACAATGTCCATGACCTTTGACCCACTTAGGAGCACACCGCCGACCTCAAGCAGCGCATTGAGGCCCAGTTCAGCGACCTGCACCAGTTCCTGTACCAGGAGGAGAAGCTGCTGCAGGTGAAGCTGAAGACGGAGGAGCGGAGAGAGCTGATTCGCCTGGACGAGCACAAGGCCCTGCTGTGTGTGGAGATCTCCCGTCTGCAGAGAGCCGTCCACGAGATAGAGGACAAGCTGAAAGAGCAGGACCCGTTCACTCTGCTGCGAGTAAGTTCAGCTAATATGAACTTCATGCACAATGAATACAGTCCATCTGGAAGTTATTAACAGAATGATGAGTCAGCTTTGGGAATGATTGAGGAGAAAAATGCTGAGCTCTTGATTTCAAACTTTTTTTTGGTTTCCACAACTATTTATATCACATCGAAGCCAGAGAAAGTAAAGAGGTAAATTTATGGGGTTATTTAGTTTTATACGTCGTTCAATGATGTTTCAGGCTTTCTGTGCCAAAATAGACTCCAACGTCAACAGTTGAGATTTAAGTGAGTAGGGTGTGACCATTTTGGGTTTCCTGCTTGATGTCACACGTCATCCTTAAAGGCTGTAAACATGCTGATCATAAGAGTTTGCCTGTATTTCAAGAGTAATATTTGAAGTATTGCTGCTTTCCTGACAACAAAAGACTTGCTTGCAGTGAGCTCAGGCAGGATGTAAGCCAGTGATCTCACTCGATCTGGAGGATAAGGAGTTTAGGGCCATACTCAGGCCAGGGCTGAGGGACTTTCCTCTAGCCACAGGGAGATCCCACAGGGTGGGATAGCGTGAGCTCAGACGTTGATGTAATGTGGAAAGAGCTTTCTCCTCTTTCAGTTACAACAAAACTAATCACTACTCTCTGTCTATCTTCTTTCCTGTGTTTATTCCTGTTTATCCCTATGCCTTATTTCAGAGCATCAAAGTCCTGCTCCAGAGGTGAGTGTGGGAAAAGTTCAACTATTATATCTTGGAAGGGTTTTATGTTGATTCTCTCTGTTCATTGTTTGGCTTTGCTTTTGTTGGCAGGCCATCACTGAAGTTTGAGAAACCTGCGTTCACACCGCCCAGTCTGTGCGAGGGTCGGTTTGCAGGGCCCCTGCAGTACAGAGTGTGGAAATCCATGAAAGGAAGCATTTACCCAGGTACTTTAAGTGGCCCCATCTCTCTTTGCAAATGCAAACTACAGATAATGAATAACACAAAAACCAGCACTGACCATCGAAGTATAAATACATTATTGAATAATCTTTTAAAACGTCTGTTTTCCTGTTTTTAGTTCCAGCAGCCATTACATTTAACTCCAGCACAGCCAACCCTTGGCTCAGCCTGACCTCCTCCCTCACCTGTGTTCGCTACCAAACCTTTAACCACACCGTGCAGGACAACCCTTACAGGTTCAACGCTGCCCTGTCACTGCTTGGAAGCCAGGGCTTCACCCATGGACGCCATTACTGGGAGATTGAAGTCTACAGCAGCACAGTGTGGACTGTGGGGGTGGCTCGAGAGTCAGTGCCCAGAAAGGGAGTCATCAAAGCCCTCCCGGCCAACGGCTTCTGGACTCTCTCCCTCTCTTATGGGATACAGTACATGGCTGGCACCTCCCCTCCAACTGTCCTGTCCCTGGAGGAGCCACTGGCCAGGATCGGGGTGTACCTGGACTACAAGAGGGGCCTGGTGTCCTTTTATAATGCAGAGAGCATGACACATCTCTACACCTTCAGGGAGAACTTCACCGAGACCCTGTACCCTTACTTCAACTTGGGCTTCCTGGATAAAGTGCACGAAAATGAGCCTCTCAAAGTTTTCTTACCAAAGATTTAACAAAGAGGAGAAAATGGTAACAAAAGGGTAGAAAGTCACAAAAAAGATACCAAACAAGCATGAAACCGAAGTGCGTATCAACAAAAGCGAAAACATAGCCGATTTTTACAGTGTACAGAGACTTTACAGAGCACAGAGTAACTAACTATTGGTGCAATAAACAGTTGATATTAGACCTGCCTAATAGAAACTCATTGATCTTAGGAAACTTTTTTATACGACATTGTTCAGTGTTTAGACTCGATCTACTGACATTTCATTTCAGAGAAGCTGTGCTTCAGTGAAGAATGTGAAACTGTCTGGTTACCTGACTGAGATTTAATGTTATGTACTATTATTGTTATTTTTATAATTCAATCATCTTCTTTGTGCATGATACATATAAACAGACAGTCATATAAACAATCATTTAACACTGTGAACTTCTAACGTATGTTTTTGTTATTTTGTGTCATATCATAATAATGATGTATTTGGTGCCTTTAGGTGCTTCGAGAAATGTCTCTTGATTAGAGCTGGTAGATAAAAACAACTTGAGTTTTTTTAAGTAATTTTCTGAGGTGAACAAGTGGTTAAAAATTTGGATATTTACTTCATATTTGCTGTGATAGATGGATTTGGTCTACCAGCTGTTTGCATTTGTTAATACAAAGCCTGATGCTTATTCAATGGCACCTATTATAACCCAAAATTTTATAGGTAAGATTTTAATAAAAGCATTTCTTTAAAATTGTTTTACTAAGTGTGCTTATTATTCCAGCATGAAAATAAATAAAACATCAGTGTCATTAGCACACACCTGGCCACTGATGGGCGTGGCCAGGTGTGTACTAAGTGTGATCCCATGCACCTGTAACCACACCCAACAGTGACATCACGGTCCACTGACAAACCCTGGAGTACACCTCTACATCACAGCTGCAAGTTTAGAAATGAAAGCACCAGGAAAACCCAGAAAAAATATTTCAGATGGTGTTAAGTTGCTCTATAGGGTCATTATAGATGACAGCTAAAGAAAAGCAAAGGTAGGTCAGAAAACAGACAAGCTTGTTGTTTCAACACAGATTTTTCTTCCATTATTATTATCACCATATGCATTTGTAAAGGGGTTCAATACAACAAAGTGCATCACACTCATTAGAAGTGATCAACCTCTGAACCTCAGACAGTACAAAGTGACACAGTTGATATGATTAAAAAACAAGGCAAACTATATCACAATATATACAACTTATAGCTTAGCACAGTGTTATGACATATTCAGCTCATTACAGGCTGTGTGACTGAACTTACTCAAAAGAATCACTTCAAACTAGTCCTTGCCTTTCATCCTATAATCGCTATATAGTGAGGAAGAGTAAAGATGTAATTTCTCTGCACGGCTTCACTCTTTCTAGCAGATCTGAATGTAAAATATGTGTGGTGGTGTTTGTGGTATCAATCCATGCATTCACTCCTCGCCTGGAAAAGGGTGTGTACGACCAAATGCTAGGGGTGAAGTCTCCATTTAGGTTTGGGGTAGGTTTAGAGAGTCACTTGCTAGCGTGTAACGTGTCCTGAAACTTTGTGCTTGTGTAGCGTAAATGAAAGCCTTTTTTATTGATGCTGTCATCTGAGTGAAACTTTAAAAGTATGGCGTCTCCAGCGGAGTAGACCTCCTCTGGAGCCTGAGGAAAAAAAAACATACAGGGGAAAAAGAAGAAAAAAAGAAAAAAGTGATGAAGCAAAATTTTATTTACGCAGCGTTTAGTACATAAGACTAATATTTTTAGCCTTACCCCAGATCCACAATATCGCCCCAGCCTCGGAGACTTGATGTCAGCACCATCGTACAGCTCCACGTAATCATACCCGCAGTCGGCCTCCTCCTCAATCTCAAACACTTGGAAGATGATCTCCACTCCGTAACCCTTCTCAGCAGTGACCACCCACAGACAGTCAGAGCCACCAGGGTAGTTGTTATCTCCAAACTGTGCATGAGAGTACAGATCTTTTGTCTTGACCTCGGCTTTAAGGCTTCCTCCACATTCTGGGAATTCACAACCACAAAATTAGAGGGTCAAAAAGAGGAACTCGTAAAAGTTAGGAAAGAATGCAGCTTTCTAAAACACAACAGAAAACAAACCCATAGTTGAAATGTCCCATTTTTTGGGATTCTATTCTTTCTCCAAAGAACCATTTTAATATGTTTTCAGACCTTTTTTTAGGAGCAGAACAGCAACTTTATAGCTGCTTTGCCCACCTGCTCTGTACGAAACTTCAAACCCTCTCTTTTGCACAGAGTTGTCCGAGAAAAAACGCAGGAACATTTTGTTGCCACTAGAAATGACCGGAGAAGGCTTCTTTGTGCCACAGAAGCATCCTAAGCTCGGGGCGCGGACATCTCGCCCGTCATAGATCTCCAGATGGTCGTAAGAGCACTCCAGATGAGCCTCCATGTCGATCTCATTGAAAACCTGAAAGTCATTTTAATAAGTGATTAATGACCATCAGCCTCTAAAGTCTTTAACTTGGATCATAATGCAATGTATAAATGAAAAAAAAACCACCCATTAGCGTACAAGTTTGATTCGATGGCCCGGGGTTGTAGACAGAGACCAGGTGCAGGCCTTCTTGCTGGGATATTTGTCAGGCCAGTTGGGGCTGCTGATTATGCCTGACACACTGTTCACAACATGATCACAGCCAGCTGGAAAAAAACAAACAAATATATATTACAACAAAACAATGAACTCTGCATCGCTGAGTGCTCATGTAATGTAAAGTGTCCTCTAAGGCAATTTGCCTGGAAAAGCTGAGCAAAACGAAAGCAAAAGCAAAGCTGTCTGGGAATTTTCCCTTACTGAACACTTTTCACTGAGACTAGTTAAGTGGTTTCTTTGAAGGCCTTCTATATTGATGTCTGTTTTGCAGTGAAATTATTCACAAGACAATCTATGTAGATCAAAATAAGATCTTGAATAACATGGGGCCACATGGGAGATAGCAGTGACTCGCTGCCCCACCTTCCACCCCCTCATGGCTTTATACCAAGTCCCAAATGGCCCCAGCTGGGGCCATAACAGAGTGATAAACTAAAAGAACTGGATGGAAAAAGTGTAGTTTTCTACTGGTGATTTGAGAGACCACACAGATGAGGGACAGCACGGACACATACTGTACCTTCCTTGCAGTCATGCTTATTATCATGAAGCATGAAGCCGCTGCGACACTGACAGCTGTAGCTTCCGAAGGTGTTCACACATTCATGCTGGCAGCCTCCATTCTCTTTGGAGCACTCGTCGATATCTGTCAACATTTGAGTAATTTTAATTCAGAATTCCTTGGCGCAACATGTGAATGTGTCACAATGGGCTGCAGAAAACCTGCACAACATATTGAGTTAACATTTTAGGCATTTTTGGATCTGCTGCTGAGTTCAGGCACAAATGTTTTCTGCATTGTTCAAGAAGGAAGAATCTGCTGCACCAACAACCCTGGATCATATCTCAGCAAAACATCTCCTGGATATTCCTTATGTTTGTACTTTTGAATGAACTTGAACTTTTTCAATTTTATTTTCAGTTGAAAGTGCTGGCTCACTGTGGATGGAACAAGAAAATGGAACGACAAAATATGTCACATACCCACATGAGTGGATACAGATTAAAATAATGCATAGAATAAACAACAGGGCAAAATACAATTGTGACCAGGAAGATCACAAATTGTATTTTGGTTGTGTAAAATTCAATCTAAGCTTAACATAAAGTCAAGGTTTTGCCCTTATTACTGTATCAGATCTGGACATTAGTCTGTGTTACATAACATTTCCTCAACATTTCCATCCCCTATACTTGGCTCTTCAAGACTTACCAGAGAAGAAGTGAGCCTTGAAGCCCCTCTTGGACACGGTGTTGTCCGACTTGAACTCAATCCTCATGTTATTGTGCAGGGAAGTGATAACCTCGGGTTTCTCTGCTCCACAGAACTTCCCATGAATCTTTGAGTCTGAACTCAACCCACTGCGCACCTCCACATAATCATATTTACACACCTGATGGTAAACACTAGAAGATTTTACTTACTACAAAGGACAAAAGGAGAACTGGCTTGTGAAAATGTCACGATTTTAGCAAGTTACCTAGTAAAACCTCTGCAGAAAGACTATGATATATTACCTATGAACAGAAAAGCCATGATAAACACTGAGATTGTTAACTCACATCGTTCCCTTCGGTCTCAAACACATCGAACACCAGAGTGATACGATACTGAATGGGTGCCACCAGCTGCCACACACAGTTCTTGTTGGGTGGGTATTCTTTGGGCCAGCCCGGGGTGGTGAGTGAGCCATTCAGCTTGGTGATGAACCCACCACAGGCAGCTGCTGGTGGGAGAAAGTGCTGATTTTAGTGGTGAAAGTGTGAAAGAAAAACCCTAGCACAACATAAATTTCATGACCCATGTGTGAATTTGTGAGCTCTTTAACCCTCCCTTTAATTGTTTAACTGCAGAAAAAGATGACCTCTTAAATCACACGTTTGAGTAGTAATGCCAAGAAATAAAGCGAAAACCATAAGCAAAACAATTAATAGGAAACTGTAGCATCAGATTGCACAATAACTGCAGCCTGTAAATTAAAAAGTCAAAATTAAAATGTTTAATTCCTTCTATAAAATCAGGTAATTCTGCTGGAGAAAAATGGAATTCCCATTTTGTGCTGTTTGGATGACTCAAGTGGGTCACTGTCAAGGTTCACAGAGAAGTAGCAGCATGGGGGCAGTGCTCTCTTGTGGTGAAAGAGTAAACTGCGAGGAAAGCAAACTTCAATAGCAAAAAAGATGAGATGACTTTTTAAAACACTGTTCATCACAAACACTTGCACTGGCAGCACTTGAGAAGTGCATTAACACAGGTAACTTTCAATATTCATCTATCCTGATGACAAAAGTCAGTGCTTCCCAGCTGCAGTCGTCAGGCTCCTCTGACAGAAATTTTTTGTTGTTGTTGTTGTTGAAGCAAGGAACTCAATTCAGCTGATCCAGAGCGTGTTGAGTGGGCTTAGATCAGTTGCTGGATGGGCCTGAGGATGAATGAACTCGAATGGGAACAAATGTCAGCTCCAGTGCCTGTGCATGGCCGTCTCTTTGGGTTCAGTTTCTCACTGGGCCTTTCCTTTATTTTTCTCATTTCAAACCACAGAAACAGAGTCAATGTACAGTTTTGTATATACTTTTCTGAATTCAACCAGCCACCTCATGTGGAAGGAATGATTGCTATGTGAATGCAGAGTATGTACAGTGCTGACCTTTTCACTCCCTGCAAGAAAACACAGCAGGGAGTGGGGAGTGATGATAACTTCTCTCCATGGGGAATGTGGTCCTAGAACCTACAGGTGGATGCGGAGGTGGAGCTTTTGAAATCCTATATAACAGCTACAGTAGTGAAGGCAAAGCACAGATGGGCATTATGAAAAGGGTGTAGTGTTGCAGTGAGAGGAGTGTGCCCTGTGAGGGCAGCAGCGCACTCCAGTTAACGTTTCAACCAGCTTGCAGGCTTTGCATCATGTTTTGAAGTAACAGCGCTCTAATATTGGGTGTGAGTATTTTGTTAGTGCGTGGAGTCATGCTCTGCACTCACTTTCACAGCTGCGTCTGTCAGCTGCCAGCTCATATCCAGGCTCGCAGGCACATCTGTAGCTGCCCAGCGTGTTCAGACAGCGCTGCTCGCAGTGACCGTTGTCAGGTCTGGAGCACTCGTCCATCTCTGGCCAACGCATCAAAGACAAAGCATCATCTACCATATACTGTTCATGTGTTAACAAAACATCTGTCTCTAAAATTACCTACTAAATGACTAACCTTTAAAAAAGTTGGCTGCAAACCCTGCTTTGTTGACTGATCCATCAGATACAAACTTCAGCCAGAGCTGGTTGGAGCTGCTTTTGATGTCGTCTGGTTTGTCATAGCCACAGAAACGGCCGAGCAGTGGGCTGCTCTCCGAACCGCCATCCCTCACCTCCACGTAGTCGTAGGAACAGCTATCATGTCTCTCAATCTGCAGTTGGCACAAGGACAGTGAAGAGACCTTTAAAACAGATGATAGGAAAGTCTACTATGTTTTAACAAGCTTCCTCTTGCACTGAAAGGACAGTGGAAACACTAGTAAGAGCTAACAAAGATGAAAAATCTCCAAGGTACCTGATAAGATACAGGTTATCATCTAGCAATATAAAATAAGTCTAAAACACAATGGACAATAACCATATCAAACTTTTTGTCAGTTGCAATTTTACCTCAAACGACTGAAAAGCGAGGCCAACATCGAAACCCTCTGCTACCGTGATTTTCCACACACACACTTTATTGGACTGGTAGTCATCAGGATAATTGGGAGACTGGATCTGGCCACTGTCCCGCTTCACCTCTCCCCCACAGATGGCTGCACAGGAGGTGAGAAGTGAGACTGTTTCACATGTGGCAGGATGCAGCATACATACACAAGTGTGTATTAAAATCACCACAGATGGTGTACCTTCATAAACAGCTGAAAAGCCTTTGCCCACCCAGCTGCTGCTGCTTCTGAATTCAATCCACAGTTGACTGTCAGTAGAAATGATTGGATCTGGAAGTGTGTCTCCACAAAAACGGCCTGCCAGAGTCCATGAGGACATAATGACATTGCCTGTCAGTGAGCACTTCACAGCACTCAGTACTGAGTATATAACACAGGTATGACACTGTATCAGGTTAATGACAGGTTTCTGCATGATAGTGGAGAGAGAGAAGAAGAAAAAGAAGAAGAAGAGGTCTATTGTTAAGTCACCTTTCAGTGGAGCTTTTCTCCAGAACCCGTCTCGGACCTCCACGTGGTCATACCAACACAAGTGACTCCTGAAGAGGTCCATGGAGGTAAAATTCAGAACAATCTGTGAGAAACGCAGTGATACACAGGGATGAAGAACTGTTTTTAAATAAATTTTCATTATGTACAGTAACCTGTGTTATTTGCATGTAAACTTCTGCTACTCCTGTTATACTGTTATATATCCAAACAAGCTGTAAAATACTGAGTGAAACTAAAGTTTGAAAAAGTAAATACTCTGTTAGATGATACGTTTGTGTGCACCTGGATGATATGACTAAAATCCATGATTACAATCAATTGTCACATTAACCTCAATAAATGCAGTGCACTGCAATTTAAATTCACCCCTAACGGAGGCAGTGCTTTAACATCTTTGTCATCACTCACCTTCTCTCCGGGAGTGACAGAAATCCTCCAGATACAGTGAGCGTATGCTGAGTAACCGTTGGGGAAACCAGGGGAGGAGAAGTTTCCAGCACTCTCCTGCAGGCTGTCCCCACACCCTATCACAGCAACACACCATGACATCAACATGGCTATACTACCATCACCACCAGAAAAATTCAGAGAAGAAAAGGATTCAAATCCCAGAATGAAGAACAGAAGTTTTTAACAATTTCAGAATTTTTTTTTTTCTTGTTTGACATATAGAAAGTTTTAGCTTTAGTTGCACATTCAGACATGAGGCAGAATATAACTGGTTTTGAAAATGATAAAAGTCTAAAAAAAAAATAAAATAAAAAAAAATCAAGGTATGATTCCATTTTTTCAAATGTGACCATTAGATGATAATATTTTCTACCCATCAAATCTATCTTACTTGCACATTTGTAGAGTTTGCGGGCTTGTGCAATGTCCCCTTTGCTAAGCCTGGTCCTCTGTCCAATTGATGGCCTGGCTCCATTGACATCGTAACGGGGCAAGATTGTGTCTAAGAACACTCCTCTGTTTCAGACGAATCACACACATGAGAAGTTCATTCTCAGAGAAGATTAAAGTGTCTAACAATTGAAAAATTACAGCACAAAAAAGCCTGATAAAGAACAACAACATCTAACTATACTGACGTGCAGGTGAATGTGGTTTTCAAAAGCTGAAACAGAAAGACTGATTAGAGTGCAAGACTTTTTCCAGATCCGATTCCTGTTCAACACGTTGATACTTTATTGATTCTGATAATCTCTCACTGGGTTTGGGGCTCGCTCTTGCTCAGTTCCCATGGTGATGCACCCATGAATGACAGGCATGTGCAAACAGAGCGCTCCGAATGGGGCCTTTTGCCGGTGCCAGCCGGCTCAGTGGAGCCCACCCCTGAATGCCAGAGAAAAAGGCCACTCCAGCCCAAATTGTTCAACAAAGCCTGAACTGCCAGGCCTTTATTTAGCTTGGCTTGCCTCCATGACCCAGACCAGTAAAGCAGTGATGGAGGTAAAAAACCAAAGCACAGAGAAAAGCAACGGGGCAACAACATGCACGAGACAGAAATGAAAAGGAGACTAGTGTGAAACCATTTCTGTGACAATAAAGGACCAAATCCCCGAGGTTTCCAATGGAGCTTGTTTAACAGAGCTGAATAAAGGGACAAACACCAGGTCAGTGTGGTAGCTCAGCTGATAATACAGCATGCTATTAGAGGCAGTCTGGGACATTCTTTCATATGGTTGGGGCAGGGTTCAATGTTCAACGCTCCCCCATTTGACTGTAAACAAGTCAGAACATCAGGGGAATATGCAGTGATTTTAAACTCTAAATTTGAGTAATGCAGGAGTTTTAATCACTGATTAAAGATGTCAGAAGCAAGGTAGTGCTGATAATGGCCTGGTTAGAGATGCAGGCTGGCACACTGTATGTTGCCAGGTCAAATATACAGATGGGGTGGACTGAGTGAATCGTTTGTGCTCAACAACTGAGCTCTTGAGCAAGGCATTTATCCAGTAATTACCCCAGTGGAGCTGGTTAATGGCATGTTAATGTGAGCCAGGGTACAGCTAAAAATAAAATGTGCATTTCCAGGAAACTCAGAAGTGGGTAAATAAAAGCGATGAAATCCTTGAAATCCCTTTAACACAAAGCTAAACCTTAGCATTGCACACCAACCTGGAGAACGTATTCCTCGCATAATGCATGATGCTGCCAAAGTCGTATACTTCCCCAAGAGAGTCGACCTCGCCTGGTTCCATCTTCAGGAAGTTATACTCCTGTCCTATTCACATACAGAAAGTCACTGGACTAAATGCAAAGAAAAACATCTGGAGGGTCAGTGAGCGCGAACATCCATTCACACTTGTTCATGTCAACACACTCGCAGTAACAGTACCTGGCTGGATGTTGTCTCTGATGATGCTTACATGCTCGTCACGGTCCGGACGTGTGTGTTCATGCCAGAAGCCGATCACATGGCCGAGTTCATGCACCACGATGCCAAACTTATCGCAGTTCTTCCCTATGGAGATGGCCTGGGGGCCACCGCCTCTCCTCCCCACGTAGGAGCAACACCTGCAGGGAGCATTTTTAAGCGCGTTTAAGCACAAACTGATAGAAGTCTGAATGTAAGAAAACATGCAGAGTTTGAATTAATTTTGACATTGCACAGAAACTCATGGAAACCAACTGAGACATTCTGTCCTGTGGGCTAAGACATTGCTGTGCAAATCTGTTGATGAATTAATAAATACATGACCCTAGAAAAAAAAAAAAAAAGATCTGAAAAAGGTTAATGAGCTTCCAACTTACCCACATGGGCGGTAGGTGAAAACAATGTAGCTTTCTTCAGTCGTCCTCTCAGTGAACGTTACACAAGTGTGTTTCTCCCAGTGACGCATAGCCTGACGGAAAATGGCTCGCTGACTGCCTGAAAGGAAACTCTGAATTAGAGTGTGACAGCCTCAGGATGTCTAAACCGCACATGGCAACAAGCACATGCTGGCTCCCCATTAGAGCGGACAATTCCTCTGTGAGAACAGATGAAAGCTTTTTTTGTTTTAACTTCAGAACTCACCACTAAAATTCCCACTGATCACATATGGTATGATGCCGTCCGGCCACACTCGCTCAGGTCTGGAAGTCGCCGCTCTCCTCAGGCGATGGAGAATATGTTTGTTTGCAGCTCTTTTACTCCGGACGCTCTTGCTGGTGGTGGAACTGTTAGCTGCGACAAGTGAATGGGAAATCTCCATTGATTGTCCTCATTTATTTGATCTCAAAATGTAAAAATTTTACCTCGAGGAGCAAAAGACAGTCAGAAATATTCACAGATCAATAAACTCTTTCATGCTTTGATTACCCGAGACTGTTTGGTTGGTCTGGTGCTGTTCGTCATCAGAGCTGTGGGCCTCTTTGAACATGCGAAGGTCATCTTCATCAAGCGCAATATCTCCCAAAAAGGCAGCTGGGCCAGACAGTTGAACACACACAGAAACAGTAGATGTATAAAACTGAAATGATGTTAAAAATACACCAATAAATGCAAAACAAAGGCCTCAAGACCCACAGTTATATTCTGCTATCAACACATTCATTTATTTATACTGGACGCTTATTTGCTCTCTTTGTTCAACTGGGTGCACACAACAGGACTCAAATGCATGACACAGACACTGAAGTCAGAAGTTTACTAAAACAGGGAACATAAAAGCACATGGCTAGAGAATGCAACTGCTGCAACGCTAGACACAAGGATCTGAGACAGACTGGCACAGAGAGCAATGAACACAGAGAGTATCTGCACAAGGAAGGAGAGACAATGAGACATAGGTGAATCACATTAGGGTGGGGCAGGTAATCACACAGGCGGGAAAACACACGAGGGCAGGAAGTGAAGATATCTGAAAGGTGACAAGAGGTGTGTCTTCCAAAGTAAAACAGGAAATTTAAAAAAAAGACTGCAATAACTAAAATATGACCCAGGAAGTTGAACTGGATGTGACACTCATACCATTCCACTGATTTTTAAGTGACTTTATGAGAGACATTTTCTCCTTCAGACCCTCACTGGAGCTTTTACTGTCTCTGTTAGTGCACATCTGCGTCCTGAACAGGACTCTGTGTCTGTTTGATCAGCAAACACAGCTCCCGAATTCATTCTGCACTGCTCTCAAACTGAAACATATCAGAGGACTTTCCTGCTGCTGTTTTCATTTTAAAGAGACTTTACAGGACTGTCATCACTCTGTGCTGGGCTTTGCAATGTTGTTGAACAGCTACAAACAATGCGGTGACATGCAAATCAGCACTTTGTTAAACGGCTGCTCTATTGTCACAGGAGCTTTTTATGAAGGGTCTATAGATAGTGTCTGAAAAGCATGTCCCATTTCTTTACCAAGCTTAATTTTTAATCATGTCCAGTAGCTTTGGTCAATAAGCAGGGATGCACTGACATACAGACATATGTCATCAAGATTAAAAGTAGTATTATTGTTAGTCTGATGCTAGTTATCCAAGCTTGTCTCCTTTCATAAATTAGATTCAGAGATAAAACAGGAAAACTTTGCTTAAGTGTAGTGTTTCTGTTTCATTTCCTGCAGCGACCTGTTTAAATTTTCATGAACAGAGTAATCTGGGAGTGAAGTCATGAACATTGGAGCAAAGACCTTTAGATGCTTGATGAGGTGCAGTGACGGATCATTCGACAGGTTCCCTGTACAGACTAAACATATTTCTCTTCCTATCAAATCCTCAAGAGAGGAAATTTGTTGTCCTCTAAAATCATCCACTTGTGACCAACCAGCTGGACCGTGATTACCCACTGTGTGTTCCAGGAACACTCTGTGTTTGTTTTGTGTGTGTGTGTGTTCAGAAGCATGGTGTTCCCAACACGGCTGGAAAACATGGTTTCTTTTAGATTATAGATAATCTAACCTCAGCAGCAGAGAATCAGGAGGAAAAATAAGGGCAATCATTGGCAACCATGAGAAAATCAAACATCAGAAAACTGGACTGAAGGGGGGTTGATGGCTCCAGCAGACGGAGTTGAAATGAATGGGAAAAACCTGAGCTTCAAAGTTAATACACATTGTGAAAAAAATTTCACATCGTCTTGATGACGCTTCTTGAATGACACAGCGTGATTAACTCACATCCAGGCTTCAAAACATCCTTTGTGAGACTGGCTTGCCCCTCTATGGGACATTTTGTTTCCATCTTTTAAAACATACATCTTGCATAAATCAGGATCTCTTGTTACATTAGTCAAGCAGAACAGCTCACTAGTCTTTCCCATTAAATACCTCATTTGGCTGTGTGATGTAACAGCCTTTGAAAGTCCAAATGAAAAGACATAGTGGGCCCTGTGTCGGCCTTTGAAGTGAATTCACTCATGCAAAGGGTGACTGTAAATGACTGTCACCCCTGCAGTGTGCACCCCATGCCCTGAAGCCAGAGGGATTTCACCGGCGTCCAGCCAAGGACGGGCGCTGGCATGGCCTCAATGACCTCCAGTCTCCAGGCAACTGCCTCGGAGAAGAAGAACGGTGTGTTTTGGAAGTTTCAGAAGTCACAAGTGAAAAAGGAACCCCAACCAGCTGGAGGCCCCCTAATGACAAAAATAACACTTAAGTGGATGATGGGGAAAAAAATATTGTCGCTTGAGAGTGCGCGTTACAAAGGCAAGGCAGACGGATCCAACCAATCAGGGACAGTCTGGCAGCTTCGAGCCAATGGTTTTGCATTTGACTTTTTATTCATAAAGCATAATTTAAATATCATCAGTACCCTGTATATCTGCATATCTGTTATCAATACAGTGTGCTTTACTTTACTGTTTTCAAATTAGATTATATTACTGACATTAAACATGACTTGCCTTAAACATTCTGTACGTATGATCTTTTACATACAATTACTCGTGCTGTACTTGTGTAATTTTGAAGTACTTGTACTTTAGTTTACTTTCATTTTAAGCTACTTTATACTTACTCCTCATTTCTGAGACAAATATGGCACTTTCTAACTCCACTGCATTTCTTTAACAGCCATAGTCACTTGTTACTTTGAATATCAAAGTAAACACAAGCAGCTCATGAAATATGATGCACTGCTGGAGATTAAACTAACCAACAGTTAAACAATCTCCATCTTAACCAGTGAAACTGTTAGAAGGACAGTAGAATGCACCTTAATGCATTAATAATATCAATTTAATAATATAACTTGATAAAAGAGGCCAAATTGTTATATAATGAGTGCTTTATTTTTGATATTTTGATCACATTTTTGCTGCTCATACTTGCTGATGTACTTCTACTTCTATTTTACTTAAGTAAAATTATCAATGCAAGACTTCTTCTTCTTGTAATGTTGTATTTTTATAGTGTGGTATTGCTACTGCTTGAAACTTGAAAACACCGCAGTCCAACCACAGCTACAATACACTTGTTTTACTTATGAAACCAAGATTTAACAGATTGTCATAGAAAGAACTGAATATTAGCGCTTCAAATATCTCCTTCAAATAGAGTCACATATGAAGAAAGTACAAGTTTGAGTATGAAATAGTGATTTTGCAAGAACACCTCGTGCAGTTGCTGCCTGCAGTACATCATGCCAACAGTCTGCTAGCACTGGATCTGCTCTGCATCAGTCTGATCCACCTTTATGGATGATAGCTGTGAAGTCTGCTGTGTCAAGAAAACAGTTTCTTCAGGTCAGTGCTGTTCTAGGCCTTTGCTGAAGGCTGAACTTATAAACACTGGTACAATTTGACCTACTTTTGCTTTGCTTCAGTATTCCCACTGATTTCTACTCCACTACAATTTTAAGCAAATATTGTACTTTTTACTTTTTTGGAACAATTTTAGTTAATAATTCCTTTGATTTGATCAATATTTTACATACAAAATATATGATCTTTAAAATATGATATATTGCACTCTTTTGATGAAGCACTTTTTTTTTTCATACTTTTAGACTGATAAAATTATCAACTCATAACTTGTATTGGTGAAGAGGTGTTTTTTTATGTTGTGGTAGTGCTACTGTTACTTCAGTAAAACATTTAACACTATCCCATCTATGTTCTTGAGTCAGTAACAATTAGTCATCAGTTAACTGCAACGGTGACTTAATAAAATGAAAATACGAAGGTTATATTTTTTGCTTGCAGATATTTGCATTAGCGTACATTTAAGCCTACTGTCTTGGCGTTAAGAGCTGCATGCTTATTTTTTTGAGGCAACAACCAACAGGAAATACAAAAATAAATACATAAACAAATAAATTCTCAGAGGAGGTAAAAAAAAAAAAAAAAAAAAAAAAAAAAAAAAAAAAAAAAAAACCCCCCCCCCCCCCCCCACCCCCCCCCTTCTCCCCCCCCCCCCCCACGG